>JAPPVO010000003.1:26691071-27124923 GCA_030407325.1 Camellia japonica
GTAAGGGAAGAGTCGTCTTCGCTAGCTCTGTTCAAATCCCTGAAATCCACACATACCCGGATCCTGCCTCCTTCTTCGCACTGGAACAATGTTGGCCAACCAAGTCGGGTATTCGGATACCAACAGGAAGCCTGCGTCGATTTGCTTGGTGACCTCTTCCTTAATCTTAAGAGCCCAATCCGGGCGGATCCTCCTGAGTTTCTGTTTGACAGGTCGGGCCTCGGGGTCAAGGGGGATCCGGTGCTGTACAATCTCAGGATCGATCCCAGGCATGTCTTCGTAGGACCATGCGAAGACATCTTTGAAATCTTTTAATAAAGCGACTAAGCGCTCGCATTCTTCCGAAGACAACGTGGACCCAATCTGGACCAGCCGCGGGTCCTCCTCAGTACCAATGTTCACGGTAGTGATTTCATCAACTAATGGTTTAACAAATCTTTCCTGCTCTTGCTCAATTAAACGTTGCAAACCGGAGGAACTTCGTCCTCGTCGTTTTCATCAAAGTTTTGAAAGTCTGAATTAATGCAATAAATCAAGGGCACAGAAAATAGTACTCAGAAACCACAGTCACCTGATTCTCATTAAGCACATCCAAATCGTCCGATTCATTTACAACAGACTCAAATGAAAAAAAAAAGACGACCTAGACAGGACTGTGGTATCTGGGTTATCATCCTCAGGATTACCGACTCAGACTCAGTCGAGCTGGAACCTGATTCCGACTCACAAGACTCGTGGAATCAGATTCCGGCTCACTACCTGACCGTTGCTGCTGGACAAAAATCCTTCTTATATTGCCAAGTGAGAGAGGGTGCGATAGATGCATCCAAAATAGTTGCTGGCAGCTCGCAGCCGTTTCATCCCCAATCATGGAAACCGAGGAGTTATCCCCAAGCACTTATGGTCGATCGGAGGATCTGAGAGTAGATTGCCGTGCTACCCCCATTTCAATTTCGGCGCCCTCGGCATCCCCTGCTTTATACTGCTCAACCTCAGCTGATGGGTCTGTCTGCTCTGTGGCAACGTCATCCCCGGATAGTTGCAGGTCGAAGAAGATTTCGAAACCTGGCACGCGCTTCTTCTCCGCGTTTAGCCACGGCTCTGGGAAGCCGCAAAATGGAAAGTCCTTCCCCTCCCGGACAAAGCGTCCGTTCAGGGTACCCTGGATGGGCCTATGCATTAATTCAAAAGGCTTCCCAGCCTGCTTTGCTCTGGCTCTTCCGGCCATTTCTTTTCCCTTTCTCACCCAGTCCTCTTTGGTGGGTAGATAACCCAAGCCAAAGGTATGAGGGTTGTGTGGCACTTCGGCCAATGCTGCGACGCCTTTTCGGCCGCTCCTTCCCAATCCCATCCCGGGGATGTGTTGTAACTTGTTCATGAGGTAGACGGATTGAGCGCTGACGTACACCCCTTCATTCACAGCCATAATATTTTGTACCACCTGGGCCTCAGCCAAAGTGAAACCTGATAAGAACACGTCTTCTGTGCCATGCTCGATTTCCAGGACTGGCGTAGATACTCCGGAGGCGGATGGATTGATGAGTTCCCGAACACAATGGCTACTCCCTTCCATAGGGGTATTTCACCATCTGATGTAGAGTGGAAGAGACTGCCTTCACTTGGTGCACCACACGGCGCCCAAGAGTAGGTTGAAGGTTGCGGGAACGTCCAAGACATGAAATTCGATGTCGTGTTGTCTGGACCAACCTTGGTTTGAACTTGACAGTCCCATCACTTCCCTGCTAGTATTATCATATGCTCTGATCACCTGAGTAGTCGGCACGAAGTCCGCGGGCTTCAACCCGATTGCATACGCTGTTCTGGCTGGGCAGACATTGATGGCGGACCCGGTATCAACAAGTACCACCGGTATCCACTTGTCTCTACATTCCACGGAAACGTAGAGGGGTTTGTTGTGGTTTGTGCCCTTAGGCGGTAGTTCCTTGTCTGAAAACGTTAATGCTGGGGAACCTCCTCCTGGAAAAACCAGCCCAACCAGCTGCTCTGGTGTAGTATCTATAGAGAGTTTGGCCTTGTCCATGGCAAGATAGGACAGCCTGTCTGTGCACCCTCTTGATGCCTAAGCAGTCCCAGATAGAGATGTCTGCTTGTATCTTCTTTAATTGCTTAAGCACAGCTTCTTCTTCAATCTGCTTTTCCCTCTGTTTCTCAACTTCTTTGTCTTCCCAGACGCCTCATGTTGGTCTAAGTGCTGGGGCTTGAAATACCGCCCACTTCTTGTCATATGAGCGACTCGTCGATATACAGGTATCATCTGGTTGATTACTTCCCCAATCTTCATCTGTGTGGGCAAGACATAAGTCATCGTCTTCCCACCAATTCCGTCGGCAGCGACAGACACCTGTCCGGCTCCGGTGTGATCGTACTCGCAGTACCTTCAGTCTTCATGCCCGCAGCATTTCCTGTTCCCGTGCACACAGCACTCTCGACCCCACATGGGCCTTAGCTTTTCTGATTCTCTCGGAATCCTCAAATCTTTGTTGTTCCAACTGCGTCAGTACAGCTGGTTGTTCAATATTCCCTGTATTTACAATCCCCACGTTTTGAGCGAAATTCTTAGTGCCGGCGCTCTCCCGGCGGTGTATTCTGACTCTCGGCCCTTCCGGCCACACTGATACTCTCGCCCCTGCCGAGCCCCTGTTCTGGTTGATATTCTACGACGTCTGGTTGATCATCTAACCATCCGGTAACTTCTGCCGACTCCTCATATTCGAACCAGTTGATTGCTGCATCCCCTGATTCTTGGTCACTGAAGAACTGGAGGTTGGCAAGGTCTCTCTCCTACAGCTGTCAGATCACCGTTCCCCGTTCAATCTGTCCCCCTGAATCACACATAATTCTGCTCTTTCTGGCAGCCCTATACTCAGCTCAGACTGGCCCACTGACTGGATGTATTCACTTGGATCATAGGCTCCTTCAGCAAGATTCCCAGACTGTTCAATCTCAGACTCAGCAACCCCACTTTCTTTTGAAATCTGCCCTGTCCCATCTTCGGTGGTCACCACCATCAGCTCAGATTGGGTTGTGGAGATGTCCATCATGCACAAGTCAGTGCAGACAGGAAGGATCACCTCCGGCTTCGGTAGGTGGGATGGGGTGATATAGCTACTAGGATCATAAGACACGACCCCAGTTTGGATGAAGTTGATTCTGTTGGGAGGAGGGGCTTGGTTATGTGGTGGGAGAGGATTTGTCGTGACGTTGGGTTTTTCGGGAGGCGCGATCACCTGCTTGTCAATAAGATCCTGGATCTCATGACGCAATCTAAAGCAACGGTTGGTGTCATGACCATGCTGTTGGTGATACGCGCAGGATTTTGTCGGGTCATGAGTGGGAGGGAGTGGATTTGGCAGTGGCCTCGGCTCTAGGGGTGTCAAATGCTTCTTCCTGATTAGTACCCCCAGAGCTTTGGACAGGGCATATATAGGGGTGTGAAGGTTCTTTGGCCTCTGGGTTGATATTTGGTGTTTTGGGTATTGCTTCCAACGCGCTGGAGAAATGTGTGGCTGTCATGGGTTTGGGGGAGGGGGAATGGTGGTGACCATGCTCACCTCTGAAGCTCGTGCAGTTGCAGCGCCACTCGGGCCTGCGTTGTTGTTACGGTTGAAAGTCCTCCTAGGTTGCTCCCTATCCTGGTCGATCAGACCTTATTTCATGGCATCCTCGATCTGTACCCCCATCTTGTGTAAATCTGAGAAGGTGGGAAAGGGGAGTACAATCATCTTCTGCATCAATTTTGGTTGGAGATTACGCACAATCATCCTGATTTGATCTTTGTCCGTAGGCCTCAAAGTCATCATCGATGCCTTCGCCCTCCATCGAGTTACGAAGTCTGAGAAAGTCTCATTGGGTTCCTGCCTCGTCGTTTCGAGATCACGAGTTGTAATCTCGATCTGGGTATTGTACGAGTACTGTGCGACAAAGGCCTCAGCCATTTCATCCCAGCTTCTTTTTACCTCATCCTCTAACTTCGCGTACCAGATGGCAGCGACACCCGACAGGGTTCGACCGAACAGCGAAAGCTTTTGTGGTCGGGTTAGGCCCATTGGCCGTAGGATGTCTGAGAATAGCCGAAGATGGACCATGGGGTCCCCGGACCCGTCGAAGCGGTCAATTTGCGGCATCTTGAATCTGTCTGGCAATGTCACGGCCACATCGGTATATCCATCTTCGATGTCCGGAATTGCCTTCACTCCTTGTGATTTCTTGAAAAGCTTCTCCAGCTTGCTCAATTTCAGAGCTGTATGGTCTATTTCAAACTCGAAGGGAGAGTCCGGATGGTTGGGTGTATGGGTCTTGGACAGTTGAGGCGGAAGCGGGGGCGGAGCTGGCCCCGTTGGAAGGTTTGTGTCCTCTTGGATGTTCTGGGTATTTGGCCCGGTGTTCTGGGTGTTTGGCAGAGCATTCTGGACAGTAGGTGCCTGCTCGGGCAATGGGGCCCCTGGTGGAGGAGGAGCTTGATGTGAAGCAGATGCCGCATTTTGCTGTTGCAGCCTAGTGATTAGCTCGGCCTGCTGGGCCATGACTGTGGCCTGTTGTTTAGAGAATTCCGCTTGGCGGATGGCATCCTCCTGCATCTGTCTCATGCTCTCTTGCATTTGACGCATCATTTCCTCTATCCCGGCCATATTCTGTTGGTCTAGCTGACTGACCGGTAAGTGTATCTCTATGGCGGAAACAGAAACCTCAACCTGACTGTTTGCTGCTAAAGTAGCCCACTGCCCCGGTAATCCCTGCTCTGACACACTACGCCTTCTTGGCCTTCTTCTAACAATTGGGGGTAGAGAGTGGAACACTGGATGTCCGTCAACCAGATCCTCAGATCGATTGAGCCGACGACCTCTTGTCCACAGTGCTTGGGGAATATCTATTGGGTTGGAAGCAATTATGCTAAAACTGCCCTAGCAAAAGATAAATAAAGCAAAAGGAAATAAATAACCAGATAAATGAACAGCATGACAGCTTAAAATAAATACACAACACACAGTCGGGCATACAACATACGGTTGATAAGCTGAATACACACTGTCTCCAAATACTGATCACTGTTCCTGAATCACTGTTCCCCAAAGGCTGAACCTGATACCCGCAGATAACTGATTCTCAAATACTGACTGACGCCCGCAGGCCTGATGCCAAAACTCATAAACTGATACATGCATTCCCTATAGAGACGCACTCTAACAAGCACATAACAGATAAGTGAGAGTCAAAACACCCCTATGTTGGGGTAGGGTTTCCCTGTCCTATTTTGTCAGGAACTAGGGCTTCACTACGCACGCAGCGGTTTCAAACAACCTATATCGGGTAAGCAACCTGTCCTAATTTGGAATGGTCACTACGGATTTCGATATGCACTAGGTCGAATGGTCAAAAAGGGTGCCCCAGTAAAACCGGGGTTTGTGTTCCCATACTGGCAGAGCCCACAACCGGTCAGCCTTATGGTCATGCCTTGACAAGACAAGCCTCCGGCAAACCGTTCAGGAATAGCAGATGGCAAACACGGTGTCCTAGGCGCACCAATGCAAATGCAATGCAAAGAAACACACAAGTGTAGTCAAAACCAGATATCATGAGTTCGAGTCAAGTTCTCTAAATCCCCAGCAGAGTCGCCAGAAACTGTAGACAAGCCCGCGGGGGGACCTCGCTACAGCTCGGACTTGATTCGTGTTACGGTTCTTAATCTTGAACCAAAGAGTCCAAATCTGGCAAATCGTTTTGAGAAAACAGATTTTTAGAAAAGAAGTGCCAAACATGGACTGCTTTGTCAGATACAGAGTCGCCACCTAAATATTTTATTTTGGGAAATTTAGGAAACCCCGACTCGTTGCCTAAGGCCACGTGTCCGTCATCACCAAAGTTGCCTCGGCTCGGGAACTTGGGTACGATTGGGGAAGGTCACTTCGTGAGCACCCTGCTCGCCCGGTCAAAGACCGGCCTCTACTAACCATGATATCTATTTTTGAAAACATTGTGTGTTCTTATTCCGGTTATTAGCCTAGGTTACTATGTGATGCGCACAACATACAACTATAGACTGAGTCGTCTGAATTGGAACAAAACACTTCATGTTTGTTTATGAAAATGGTTTGCTACTCGCAAGTAGGCTTAAAATGCGGATTTTGCCACCCTCGGGTGGGCTTAGAAAACATGATTTTGCCACTGTCTAGTGGGCTTAAAACAAACATTTGATGAATTGTTCCAATCCAAATAACACAACCTTCACCCACAGGCATTCAAGGCAGTTATATCACATAAGCAGTTAGCCTCATGGTAAGCATGCTATTCATGGCAGTCACTCACACGCATGCAAGGATGCTAAAGCATAAAACTCACCGAGTACTCCAAGCCAAAACAAAAGCTCATTAGAAATTATGCATGATCCTAACTATACAGAGATGCCTAATGCAACACATGCAACAATGCAACTATAGCAGGCTCGGCTATTCTAAACATGGCATATGAGATGCAACAGCTATCAAGTATTCAATTTGGAATTGAAATACAATGCAGTTAGTATGATGCGCCGAGCCCGGTGCGTGCAAGACAGATGAATGAATACAAATATGCTATCATACTGTATGCTAATTGAAACATGCCCTAATCTAACCATCATAAGCAGGTAAATAAAATGGAAGAAAGACGTGGGGTTGGAAGACATACATCACACTCACCCACACTTATTACAATTATGCCCTCGCGCAGAGGGTCCGAATAAATATACAATCCCGAATAAAAGAATATTACAGTCCAAATAATACAATCCAAAATGTGTACAAATTCCTAATTAATTTACAAATTAACTAAAAAAATAATAAACTGGCATGCAAGCCAGGGACTGCCTTGATTCTGATGAATGATGTATGTTTAGGCTGCCTTGCGCGGAAATCCACTGGGATGCCCCAATTAGCCTCTGTTTTGCAATTGTTCTTGGGAAGCGCGCCAAGCCTCGGAAGACTGCTGATTCTTGATTTTGCTGCAACAGAGAGCAGGAAATGGGCATAGCAATGTATTTTCACAAATGTATGCATGCCTCGATCCTCGTGCCCCCAATCACGCATCTCGATACATGATGGCCGAGGAATCGAATTGCACAACTCAATATAGAATGAATGCGCATGAAAACTCGACTAAAACCTAACTCCATCATGGATAATCCGGAGTGTCGGTGACTGGGAATTGAGACACGTTCTGTCACTCGAAGTACGAAACGCCCCTCGTTTCCCGTGCTCGGGCTAACCCCTATCCCGAACACAATGCAATATGCATGACATGCATGAAATGCAACTAAGATACATCCTAACATGCAACATGCTATGAAATGGCATACACGATGCACAAGGCAACATGGCATACACGATGCACTAACATACAATCCTAGCATACACAACGCTATGGAATGAAATGGCATACACAATGCGATAGGACTTACACTAACACAAGTGGACCTCAGCCACACTCACATAAGAGGCCATCAGATGAAAATGAGACACTCGAAATGCGTGCACACGTGCACGCAAATCGAGGACCGACCCTAAGGCACGGAATGCCACTCTAACAAGACATGGAAAAACATGGAATATGGCATACCATCATGCAAATTTCAGAGGCAAAATGAGATGTAAAACAGCCCCGAAACATGGTAAAATGGTACCCGATGCATGGGACGAGTCCCGAAACATGAAATTTGGCGCATGAAATGGCCTATAGCTATGCAATGAAAGCATAATTTGAACATGAAGTGCAAAGAAAGAAGCAAGGCAGCCCCAAAAAAAGCACATTTACAGTTTTAAGCAAGGCCAAACAGTGGGCACAAATGGGGCTAAGCTAGCATACAAAAATGGCCCTGAAAGCAAGATATTGAAGCAACTCACAGATTCTGGCCCCAAACAGAGAAGGGGCCTTCTGAAATATTTAAGAGGAGCCAAAAATATGATGTTTTACAGTTTATGACAAACCCCAAAAACAGATACAAGTATGCTCAAAATGCTATGCAAAATAAGGGCCAAAATGGAGATAAAGAAGCAACTGATACATGCTGGTCTCAAACAGGTAAGGGCCCTTCAACAATGTTGAAGAGGGGCCAAAAATATGACTTTTTAAAGTTGATGGCTAAGTGCCAAACAGTGTAAAACTATGCTCAAAATGCAATGCAAGATATGGCCTAAAAGAGAGGCTACAACACAAAGTATGCAAATGATGCTCCAAACAGCAATAGACCCTTAATGAAATATGGAGAGGGGGTCAAAACAAGGCCATTTTCAGTTCAGACCAAGGTCCAAAAACAGAAGCTCAATAAGCTAATAAATCATGCAAAAAAGGGGCTAAAAGATGGATATCAAAGCAAGTGATACATGGAAGACTAAAACAGTGATGAGCCCTTCTACAATGTTGAAGAAGGGCTCAAAATAGGCCTATTTACAGTTTACAACATGTTTCAAAACAGATTACACATGAGCCTAAAATTCTACACAAGAAATAGGCATACAAGAGAGATAATGAAGCAAGTGAAAAATGGGGGCCTCAAACAGTAAGAGGCCCTTAATGAAAGATGAAATAGAGCTAAAAAAAACACTACTTTCAGTTATGGCTGGAGCTCAAATGTACAAGCAAGAAGGGCTAAGAAATGATACCAAAATGAGTTCAAAAGAGGGAGAAAGCAACTCACCCTTGTAGATCAATTCTTTAGCTGCCTTTGGACCAAGGAATGCTACCTTCCAAGCTCTGAAAAGACCCCTCAAGCTTCTGGAATGGAGGTGGTGGTGTGGTGCTAGGTGGTGGTGTAGAAATGGGTGTAGAACTTAGATGTTTTGAAGGTTGAAGAGAGAGATGGAGGAAGGGATGTATATAAAGCTCAAAGGCAATTTTTTTTCAACCCCAAAACCAGACCTGGGGTGCTGGTTATGTAGTCCAATGAGGGGGAGAAAGAGGGGGAAAAATGGAGGGAAAACACTCCAAGTTTCCCTCCAAAAGTTGCCCCCCCCCCCGGATACAGAATCTGGGGGGAAAATGAGGGCAAAATTGGAAGGAACAGGACCCAAGGAACATGGCCGGCCAGTTTGCTAGGGTTTAGGTGGCCGGCCGGCTCTCCCCATGGCCGGCCGACCAAGGGTCAAAAGGGTCAAGTGGCATTAGTGGCCGGCCACCACATATTGGTGGCCTCCCATGTGTGCTCAACACAGCCGTGTGGTCAAAAATTGGAAACAGTGGACCAGGAGAGAGAACAACCCACTTTTCAAAGGGGTTCAAAAGGTTCAAGTGGAATTACTGGCCGGCTAAGTGATATTTGTGGCCTCCCAGGTGTGTACAACACAAATATGGGGTTTAGGTTTGAAGAAAATGGCCCAAGGGTGGTCAACATTGGCTTCCGAGTGAGAGAAAACGGGCGACGGAGGGCGATGAAGGAATATAACTGGTTGCTGGAACAATTACTGGCCTCCCACCCTTCTATGACCTTCCTGGTGATGAAACAGAGGTCCCTGCCAAAAATGAACGCAAACCGATGCAAAATGAAGGTTCGGGGGCCGAAACGCGCAGCCCGGGGTCCCGAAAATCGACTGTTAGGCACCAGGAGTGGTGTTCGACCACGAAGTTGGTCTCTCGGACCACAGTGTCCCTCAAAAGGGAGTAAATAAGATGTATGCCAAAAACCGGAGCGAACGGAGGTGGTTAGGCAGTCCCGAACCGAGGCACTCGGCCCGACGGCTCCGAAAACCGGGAACCGGGCTCCGAAATGGCCAAAATGGCCTACGACCATGAAATGTAGCCCGCGGCCACCGAGAGATGATCTACGAGACCTCTCCCTCCCTTTGGGAAGAGAAACAGAGAAAACCGAGCCTGGTTCGCAAACCGAGGCAAGGCACAGAAAAGTCCGAAAGTTCGGAGGCAAGGCTCACGGCCGAGACTCTGAGACTTCTGAACGAGCACAATATGCAACATCACCGAGCGCTCAATCGGTGACGTCTGAGTCTTAAGGTCGGTCAAAAATGGGGTGTCTACACAAACACAACTTTAAATTGAAAAATGTGCCAATGGATCTTCATCAAATTTCATTGTCTACTTATTCACGTACAAAAAATGTGGATCCAAAAATTATAAGGTGCACATTCATATGCTATACTAAGATCTTTGAAAGATTCACCACAATAGCCGCATAGGGAGTTGTTAATGTCCTTGGGTCTTCGAGCTAAAGTGAGAAGGTGCGGGTGATCTTTAATGTTAAAGGTGATCCCATATTTTACATTCGAATACCGATCAAAAGGACGAATGCAATTCATATGAAGAGATTGATCGCAATCGCCACAATGATAGAGCCAAAATTTAGGGTCTATGTCTTCCTCATGGAGTTCACATATATACTCCCCATTGCCATTTGTCTGGTCTTTGAGAGGAGAGGAATAGGTTAGGGTGAATGGATGTTTATCGTATCTGTGACTAACTGTACATGTCATAAGAGCACACCTTTGACATACATTGAAATTGCAAGTCTCACATAAATACCCAAACTCAGCAGAAACATCACATGCATTGCAAAAGCTTCGGCCTTGTTTGATTTGTTTTTGAGAAACAAATTTTGAAAAAAAATTTCTAAAATTTTGTTTGGTTTAGTGATTTTGGAAAAAAATTTCCAAAATCACTTTCTATCTCCTACATATCAATCAATTATTTTTCCTCTCTCCTCTCTCCTCTCTCATCTCTCCTTCTTAATCACTTTCTCTCACACACACCTACTCGACTACAACAAAATATCAAATCATCCCAAACTCTCACACTCCAAAACTATTTCTAAAACATATAACCAAACAAACCAAAAAAAATTCTAAACTCTTTCCCCAAGATATTTTTTTGAAAATTTATCTCTCAAAACCAATCCAAACACATCCTTCATGTCTAATAGTGCGTAGTAGAGATGCACACCTAATATCAAGGAAGAATTTGTAGGCAAAACAACCGAATTTAAAAAGAGAAATGTTAGGGATCATGAAATTTTTTTCATGAAAATGATCATGAAAGATTTATGACCCTTAGATTACCTTGATTAGTGCGTGATACTTTATTCTAAGTGTAATCCAAAGGTCACAAATCTTTCATGATCATTTTCATGAAAGACTTTTCATGATACCTAGCATTGCTGTTTAAAAAATGTGTAATGTGTGGTGCAACATCAACATAAATACAGTCAATCAAAGTGGGTGTTGTGGGTGACATGGGTGGTGTAGTGTACTAGGTTACTCTGCACAATACTCGTGGAGTAAAAAGTTGCATTGAACACAATGGTAAAATGGGCCTGAGATTCTTCGTGCACACGCATTGTATTTTTCTTCGTTCTTCGCCTCATTCAGGAGGGGTAAGTTGCTCTCAGAGTGTGAATCCTGGTCGATTTGTTTGTTAGAAAAATATGAAGTGTGTTCATGACTAAAATGCCAAATCTCTATTTCTTCTTTATAGTTCCCCACAAACTTGATGTGATCAATGAATAAAGTTCTCAGATCAACAAATTCATCAGCTGGCAAGGTGATCCGATTTTCAACTTCAATCTCTGCTGCCTTGCGATCCTTGAAACCAAAAAAAAAATGACTAGATTGTAATCAAAGTAAATCACCAACCCAAAACAAAAAATAAGAGTCAAAGAGGAAAATATCAAACTTGGATAGCTCAGTATTTGATGTTGCTATTCCTGAATTAAGCTCGATCAGATTAAGGTCCAGATATTTATGTTCAGTCTATACTTTGTGTATGAGAGGGTTCAAGAAAGTTGTTGGAAAATTTGAAGATCTTCGAAGATCCTTAAAGAAAAATTCAAATACTCTAGAAGATGATGAAAGGCTTAGATTCTTCAATAGTCTCAACTAAGAACACAAAAGCAAAGAGATGATGGAGATAAGAGATTGGGTGAAGAAGAAGGCAAAGTAGCTAGAGAGAGAATAATGGCAAGGCTCTCCTATGGATCTCCCACTTTCACTCTCAAGGTTGATAATGGAGAAGGGAAATTAGTTCTTTCCCAAGAGTTATCTCTCCAAAATCCATCCCTTATAAAGCTATGGGTGGGTGCTATTTATAGGCACCTCATGATGTAGGATGGAGCCCATGTGCAAGGCACATGGGGAATATTCTCTCTAACCACCTTGTCCGAAGAGGTGACCTCTCCGAGGATGAGGAAAACCCCGAAGAGGAGATCAACCTCTCGACGAACCCTTCTTCTTAGCCATACCTAACCAATGATCCCCAATCATTCCAAAGGGTCAGGGGTAGTCCCAGAGGACGTCCTGCCGCAGAAGGGTCAAGGGTAGTTCAAGAAAATGCCCTGCCGCAAATATTGCCGAGTCTTAGGGACCCCCTAAATCGTGCCACCTCGACCCGGGTATAGGCTAGTTTAACCGAAGAGTGAATTTATCTCCACTCACTGTTCTCGAGATCGGGTTCTTTGTTCAAACTCCATTACACCCATGGTTCTGATGCGTAGATCCCGGAAAGCTCCGAGCCCGCAAGTGTTCTGGAACTCATTAACGAAGCGACTTCTAGATTGCGTTTGAATCCACTCGAAGCCAGCTGCTTCGGATCTCTAGATTCGTAGATCTGAATCCTTTCGAGTCTGAGCTCAAGTAAGTCTCTAAGTTTGTGGATCCGAACCCTTTCGAGGCTTAGAGCGATTCGGCCCGTTTGATGGCGATAAAACCGGGCCCACCAATCTTGGACTTGCAATAAATTCGGGCCCACTAACCTTGGACTATTGGGCCTGATTAATTTAGTGGGCTCAAATTAGCTCCTCTTACATTTGCCCTTTGCGTGTATGAGAAATTTTTAATTTTCTCGGACATGCATATTTTCACCTTTTCGGCTCTGCTTCACATCACTTCCTAACAGAGTCTATGGATAAAATTAATGACTCATCATAATTTATGGGTAAAGTTGACAACTAATAAAGATAAGAATTTTTTTTTTTTTTTTTTTTGGGGGCATGTTTGGCCAACATATTTTTGTGCCTCTTTTTTTTTTTTTGGAAAGAAAATCAAAACTTGAATTGTTTAATACTCCACCAACCAAACCTTGACATTTAATTAATACAGGACCAACTAAGCTGCCCAAAGAAAATAATAATAATAATAATTCTTTTCCTTGAAAATAAACAAATCACAATAGTTGACCTTTTTTTTTTTATACAATATATAGACATATTGCTTTTCTTGGACATTCTCTCTCCAGAAATTTCAAACCCAAAAATAATCTTTCAAACCCAGTGGAATTGCCAAATGTATGAGAGGGTTCAAGAAAGTTGTTGGAAAATTTAAGGATCTTCGAAGATCCTTGAAGAAAAATTCGAATTCTCTAGAAGATGATGAGATTCTTAGATTCTTCAATAGTCTCAACTAAGAACACAAAAGTAAAGAAATGATGGAGATAAGAGATTGGGTGAAAAAGAAAGCAAAGTAACTAGAGAGAGAATAATGGCAAGGCTCTCCCATGGATCTCCCACTTTCACTCTCAAGGTTGATAATGGAGAAGGGAAATTAGTTCTTTTCCAAGAGTTTTCTCTCCAAAATTCATCCCTTATAAAGCTATGTGTGCAGGCCCGGCCTGAGATTTCCGGGGCCCAAAGCCGATAATCAATTAACAAATTTTTGGGGCCCTTCACATTTTTTTTTCATTGAATGAAAAAAAAAAAAATTGAAAGTAAAGAACAAAAGATTTGTGTCAAAATCACAAAAAATACTTAGCATTACATTACAATAACTAATAAGTATCGCTTGATCCTCACTCTTCTTGTATTTTTAGAAACAAATAAATCAATCATACTTGCATAATCTAATTTTTTTGCAAAATCATTTTCAATGAATAACAGTGCTAATTATTTTAAATGGGCCTTTCAATTTTTTAATGGATTAATTTATTTTAAGTTAGTTTGGGCCTTCCTTAATTTTTTTTGGACTTAAAATATACTTAATATATTATACTAAACTATAATAAGAGAGACCCCTTTTTTTGGGTCTATTTTCAATGGATAACAATGCAATTTTTTTTGAATGGCCTTTCAATTTTTTAATGGGTCAATTTATTTTAAGTTAGTTTGGATCTTTTTTTAATTTTTTTTAGATTTAACACATACCTAATATATTACACTAAATTATAATAGAAGAGGCCCCTTTTTTTAGTCTATTTTGAGAGGCCCTAGGCCATGGCCTTGTGGCCTATGTCCTAGGGCCGGCCATGTATGTGTGGGTGCTATTTATAGGCGCCACTACTACAAAAATAGTTAAAGATCTCACTTTTATTGGAAGTGTGATAAAAAAAAATTAGATTGATATTTTCATCACACTTAATTTGATTGAGTATGATAATATTTATTTTTTTAATCACACATTCTAATTAAAGTGTGATTATTTATATATTTTTTAATCACACTTTCTAATTAAAGTGTGATTATATATACAGTATTACTTTTTAATCACACTTTTTAAATAAGTGTGATTATATATATTTTTTAACCACACATTCTAATTAAAGTGTGATTATTTATATATTTTTTAATCACACCTTCTAATTAAAGTGTGATTATATATACAGTACTACTTTTTAATCACACTTTTTAAATAAGTGTGATTATATATATTTTTTAACTACACATTCTAATTAAAGTGTGATTATTTATATATTTTTTAATCACACCTTCTAATTAAAGTGTGATTATATATACAGTACTACTTTTTAATCACACTTTTTAAATAAGTGTGATTATATATATTTTTAACTACACATTCTAATTAAAGTGTGATTATTTATATATTTTTTAATCACACCTTCTAATTAAAGTGTGATTATATATACAGTACTACTTTTTAATCACACTTTTTAAATAAGTGTGATTATATATATATTTTTTAATCACACATTTTAAATAAGTGTAATTATATATATATATATATATATATATATATTTAATCACACTCCCTAAATAGGTGTGATTGTATAAAATATTTCAATTTGATTTTTATATAAAATATACAATTCCCAAATCCGCGCCTCAGTTTATAAAATTTGGCAAAAAAATGAAAACACAAAAAATGTGTTTCCATTTTGAGTTTTGAGTTTTGAGTTTTTTTTTTTTTACCACCCAACACTAGCCACCACCCGCCACCATTTTCCACCACCATCTTCCGCCACCACCAGCCACCACCCTCCCCTCGCCGCCACCACCACCACCCACCACTCACCTGCCATCTACCCGCCACCACCCACCACCCGCCACTACCATCTACCGCCTGCCACCACCACCCGCCACCTACTTGTCACCACCACTCACCACCCACCTGCCACCACCATCCACCACCAACTACCCACCACCACCAACCACCTGCCACCACCACCCACTCGCTACCACCTATCACTCGCCACCGTCACCGTCACCGTCACCCACCCACCACCACCACCACCACCACCCGCACCACCCATCACCACCCGTCATCCGCCACCCACCTGCCACCACCACCCACCACCTGCCACCACCACCACCACCACCCGCCACCACCCGCCACCGTCACCCACCCACCCACCACCATCACCACCCACCCCCCCACCACGCTGCCACTGGCCATCCGCCACCCACCACCCGCCAACACCACCACCACCCACTCGCTACTACCCACCACCGCCACCTACCCGCCACCACTACCCCACATCCGCCACCCACCCGCCACCACCACCACCCACTCGCTACCACTCACCACCGCCACCGTCACCCACCCAACCACCGCCACCACCAGCTATCCATCACCCACTGTCACTACTTTTTACCACCGTCTTCCGCCGCCACTTGCCATTTCTCACTCTTTTTTATATTTTTAAATTTTTTAAAACATTTTGTCAATTACTAAACGCGTTTGTAATTTATGTTTTTCAAAAAATAAACAAAAACTAATTTATAATTTTTTTATAAATATAAACTAAAAATGTAAACGTTACCAAACACAACCTTACGCTTTCACAACACGCAATTTCTGCCGTGAATAATACGACCAGAATAAAAATAGGCGCCAAAATGAAATATTCTGGCGCCAAATGATAAAATGAAATACTCTTCAATTAGGCATAGCGCTCTCTCTCTCTCTCTCTCTCTCTACACGAATGCTAAAAACTCCTCAACTTAACAGTGATCTCCAATCTGCAGAAGTTACTACTACTCTCTACTCCTCCACCACACTCTTCCATTTCAAACCCTAAATCATATTCTCACCAATTTCACTCTCTCTCCTCCAATTTCTCTCTCTTCAATCCACAACCATGGCTCTTCTCTCACCAAATTCATCGATCCAGAGCTGCCATGGAGACTAGCAAAAGACAAGAGCGGGTTTTCAGAGACTTCTATTGCCTTTTACCCATTCCGAACTCGCTCAACACTCACCACGGTTACCCCTCTTCCTATTCCCTTCTTCAGATCTAATTTCTGTTTACCCTTTTGCTGTTTTCTTGTTGGGTTCTTGATTTTTTGGAGAAAAAATTGTTTTTGATTTTGGGTTTTTTGTGTTTAGATGGATCGGTATCAGAGGGTAGAGAAACCGAGGCCAGAGACGCTGATTAACGAGAATGAGATTTGTATAACCACTCAGGAGAGGATGAGGAACTACATTATTTATGCTACCACTCTGTTTCAGGTCTCTCTCTCTCTCTCTCTCTCTCTCTCTCTCTCTCTCTCTCTCATTTTGAAAAATTAGGGTTTTGATTGAGCAAATCAAAAATTAGAATTGTGTTTTGGGTTGTGAAATTATTATTATTATTATTTTTGTTTTTAAATGTCTTGAATGCGAGTTGGGGAAAATATTTGAATCTGAATTGGAAAAATTAAAACCTAAATGTGAAATTAGGTTCTTGGGTTGAACACAATTTTATTTATTTATTATTATTATTATAAATTTGTTGAATCTAAAGAAATTGGGTTCTATTACCAAAATTAGGGTCCTGTAGTTGTGATTGTATAAAAAAAATTAATTTATGGAATCTAAAACTAGAAAATCCTACAGGAACTCCATTAGTATAAAAAAAAAATTATATACTTTCTTGAATTAGTTTGTTGAATTTATTATTATTATTAATTTGTTCAGAATTAAAAAATTTGAATTCAAATAAGTACAACAAAAAATTGACTATAGAACGAGTAGAAGAATCTATATGTGCTTGGAACACATAGGTTGATTTGAATGATTTTGTATTATATATGCTGCATTCTTTTGTCATTTATATGGCCAATGTCTTCCTTTAGTTCCTATAATTTTTATTGACTTACATTCATTGCAGTTACATTGGAATTTTTGAGTTACTTTAATATTCATGATTTACACAAATATAAATATATGTTATAAACTTTTAGATATAAACGTTATAAACAAGTTAAAATATATCAACTTTTAGATTGTTAGGAAATTTATCAAAATCTTGAAAGTTGATCTAAAGTGAGAAACACATTGTGATTTTGGCATGATAATGTCAATATAGAGTAGTGTAGTGCATCTTATACTTTTGCATGATCATTTCCTTTTTTAAAGTTTCGTGCATCAGGTATTTTTTTATCCTAATATTGTTTGGTGTACGCAAGGCATGGAACTTGTGCTCCAACCAAGGAAAAGTTAAAAGAGTTAAATGATTTAGCCATGCGTATGGAAGTTCTTCTACAAGATGCAAAAGAGCAGAAGTTGGCTTTGCAGAAAGTTCCTGCCTGGTTTCGGGGATGGAAATCTCCTTAGCAAGGGAAGCTCAAGGGTGGTGAATTAATTAGCGAAGGAGAAGATGAACTGTATAATCTGGGGGTCAGAACCAGAGACAAGTTTCCACAACTGTTTAATGAGGATTACCACCCAGATGTGTATGCAATAAAGGCAACTCAGGTGGGCCACATTCTACTTTTCCTTCTATTCACTTTTGCAAATGGTTGGCTTTAGTGATGATAATTCATTGCGGGTTTTAGCCAATTGTTCTATCTATTGCCTCATTACCATAAATGCTGTTTGGATCAAGTTTCCCCTGAAATTGTTTCGATCCATCAAAAGGCTGATTGCATCACACTAACTGTGATATTGCATTTTTATATAAAATTTTCCGTTGCTTTTAGAATTCATTATTCTTATACATCTCTTTTTCTTTGCCATGAATCATGAAATAGATTCCTTGGGCATCAGCTAGTGCAGTAGCATTTGGCATGGGGCTGTTAAGTGGGAGGGGAAATCTTGGACCAGTGAAAGCCGTGCAAGTGATATATTGCTAAGATTCCATGATTGTTGTCAGAACTACAAGGTACATCTCAGCATAGGTTATACCTAAAGAATTACACATAGTTTCACACATTGACATATTTGCTCTCACTCTCATGTAGTTGAGGTTTGCTTTTTTAATTTTCAATTTGGATGCTTGAACTCTAGTAACTTATGACATCTATTGAAGGCTCATGAAAACACGGAGGCAACTAGGTAAAGGGTTTCCTTGAAAAGAGTTCTTGATTACTGTATGTGAGGTTATCATTTGACACTGACCTGAGTTGTCATACATATGGCTTGGTACTATCATTAAGTACTTAGCAGAGTACTACTCTCTTTTTAAAGCTTTTCATTTGATTTTTGCATGCTGGAGCCTTGTACTCTGAATACAACCTTATTTTTCTATTAAGTTGCATTTTGACACCCAGATGTATTAGCTTATTAAGAAGTGGGTAACGCATCCATGTTAACAAATTGGAATTGGTAAACTGTCAAAAACCACAACTATATGTTTTGGTTACTTAATTACCTTCAAATGTCTTTTCAAGCTTCTCTCATTATTATGGCTGGTTTACCTTTAATATATTAGTTTTAACATAGTAATTTGGTGGGCACCTTACTTACCAAATAAATATGTATTGACATTTAAAAGGGAAGTAAACCTTAGGTTTTTGGGTGATTTTTTTTTGTTTGGATCTTTATGCATTTTGTACGAGGAAATTGAAATTAAACTTTATACTGTTGGATAATAAGCTTAAGGAACCTATCTTGGATGAAATTTTATGCATTAGTTAGGCATTATGAGCTGAATTTTACAACACATGATACTTCTTTGGTTTTATTGTGTATATCTCTGAATGCAGGCCTATAGAAAAAGTCAGGAGCCTAGTGTTCTTAAGCTTCAGGAACCTGCCTTGGATGAAATTACCCATGCATTAGTGGGGCGTTATAATATGAATTTTACAAGACAAGATATATCTTCTCTCTGGTTTTTGTGCAAACAGGTGATTGTTTCTTTCCTTTCCTTTCTTCTCTTTCATTTTCTTTCTCTGAGAATTCTAAACAGTCTATCTGATTGTAATTCCTTTGTAATTGTTCATTCAAATTTTCAATTTGGCAGGAAGCATCCTTATTGAATATAACTGATCAAGCGTGTGCTCTGATTACTCCATCTGAGGTATGTAGCTTTGGTACTTACATATCATGGGATCCATTGTGTTCCTATAGATGTTATCCACTGATAAGTGCAAATTATGTATGTTATCAGTTCATGCTTTGCTTCTTGCTCATTATACACTTGCTAACTTGCCAAATATAAACATTTTTAGGTTGTCTTGCTGGAGTGGACAGATGATTTGGAGCTGTTCATATTAAAGGGTTATGGTAATGCATTAAACTACCATATGGGAGTGCCATTGCTTGAGGATGTTGTTCAGTCCATGGAACAAGCTATTATGGCTAAAGAAGGTTATATAAACCATAACAATTCATATTAAATGTCTCATAAGTTTATTAATTCTTTGAATCTTATTATTGTCATATTATTTTTCACTGTGTTTATGGTTATTTGCTATTAATGCTATGGCATGTATTTCAAAACTAGGAGTTAATTCCCATGCTGTGACATTTATTTCAAAACTTATCTAAAATTAATTGTGTTATAAACTTATAATTGAAGTCTTCATGGCTAATGCTGAGGGAAAAAAATAAAGGTATCTTCTGTTTGGCTCATAATTTATACCTTCTGTTACTGTAGAAGAACATGCTCCTGGCAGTTATGAAAAGGCAAGACTGCGGTTTGCTCATGCAGAAACTCTGCTTCCATTCTCATGTCTGATTGGGCTCTTTCTTGAAGAATCCGGTGAGTGCTTTCATTCTCATATTTCTAAGAAGCGTAGACACGACACGGACACGATAACACGTAAATTTTCAAAAAATGTAGGACACGATACGTGGGTGACACGTACAAAATATATAATTTTGTATATTTGTTATGTCATATATAAGGATAATTATATATCATATATATGAATATTTCAACCAAAGATAATAAATTTAACAGTCTAAAGAAGGAGAATATGTATAAATTTACATTATTTTTGTTTTATCATTGGATTACAAGTTATTTTATTCAAACTTGTAATATGATTCATTTGTGTCCACGTGTCCGATGAGTGTTGTGTTGTGTCGTGTCGTGTCGGTTCCTAGAAGTGTCCATCCTTCTTAGTCATATTTGAATCTCTATATATGATGGCACATGTATGCATTTCTTTTTTTTCCTTCTGATTTCTTGTCCTTTTTTTTTTTTCCCCCCGTGGATTTGGGCAAATCATATATAAGCATTTGATCCAGTATGCCAGCTGTCCCATTGTGTTTCTACTTTACCTGTTTGATTTCTGCTTCTATGTTGTCTTCTCAGTAAGCAATATATGTTGAATGTTTCAAATTTTGAAAAAATACAAAAGGAACAACCCATGCAACTCGCTCCAAAGCCACCTCAGAGAAGAAATTGGAGAGGCAGTGTGGCAGCGCCTTTTGGGTGGCAATAATATGATGGTAGTTTATAGTTGTCCAGCTAAGTCTTCAAGCAAGTACTTTGTGCATGTACTGCATAATGAACATCCCGTTCCAATGCCAGTAAGCTTTTGTGGACTAAATTCTTATTCCTCATATTTATATATTTATTAATTTTTAGTTATTTTTGCCATTTAGCAAGTGACTCTGGTAATTTTCAGGTTAATCTTGAATACCTTGGACGGGTTGTTTTCTACACAAATGGCATTTTGTACCCTGATAGCGTGGTTGGAACTGATTTCCATACAACTATGATTGCTGGCTTAGGAGTTGCTAGCTGCGGAGTTGGAGGAATTGAATCTGAGGCAACAATGCTTGGCCAGGTATTTTGAGATAATAATGTATTTTCTTTATGATTTTTCATACGCTTGTGCCAGCTGTTAGTGTTTGCACTTATTCTTTGGTAGACAGACATGCATGAAATGGGTAACTGTTTTCTCTTCTTTTTCCTCCAAAGGTGCAAAAGAAAATGCAGCCTCTGCTTCTCCAAAACATGCTGTTGCTGGTGATAGTATAGTAACTGCAATGTATGTACTCCCCTTCCCCCCCCCCCCCACCCAAAAAAAAAATAGAGTAAATTCTAGAGTTTTTATTTATTTATTTATGGGTACCTAGAATTATGGTTCAACAGTAATAATAATATACATTCACAAAAAGATCGTACACAAGCTGTATTGAGATTTATCATTTTTAAATACTGTGCTCATTAGTGACCTACTAATTACAATGTCATTGACACTGAGCTGCTATGGCATCTAATTGTTAACAGGAAAGTTACTTCCAAAAGGATTAAGATCAAGCAAAAATGATTAATGTTCTTATTTTGGTTTGCTGAATTAACTTTTTAGTTTATTCATATGCATCAGCATTTTCTGGATTAATTTGTATTTTCATTTTTTAGGTCAGAAATTTTTTGGAGAGATGCAAAATATGGTCCAAGAATTAAAGAACTTAGTTTTTTTTCATTTTTTAATATATGTAAGCACAGTTAATTTTTTTTTATTTAATTCCTTTGTATGTACTTTTGAATATTTAATTTCCATTTATGAAATATATGACGTTATTCTATTCAATATGTGGTTATGATTCAAAATATAGTATATGGTGTGTATTACATTCTTCAAATGTGCATACAAAAATAATATTGATTATTTTTCAAATATGTCGAATCTTTTTTTTATCACAGATTTTATTAGTTATTAATCACACTTAAAAGATGTGATCTAAATGTTATTAATCACACTTTAAAGGTGTGATCAAAATATTTTTAATCACACTTAAAAGGTGTGATATAAATATTTTTATCACACTTAAAAGGTGTGATCTAATGTTATTAAGCACATTTAAAAAGTGTGATTAAAAATGACTCCTTTTAATCACACTTTCAAAGATCACACTTTAATAAAACTTAAAAGGTGTGATTAAATAACATACATCACACAAAAAAAGTGTGATCTTTATCTGTTTTTGTAGTAGTGCACCTCATGATGTAGGATGGAGCCCATGTGCGAGGCACATAGGGAATATTCTCTCTAACAACCTTGTCTGAGGAGTTGACCTCTCCGAGGATGAGGAAAACCCCAAAGAAGAGATCAACCTCTCGGCGAACCCTTCTTCTTAACCACACTTAACCAATGATCTCCAATCATTCTAAAGGGTCAGGGGTAGTCCCAGAGAATGCCTTGCCGCAGAAGGGTCAGGCGTAGTTCAAGAGAACGCCTTGCCGCAAATATTGCCGAGTCTCATGGACCCTCCAGGGTCGTGCCACCTCGACCCGGGTATAGGCTAGTTTAACCGAAGAATGAATTTATCTCCACTCACCGTCCTTGGGATCGGGTCCTTTGATCGAACTCCATTACGCCCATGGTTCTGGTACGTAGATCTCGGAAAGCTCCAAGTCCGCAAGTGTTCTGGGACTCATCAATGGAGCGGTTTCTAGATTGCGTCTGAATCCGTTCGAAGCCAAGTGCTTTGGATCTCTAGGTTCATGGATCCGAACCCTTTCAAGTCCGAGCACGAGTAAGTCTCTAAGTTCGTGAATCCGAACCCTTTCGAGGCTTAGAGCGATTCGACCTCTTTGATGGCGATAAATCCGGGGCCCACCAATCTTGGACTTACGATAAATTTGGGCCCATCAATCTTGAACTATTGAGCCTAATTAATTTAATGAGCTTAAATTAACTCTTCTTACACTTTAAAATAAAAAAATATATAATAATAATAATCAAATCAATCAAATAGTTAAGAGCATCTCTAACGGTGTATTTGATTTTTCATCAAATCTGAGTCCAAAATGAGCCATTTCACCAAATCTCAAATCACCCACTCCAACGTTGCATCAAATTTGCATCAAATTTAGTGGGGCGACCGGTTGGTCAACCGGTGGGTCGACCGGCCGGTTGACCGGTTTGCCAAATTTTTTTTTTTTTTTTTTTTTGAATTTTTTGAACTTTTTTTTTGAACTTTCTGAATTTTTTTCGGGACGGCCGGGTGGTCGACCGGCCGGTCGACCGATTAGGCAATTTTTTTTTTTTTTTAACGGTTTGAACTTTTTTTGCTGAACTGTTTGAATCTTTTATTGGTTGACCGGTTGGTCAACCGGCCGGGCAACCGGTTGGTCGACCGGATCCTCCTCTCCAATGGTCCGCAACAGTTTTTTGGTGAATTCATTACTTCGTCCTCAATCTGATGAAATTTTTGATGAAATCTCAATTTGGTATCACGTTTGGTGAACGGTTGGAGCTGTGAATAGTACCATGTTCATCAAAATTTAAATTTGATATCAAATTTGCTAAACTATTGGAGATGGTCTAATAGAACAAATAAAGTTAAAAGAAAATTGTTGCAAGGCAGAATGGTCAACTTGCATGGAATGCTCCATCTCTGATGCCGCACAGTTTAGAAGGACGAAATATGTGCATTCAGAGTCGGAACAATTATAAAGCCAATTACTTCTGAGCACTGGCTTGTTACCGACTAAGGGGCATGGTTACGTGATATTTTAAGTGTGTTTTAATTGATAAAGAAAATAAAATTTATAATTTTATATTAAATAATTAAAAAAATATAAGAGAATATAAAATTTATGATTAATTTAGAACATGTCGCATGGTGCTGCAGGAGCAACCATTCACTCTATTTAGTTTTTGTTTCTAAAATTCATTTTTTTAAAAATTCTATTTTTTTGTATTTTTGTATTTATTTATTTTGTTTGTTTTCACTGATTTTTTTTCATATTTTAAGTAATTTTTTTTTAATTTTTAAACACACTTAACATAAATATACTTAAAAAGTATAATTTTTGTGATTTTTTTTTTATAAAAAAATCACTAAATAACAAAAATATAAAAAATGAAAATTTAATATATTTTTCATATTTTGTGTACTTATTAATTTTTTAAAATATTTTTTTACAAATATTTTACTTTTTAGATACATCTAAGTAAGGTGTATCTAAAAAAATAAAAAATTTATTTAAAATTTTAAAATATTCACTAAAAATAAATATATATATATATATATATACACACACAATAAGGTTGTTTGAAATGATTTAAATAAGTATATTTTTTAATTTTTTATGAAAAAAATGTATAAAAAAATAGAGAGATAATATGACAAAAAAATAAAAATTATACTTTTTTTTTTTTTTTAAGTCCACTCCAAACAATTGAAACAGCTAAAACGAGAGAGAGAGAGAAGACCTTCCCTGCGGTTTCATTTACCTTAAAAGGGGTTTCATCCAGTGCGTGCACGGCACGTGTGGATTTTCATCCAAAAAGTCAACAACGGCTAACTATTGAACCATATAGAGCCAAAAACTAAATTGTAGGGGTAAAATTGATGCAATTAAAAGTATAGGGACAAAAATGAAATTACGGATAAACTATAGGGACCATTGCTGTAATTTGTCCTTAAATTTATTATTCTATCTTTTTATTAAGTTTTACTCAAATTTAAACTTCAATCCTAGTTTATCCATTTTATCGGTTCATATTAAATAAATTTTTTTATTCAAAGCTGAATAAAATTTTGATTAAAGGCAAAAAATAATTTTAACAATTTTTTAATCATATGAATAGAATAATAATGTTGTTTATTTTTTACCCAAAAATTACTTCTATTTATTCATATATATACACAACAAAAAAATCAACTTTTTAGGGACAAATTTATTCCGTTCCTAAAAGTGTAATATTTGTTGGGAAAAATTTTAGCCAACCAATTTTCTCCGTCGCAAAATTTGTCCCAATGGCCTGTCCAAAAAAGTCAAAAAATGATTTTTAGAGACAAAATTTTGCATTTATCACTATAAATAGACTTTTAGAGACAAAAATATGTAATTGTAAAAAGCTTTGATTTTGAGACAACCAAAATTTGTCTCTAAAAGTCTAATTATAGTCAACATAAATTGGTCTCTAAAAGTTTAATTTTTTGAACAAATGAAAGTGGTCTCTAAAAGTTTAGTTTTTAGAACAAATGAAAGTAGTGTGTAAATGTTATAATTTTTTTGAGACAACTAAAATTGGTCTCTAAAGTTTGAATTTTTTTTTTTGTTTTTTTTGTTTTTTGTAACAATTATTTTAAAAATACTAGTATGAACATCAACTTATATTCCTTTCTTGATTTTTCAACAACCAAACAGAAAATATCAAGCATATCACCAGACCATCTGTTCATCTCCAAATTAAAATTCAACTATATGAAAAAAAAAAAAAAAAAATTACTCATCACATTCAAAGAGGCTTAATCAAAAGATATTTCAATAATAAACAAACATCATGCTCTGATTCATTAGTATGTAATATCTTGATTGTATATCATAAGCTGTCAGAGATTTCAAAAGTATCATTTCTACTTTATAAGCCTAGTGCCATAAGCATTGTTTGTAGCATTCAACTATTCAATGAACAGATTGTAATTGGAGTTATATCTACCTACATGACAAAACAATTCAACTCATCGCATCTTCTTCTCAATGGCTTCGTTGAAATGGCATTCAAAATCTAACAGAGAGCTCTCAAGCTTCAAATTGACGCAAGATTGCAGGACCTGCATAGAATAGGCCAAACTCTCAAATAGATTACCAATTAAAAATTATCCAATGATAGATTAATTTAATAGATTGCAATTTAATGTGCCAATTATAGTATCTGCAGCAATCACACATAAATCTTAGTACACAAAGCTACCCAAAATTCACTATTAATATTCAAGAGTTAGCAAAGATTAAACTAAATCAACTTGCTACAAAAATTTGAAAATAATTACTCCAAGATAGACACAGTTTACATTAATGTTGTGAAAACAAGATGAAGAATGGTTACCATGCATGGTTCATAGTTGAGCTCAACATTGTTTAACTGACATGCTTATACAGGGAATTGCAGCTAATAACATTGGATGATTGATACATGATAAAAATATTTGCAATCTCTTTTATCTCATGTGAGGAATCCATGGGATTATTAAAAGCAAAGTCTAGGATCATAAACAAAATGCTACGAAAGCCTTTAATCTTTCATTAATTCTGAATACCAATATATAGATTATTGAAAAAAAAAAAAAAAAAAAAAAAAGAGACTCAATCTGCCCCATCATGACCACAACATTAGCAAGACAATAAGACAAATAAAAGAAATATAACCAGACAATTCACTTATGTACTAAGCTAAACCACATTAAAAATTTCATTTTCCATTTATGAACACATCCCTTCTATATCCATTATCTACTCCAAGTTTCTGTACTCATTCCATATGCAACAATCATAATTCACACCCATTAACATCATTACATTCATTGGCTACTAGCTACAGAAAAAGGTGAAGGCAGATTTCAATTCCAGTAGAAATATAATAGGATTCTACCACCAAGAAGTTCTTAATAGCAGAAAAAATCCAAGCTGCTAATTATAGAACTTAGGGCCTAAGAATTACTAATATGTAGAAAACGAATTAACAACAAAAACAAATAAGACACAAATCATATTGGGGGCATTCAATAACAACAAACACGAGAAGCATAGAACACATGGACAACTTTTGTTTTCAAAATAATACACCATGCTCAACAAATTGTTCAGATGCAGACATGAAGACGGTCCTGATCTCACCTAATGCCATTTGAACATTGTAATCTGCTGTAGGATCACTAGCACCTGCTCTCACCTGACGCCATTTGAATATTATGATCCAAATGTTTGGTTTCATGATTTTGCTTTCTAATGAATACTGCATTGGTGGTTGGCTAGGAAGGGAGACACTCATTTAACTACTGGTCTTGACAACAACAAATTTGAACACAAGATCTCACAAGAAAATCCATAATCTTAGACAAATGAGCTTACGTTTTTCTCAAGGCCACATATGGATTCAGCTCTTTGATCTGCAAAACAAAAATAGAAGAGATGCTCACATAACATAATCTCAGTACAATTTCAGACTGTGCATGTGTGTGTGTGTGTGTGTGTGGTGGGGGGGGGGGGGGGGGGGGGGGGTGAATCCTCTGCACTGATAGACCATAGTGTCGCTCATTCAGGCACTTTTCTATTATGGGATCGCAGGTCACTATTCTAAGGCAGCAACTCAGGTCACTTTTCTATTTGTAATCCTAATTTCTCTCCATTTCTTCATTTTTATTTTTCCTTTTAAATTGAAAATTTCCATCTAGGGTTTTACATAAATGATCTATTTTCATTTTTGGCTAGGGGCTCTACCAAACCTCAATCCTGTTTTTTCTAGGCCTGCAGATGCCCATCCTATGATAATTTAAGCAACTACGAATAAAATTCTTCTTTAAAAACCCCTAAACAGTCATAATGATAATTTAAGCAACTACGAATAAAATCAGCATGAATTAATGTACCACAAAAACCCTTTCACTCACACTTACCTGCCTCCTTTCATCTTGATATAACTTGTACCGTTAGCAGTGAAGGCATGTTCCAACACGTCAAGGAAGTCATTCCAACTGGAGAAAACAAGAAGTTTGGCTTTTGGATCTGTAGAACTGATCCAGAGGATTCTCCTTGTGATTGCTTCAATCTTAAAATAATGCCCCCATCCACAACACGTGAAAAATAAGTAAGTCAAAAATCGTAAATGTTTAAAAAAAAAATGGCAAATAACTTAATGCAAAGAACTAGACTGAGAATTTAATCCATTCACTATATGCAAAGGCACTGAAGCAGATACATCTAGATTATACATTCATGCATGTATAACATGACTTCTCTTCTAGTAATGGCACAAAATTTATTCACTACACAAGTAAAAGCATTATGACTTAGACCACTGAACAGGAACAGGAAAATGGACATATGGAGACAAAATGAGAATTGTGCACTGACACACACGTTGCAATAAAAACAAATAAAAAAGGCTGAAGTATACAGTTCCATAGAACACCAAGTGCTGTAATAGTTTTGCAATGCATATTATCCTTATGGTAAAGAATTGGATAGGAGGGTACCTTTGTTCCATACGAACCATGAACAGTAATAGAAGCTTCAGAGTTCTCACATCTCTTGAAAGAACTATCTGATTTATTTTGACTATTGAGAGGGAGAATTATGAGCCGGATATGGACCGAGGTAGATGCCGAGCAGGTTGGGAGCCCAACGGGGTATTGTGCCAAGATAACTTCGGATCCGCCCAGAGTTGGGCTTCTAAGACATGGGCCGAGCTACTTGGGGCTCCACAGGAACAACCGTGCAGCTTGCGTTGCCCGGTCAAAGGCGCGCACCGTTAGCCCGACTGAGGACCCCATGCCCCGAAGCAGGCAGGAAGGCCTTTGGTTGACCAGGTTGACCGATCTCCAGCTCGGCTTCGCCGGAGTGCAGCCGAGCACAGCTGAAAGGAGCTCGGTTCTTGGAGCACTTGTGCGTATAACATAGCATGGCCGTTGACAGCCGAGGTGGTACAGCCCGGTTGCCGTGCTCCCAGCAAAGTGGGCTGGCAGCTGGGTTAGGTGATGTTCAGCAAGGTTTATGCTGACAGATGGGACAGCAGAGCCACGTGTCAAGGGATCACTGGGAGTAGGTTCGGGGCGCAGAGGGTATATAAGCATGTCTGCGCCCCCTATACAGACGGACGAACACTTTGTAAGACATTCTTACACCCAAACACTCCCCTCCCTCTCTCTCTATCCCAAGGTGTGTGCTAACTTGACCGTCGGAGGGTTTTTCCGGCCATATACCGCCGGGTAGCTCATCGCCCGTTGTGCTTTCAGGTGATCGGACAGAAACAGAGTTTGGAAGAAAGGAGTACGGGCTCGCCGGAATATTTGCTCCCCGTACAATTGGCGCCGTCTGTGGGAACTTTACAGACAAAACCTTGTCTTCCACGCTCGTCTGATCGCCGTCCATGGCGAACAACGATGAGTTTCCGTTGTCCGCCATCGACGGAGTTACTCCGGAGTCAGGCAGACGGAGAGAGGGGCATCCCGACATCCTTCCGATGGCGAACCTGGAGACATTCCCAGGAGGACAGTCGGGAGATGCGCGAGATAAGCGCGGTAGGAGTCATGGTCATTCACGGAGTCCCGACGGTCATCGGCGACGGAGAGAATCGCACGCCAGACGTCTGGAACACAAGCTAAGAGACCAGGACGCCGTCATCCGGCGAATGGCGGCGGAGATGGAGGAGCTGAAGAGGCATGTCAAAGGGAAGGGTGTAGCTGGAGTGGGAGACCACAGTGAGCGCACCCAACCCCGCCGTTCAGGCAGTCAGAGTCAGCGACACACTCCGTCCATTTCTATTACCAGAAGTTACAAGGTTGGTGATTCCGACGTGCATGCAGAGAAGTCTAGCGCGCAAGATAGCACTTACCAGCCCTCACGTCCGGTGACGACGTCGAGGTACTCTTACTCCGCTCATTCAGAGGATTTGCGGGCAGTCTTAAAGGAGCGGGCTCGCCGGCGGGAGGCTCAGAGGATACCGGCGTTCCAGCGGTTATCCTACGGGGTTCACGCCAGCGAGGAGGTCGGAATGCCTCCACCCCGCCAGGCAGCGCCACTCCTAGTGGATTCAGATTTGGCAAGGTTGAGTGCCACCCCTTTCTCCCTGGAAATAGAAACAACCCCTCTCCCGTCGGGCTTCCACCAGCCGAAGTTCACGTTGTACTACGGAAAGACCGATCCCTACATGCATGTAAGTCATTTCCGACAGGTCATGGCCGGACATAGGCAGAATGATGCTCTTATGTGCCTCATCTTTCCGTCAAGTTTGGGCGAACTGGGCTTGAAGTGGTTTGAAAGGCTGCCGGAGGGGAGTATTGAGAGGTGGCATCAGTTGGCTGAAGCCTTTGTCATGCGCTTCAAAACCAACACCAAAACACCAAAAGAAGTTGATCACCTACTGAGTGTCAAGATGGAACCGAGCGATACATTAAAGGCGTACAACTCCAGATATTGGGAGACCTTCAACGAGATCTTGGATTGCCCGGTCAACCTTGCAATCACTCAATACAAGCGTGGTCTCCCGGTCGGACATAGACTGCGGGACTCGCTTACAATGCACCAACCGACGTCCATGGGCCAGCTCATGCAGCGCATCAATGAGCACATCCGAGTTGAGGATGATGCGTCAGCATCTACCGTGAAGGCAACTCCGGTAGCAACAGACAAGAAGACAGCAGGCAAAGTGCACGCAGTTGGGCAAGAGTCCAGCCGCTCAAGTGACCGAGCAGAGGAATCGGACCGTGGCTCGAATCGCAAAAACCGGGGTAGAGGACGTCGGAATGACCGGGATGACTACCCCCGAGATGACGTAGCGGATGCAAACAGAAGGTTGAAGGCAAGGACTGGCATAACCACGGTCTTCAAGATTCCAATCTATCGCATACTTAGTGAAATCCGAGACGAGGAGTATGTCCGGTTTCCTGCTAAGTTGGGCGATGGACAAAAGGGCTACAATCCGCGGTATCGTTGCACATTTCATCGGGAGCGAGGCCACCGGACTGAGGATTGTTTGCCTTTGAGGCAACACCTGGAAGAGCTAGTCGCGGCCGGACACCTAGACCTTTACATTGATGGGGGCGTAAAGGCGAACCAGGCTCCGGTTGATCCCAGGGGACAGGATGACCGAGATGCGCCACCACAAGGAGTTATTAATGTCATCCACGGCATAGTGGAACCGGAGCGTGTTTGCGAACTCCGGGGTATGATCAAAAAGGCAGAACATATGAGGGAGGTTTTGTCGGTACAGCCTGCCATCAAGAGGGGGAAGACCGAAGAGAAAGATGTGATTAGTTTCACCTCAAGGGATCTAGAGCGTATTCAGACGCCGCACAACGATGCCTTAGTAGTAACACTCCGCGTCAAGGAATTCGATGTCAAACGGATCTTGATCGATCAGGGAAGCTCGGTCGAGATCATGTATTACGACGCGTTCAAGCAGCTCAAGCTCCGAGAGACAGACTTGGCTCCGGCAACTTCGCCACTGGTTGGTTTCAACTCACAACCGGAGTGGCCTTTGGGAAAGATTATCCTGCCGGTCAAAGCGGGATCCGTGGTCAAGCAAGTGGAGTTCTGGGTGTTACAAGTTCCTTCTACTTACAACCTAATCCTTGGAAGGGGATGGCTTCACGCTATGCAAGCCGTAGCGTCGACCTACCATCAGGTGATGAGATTCCCCTCGGCTATGGGGGCAATCGAGGAGATTTGGGGAGATCAAGTCATGTCCAAACAGTGCTTCGTGGCGGTGAACGGGAGCCGGGCTGCCAAAGGCTTCGTTCAAATGATAGAAGGACCGGAAGACCGGGGAGTTCTTGACGATGTGGGCACCAAGGCAGAGGACAAAGCTGTTGAGGAATTGGTAGAGGTGCGAATCGATATGGAGCCGCCGGATAAGTTCTTCCTGCTCGGTTCCAGCCTCACCGCCCAAGAAAGAACCGAGATGGTTGAGTTTTTGATGGCCAACATCGAAGTCTTTGCATGGTTGCCTTACGACATGCCCGACTTCGATCCAAGTTTTATCTGCCATCACCTCAATGTCTTCCCCGGAGCGAAGCCAGTCATTCAGCGAACACGGAGATCGGCGCTGCATCACGCCGAGGTAGTTGCAGAGGAAGTGAAAAACTTGCTTGAGGCACGAGCAATTCAGGAAGTGCACTACCCTCGGTGGATTTCCAACCCAGTAGTGGTGCCCAAGAAGAATGGGAAGTGGCGAGTTTGTGTTGATTACAAGACAGTCAACCGAGCTTGTCCGAAGGATAGCTTCCCTTTGCCCCGTATTGACCAGCTTGTGGACTTGACGGCTGGACATAATCGGCTCAGCTTCTTGGACGCCTATCGCGGCTATCACCAGATTGCCATGCATGGGCCCGACCGAGAGATTACTTCCTTCACAACTCCAAGGGGACTCTTCTGCTACCGAGTCATGCCTTTTGGTTTGAAGAACGCCGGGGCAACTTTTCAGAGGATGGTGACCAAGATGTTTGCTCCTTTGCTTGGGCGGACAATGGAGGCCGACATTGATGATATGGTGGTCAAAAGCCGGCATGCAGGAGACCACTTATCCGACTTGGCCGAAATGTTTGCCATTCTCAAAAAACACAGCTGCGCTTGAATGCGTCTAAATGTACCTTTGGTGTGGGATCCGGAAAATTTTTGGGATTCCTAGTCACGAACCGAGGCATCGAAGCAGACCCCACTCAGATCAGTGCCGTACAAGATTTGAAGCAGCCCAGCTCGGCTAAGGACGTGCAGCATCTGGCCGGGATGGCCGCCGCGCTTAATCGATTTATAAGCCGGTCATCAGATCGCTGCCGCCCTTTCTTTCAGGCATTGAAATCAAAGTTCTCGTGGGATGAAGATTGTGACCGGGCTTTGGCCGAGCTCAAGGAGTATCTGTCTTCTCCGCCACTGTTGGTTACACCAAAGCCAGGCGAGGAACTCTATCTTTACCTTGCCGTCTCTCAGCATGCAGTCAGTGCGGTGCTTGTCCGAGCTGAAGGAATTAAGCACCTCCCAATCTTCTACGTCAGTAAGACCTTGCTACCGGCAGAGTCGAGATACTTGCCGTTGGAAAAGCTTGCGTTAGCATTGATGATGGCTTCAAGGAAGTTGGCGCACTATTTTCACGCCCATACCATCATCGTTCTGACCGAATTCCCCCTTAAGGCCTTGTTTGAACGGGCGGACTTTTCTGGCCGAATTCTCAAGTGGGCGGTCGAATTGGGACAATTTGATGTGAAGTTCCAGCCGCGCACAGCCATAAAGGCCCAAACTTTGGCCGATTTCGTTGCCGAATTCTCACCTGGCACTCATCCGGTGTGCCCGGTCGACATTGCCGCGGCAGATGAGGAGGTGAATGCAAGCCTGACCGAGATACAACAACCTGGTGGAGTTTGCGACGCGGAATTTGCGCGCCCCACCGAAGCACCCTCAGTGTGTACAACCCCTCCGACCGGTGATGCGATGACGGAGTCGGGTCCCACCGTCCAACCTGCTCCGTCCGGAGCCGCATCACCACGGGGGGCAGAAATGGACCAACCCAGCACAGAGCCTGCGGCCGGCGTAATACCGCAACCTGGTGATTCGCCTACGGACTTGGGCATTATAGATCAACTTGCTGAGTCCGGTGCCGAATCACCAAGGGGGGCCGAAGTGGAACCAATTAGCGTAGAACTTGAAACCAGACAGCTGAGCAACCGTGATCCCATCACCTTTCGAAACTCTCAGGACCCTTCAGAATGTTGAAAGCTCTTTGTTGGGGAGATGTGGAAACTTTTCGTTGATGGAGCGTCGAACCACCACGGTGCCGGGCTAGGTATCGTTCTTATCTCGCCTGATGGCCTAACTATTGAGCATTCTATCACGCTTGGCTTCCCAGCGTCCAACAACGAGGCTGAATACGAGGCACTTTTGGCCGGACTCAAGAGCGCTCTTCAGATGAAGGCTTCCGAGTTAATGGTGTACAGTGATTCCCAGCTTGTGGTTAACCAAGTCGCCGGCATTTATGAAGCAAAGGATGACAGAATGGCAAAGTACCAAGCTCTGGTAAGGGAACACATCAAGCAATTCCAGGCAATCAGAGTTCAACAGATTGGCCGTGAAGAAAACAGCCGAGCAGATGAGCTGGTTAGCCTTGCTTCAATGGTAGATAGTACGTCTCCTAACCCCCTGTTGATTGAATTCCTTCTACGGCCAAGCATTAAGGAAGCCGGGCAGACGGAAGTACTTTGCGCCGCACTGGGTCCTTCCTGGATGGACCCAATAATCCTGTTTCTTAGAGACCGTACTCTGCCAGCCGACAAGAAAGAAGCACACAAAGTCCGGGTGAAGTCAGAGCGGTTTTGGCTCTCTCCATCTAGAGCGTTGTATAAAAATCCTTCACCGGTCCTTATCTGAAGTGCGTGCACCCGAGTAGCGTGGAGGCCTTCTTGTATGAAATTCACGAAGGCATCTGTGGCAACCATATAGGGAGCAGGTCCTTGGCCTACCGAGCTATTTCGCAGGGCTACTGGTCACCGTGCATGCAGGCCGACGCACAAAAATATGTACGCAAGTGTGAGAAGTGCCAGAAATTTGCCCATCAGATCCACCAGCCGGCCAGGGAACTTCTTCCCCTCACCAGTCCTTGGCCCTTTGCAATGTGGGGGCTAGACATAGTCGGGCCGCTACCAACAGCACCAGGCAACCGAAAATTCTTTATCTTGGCCACAGATTACTTCACCAAGTGGGTTGAAGCTCAGCCCTTGGCAACAATCAAGGAGAAAGACGTGAAGCGGTTTGTCTGGCAGAATGTGGTCACGCGGTTTGGCGTCCCTAAGATTTTGATCTCTGATAACGGCACACAGTTTGACGGTCGCCTATTCAGAGGATTTTGTGAGGATCTAAAGATTGAATTCTACAACTCCACTCCGGCTTACCCGCAGTCCAACGGTCAAGCCGAGGCATCAAACAAGACTATCTGGATGGGTTGAAGAAACGGCTGGAGAAGGCAAAGGGAAAATGGGCTGAGGAACTACCCAGCGTCCTTTGGGCATACCGAACAACTCCGCGGTGATCTACCGGGGAAACTCCATTTGCTCTGGCTTATGGCCTGGAGGCGGTCATACCTTTGGAAGTTGGCATGCCCACCCTAAGAAGTGAAAGTTTTGAGCCTGAGCTGAACGCCGAGGCTATTGCCCTGGAATTAGACCTAGTGGAAGAGCGTCGGGAGAAGGCCCTCATCCACGTGGCCGCCTACCAATAAGAGCTCTCAAGGAAGTACAACAAGACGGTGCACTCCAGACCGTTTAAAGTGGGTGATTGGGTTTTGCGGAAAGTTATGGGAAACACCCTGGTGCCAGGTGAAGGCAAACTAGGGGCAAATTGGGAAGGACCCTACAAGATAACCGGTCTGGCGGGCAAGGGGACATACCACTTGGAGGATGTGGATGGTAGAGCAATGCCCCGGCCATGGAATGCGGCCAACCTCAAACTGTATTATTTCTAGCTTTAGCTTTCTTTTTGTGCAAAGGAATTTTTTGCCTTACACTTCAGAATGTAATTCTTTTTGTCAATATATAGAAGTGTCTTTGCTTTAGCATTCAGATTGTTGTTTTAATGTAAAGACCGAGATGATTTATTCCGGCTGGAAGAGTTGATGTTTTGTTCAACTTAGGGATTCCCAACCGAGATGATCTACTCCGGTTGGAAGAGTTGATGTTTTGTTGAGCTTAAGTATTCTCAACCGAGATGGTTTATTCCGGTTGAAAGAGTTGGTGGTTTGTTCAACTTTATTGTTCCAGCCGAGATGGGTACTCCGGTTGAAGAAGTTGATGTTTTGTGCAACTTAGTTATTTCCAGCCGAGGTGATTTATTCCGGCTGAAGGCGTTGATGTTTCGTTCAACTTTGCTATCCCAACCGAGATAAATATTCCGGTTGAAAGTAGTTGGTGGTTTGATCAACTTTGTTGTTCCAACCAAGATGGGTATTCCAGTTGAAGAAGTATGTATCGTTCAATTTTGTGATTTAAACCGAGATGTTCAGCTGAAGATAGAAGTTGAAGAAAACCGTGCAAACACTTGGTGAAATTGAAGCTTTTCATTGATAAAAAGTTAATACAAAAGGTGGGGAACTTAGCCCGGTTACATTTGCAGACAAAACCAAAAAAGAAACCTAAGCTAAGGGAGAGAGGTCAGGGAATTCCTCATCAGCTTCCAAGTTGACCGTTGCAGTCTGGTCCTGGACACCGGTCCCAATATGGCCGGGCTGCTCCTGCTCGGTTTGGTCATCTCCTTCAGTGTCTGCCTCGACCTCTTCTTCCAGTCCTTCCTCGGCTTCAGCCTGCAGCGCGCTGAAGACGTCATTGGCGTATGGAATGAGGTAGGTCGGTAAGAAGACAGCCGGCGGAGAGGCAAACACGTCAGTGTCAGGACCCTGACCGAGCTGTTGACAGGAAGCCTTCCATCCAACTTTGAAGTAAATGTCCTGAGTGGCGAAGACTTGTTTCTTGTAATTTTCCTCGGCTTCGTTGAAGCCGGCGTTGTTGGCGTCTTCGCAATCTTTCTTCCTGGACTTCTTCAAAGCATCAAGCTCGGCCTGGAGCTCGGCCTTCTTTTTCTTGGCTGCTTCAAGTTGGCCGAGCAGCCTGTTGTTGTCGGTATTGGCAAATTCGAGCAACGACTTTGCTCGGCCAAGCTCGGTTTGGAGGCTTTTGACTTGGCTGGCGGTGTCGCTCGCCTTTTGCCGAAGTCTGTGGATGCGCTCCATGACCAAGTGCTGCTTTTGGATGGCCTGCAAAAAGAGAATTTGATCAGAGAAGAAACCTTGCAAACACTTGTGAAAATTGAAGATTGAGATTCTTACCCTAGTCATAGACTTGACGGCTGATTTCACCAGCCGGGTGTCAGGAACGTGGTCACTGCCAACTACATCGCTCAGCAGCAGCAGAGCTTTCGAAAGGTCAAAGGCAAGCAAATGTTCTTTGTCGCCTTTGACCGAGGCATTTGTCAGGATCTCTTTGCCCCGGTGCTTCAGTTGCCGCCGCCATGCCGAAATGGGGTCAACCGTGTCGACGGGTTGCTCTATGGTTAGCTCGGCAACCAGCTCGGCGGACGGGTCTGTGCGTGCTCTTTTTCCAGCCCGGCGGGTATCTCGGCTGGATTGTCCAGCAGCTGGGGTAGCTAGGGCGACCACGACGGCACTTGATTGACCAGCAGCAGGGGAGCTGGTGACGACGCTCGGTATCTCGGCCGAAGTTGCGGTGAGCAGGTTTTTGATTCGACTTCGCTTGGCCATCTCTTGTTCGTCTGTCAACCGGATCAATGGGACGTCAGGCAGAGTTGGGTCTGGAGGAGGTGATGGAGCACGGAGAAAGTCTGTTACTTTACTCTGGCGCGGAGCAGAGTATCTGTAGGTAGGAGTGTAACCGAGCAGCTCGTTGCAATCTCGGTGGCGGTAGCGGAGCGCGGTCCTGATGGCCTCCGCGTTGGGATATTGGTAGTTGGCTTGCAAGGCTTGAATTGCTACAAAAGAAACAAGAAAAATGGTTAAGTACAGAATTATGACGGTAAAAAGCTAACCGAGCAAGTTTGCGCGGCTTACATGTGGAACCGAAGTTCTTGCTTACGAACCAGCTCGGTACCTCGGCTGTTTCGTAATTGCCAGACACCCAGAAGAAATCGTCGTCGTGCAAATCCTTGTCTGGAGTGCCGGTCACGATTTTTTCTTTGCCCGGCCTAATCTTTAGGTAGTAGGCGAGCCCATCACCGGTATGACCGAGGGTGTACTGCCGCAGTATCTCGGCTAAGCCTAAGTTTATGCCTAGCCGGTTGTTTAGCTCGTGCACACCGTTTATTATCCGGTAGGTGTTGGTGGACACTTGGGTGGGTGCTAGCCCGGTTCGGCGCAGGAACTCGGTAATTAATGGATTGAGCGGGAAGCGGAGGCCTCCTTCGATGATAGACAGCACGGTGAAGGGGCATTGTTCTGGTCTGCCCCAAGGCGTTGTCTGTTCTGCTGCAAGTTCAAGGTGGACGTCGGTCGGGATGCCGTACTCCTCCCTGAACGCAGCCAACGCGGCCGGAGTATCCACTAGGAAGCGGAATTTCCCCATTTACAGCCGGCCTAAGTTAGCTTGGCTGAGGGGTTTGGCACTGTGGTAATTGGTGGTTGCTCGGTCTTTGAGAGCTTCAGAAGTGGTCAGTGGTCCCCTTGGACTCTGCAGGAAAAGGATGGCAAGTGTAAGTGTGAGCGCAGTCGCGCGAATCGAGCTTGACTTTAGCTCGGTCGTTAGGAGTGCCAAACCACCTCGATTGTAAAGCCTAACCAAGGAGCTCGGTCGCCCAAGCGGAGCAGATGTTAGCCCGGTTGAGCGGTCAAGTCCTTTTGTTGTCACGGTTTCTGCTAAGGTTGGGACAAACATGTTACTTGCTCGGTCAGATTGGTTTTTTGGATTAAATGGAGACCAGGAGCCCAGTCCGCCCCAATTCTTCAGTGTGCTTCAGCAAATGTGAAGAACACCTTGAACAGTTAGAGGTTTAAGATGTTTTTGGTGCCTAATGCCCTATAAACTACGTTTTAATGCCCTAATGTGTGAAATATCAAAGGAAGTGACAACAAAAGAGAAGTTTGAGGAATTACGAGCGTAGGGCAGAGTCCTCTTCTTCAAGGCACGAACTCAACGTTGGCAGGGAACAGAAGGCAAGAGCTCTGTAATGCTTGAGGTGCAAGAGAGTCAGTAAAGACGGAACGAAGAAGGCAGGTGCATGTTTATAAGGGTCGTGAGGCTGCCAAAAATTCAAATTTTAGAAGACGGCTGGGTTGGCTGTTCGAGGACCAGTGGAAGCTTGCCACGTGTCCTCATTAATGGCAGCGGCAGAATTGAAGAGACAAGAAGGTCAGGCGAGACGTCGAACGAGCAAGTCGAAGAGACAGGAAGGTCAGGTGAGGCATCGACCGAGCAAGCCGAAGAGACAGGACTGTCAAACCGGGCAAGTTTGAATTCACGCATGTCGACTAGCCCGGTTGCCGATTAGTAAATTGAGGACCGAGGAGGTGCTACCCCGGTTGAAATAGGTAATCCCAATCACGTTTCAGCGGACGGAATTAAGGGGCAATTGAGAGGGAGAATTATGAGCCGGATATGGACCGAGGTCGATGCCGAGCAGGTTGGGAGCCCAACGGGGTATTGTGCCGAGATAACTTCGGATCCACCCAGAGTTGGGCTTCTAAGACATGGGCCGAGCTACTTGGGGCTCCGCGGGAACAACCGTGCAGCTTGCGTTGCCCGGTCAAAGGCACGCACCATTAGCCTGGCTGAGGACCCCATGCCCCGAAGCAGGCAGGAAGGCCTTTGGTTGACCAGGTTGACCGATCTCCAGCTCAGTTTCGCCGGAGTGCAGCCGAGCACAGCTGAAAGGAGCTCGGTTCTTGGAGCACTTGTGCGTATAGCATAGCATGGCCGTTGACAGCCGAGGTGGTACAGCCCGGTTGCCGTACTCCCAGCAGAGTGGGCTGGTAGCTGAGTTAGGTGATGTTCAGCAAGGTTTATGCTGACAGATGGGACAGCAGAGCCACGTGTCAAGGGATCACTGGGAGTAGGTTCGGGGCATAGAGGGTATATAAGCATGTCTGCGCCCCCCATACAAACGGACGAACACTTTGTAAGACATTCTTACACCCAAACACTCCCCTCTCTCTCTCTCTATCCCAAGGTGTGTGCTAACTTGATCGTCGGAGGGTTTTTCCGGCCATACACCGCCGGGTAGCTCACCGCCGTTGTGCTTTCAGGTGATCGGACAGAAACGGAGTTTGGAAGAAAGGAGTACGGGCTCGCCGGAATATTTGCTCCCCGTACAACTATCATCAGCAAAAGCAATATTTCTGAAATCAGTATGTTGTCAGCATGTTGGGCACATCACCCATTTATCATGAAACTTTCCATGATGAACAAGTCTTTGCTCAGTCATTGCAAGCAAACCTGCAAGAAATAATTGTTAATGCACAACAGAGGATGATAGATTTAAACAGGTCCTTGAGGCAGAATTTAGCCAGACATTGAAATGTTATTATCAGGATTGATCAAATAAGCCCCTATATGTCATTGGTATGAAGCGGATATTCCATCTTTCACATTGGTTTTAAAAGGAATTGAAGGCCTTCGAACAGTTTCCGTAGGGAAAAGTTCTATTACCACTGTAAAATTTATGTTGCCATGACACTTGGTCAATTTGTTCAGAACAGTGAAGAGGGCTAATTAAGACAGAACGATCCAGTATAATTAAAAAATATTTTATCTTGTGCTCGAACAATATAAGCTTTAAAATAATGATATGTACCATTTTCATTTATTGGGTGGTATAATCATCATAAATGAAAAGGGATTTTTTTTTTTTTTTGATAAATAACCACAAATGAAAATGTTATGGAGTGGAGAAGACCAAAACTAACATTGGATGTAGTAGTATTAATATGATATGAATTTATTTGATCTAACTGAGCATATAGCCCTTGACAAAGTAGTATAGGGAAAAAAGATTCATGTAGGCAACCCCATTTGAGCGGGGAGCGAGGCTTAGTTTGGTTTGGTTCCAATTGATTGTCAAGTACTGCAACTATGAAAAACGCACTGTCATTCTGTTCTTCTATCACATGGTTTTTGTATCCAATGGAGAACAATCACAGGAGGGGATATGGGCAACAAGAAACTCACATTCACAGCAAGTAACATGCCCGCATTGAAAAACCATCTTTTGATTCTTGAGCTTTTCTTGACAAACTGGGCATGCTTCTTCATCAGCTTTAACTGTAGAACCCTTCTCTGTTCCTATAGTAGAAGTGGAAGAGACCATTGTAACTTCATTTAAGGATGAATAACTTGGACTCTCTAGCTGCAATTTTTGTTTAGATTGTACCAAACCCTGGAAAACATTAACCAGAGTAAGGACAAGCAGTAGAAAAAAGAAACATGATGCAGACGGTACACAACGCATATCAAACTCTTTCCATATGAAAATTTGGTGGCATTGATGCCATGTGTACTAGAATTTCCATTCAGTTATCATTTAGCTCTAAACTGGCTCCCCAAACCCATTTTTAGTGATTTTAAGCAACTGATAATTGAACATGTATGACACTACAGAAAAATTAAACCACGCAGAATGGATAACATCAATTGGGCTTTGTATTGGTACCTTCAGATAGCAAAGTTGTCCTTTTATACATGATAATGAGGTCAAGGCCAGAAACTTATCGCTAGAATTTTCAGCGCTAGCTGCATCCAGTTCTCCTGGACTTAAGGCATCAACAGAATTATCATCCTCATTCTCTCGTAAACATAATCGTGAGGTTACCATCTTTATTTCATCATGAGCACGCAACATTGATTAATTAGGTTTAAATAATGCACCTAATTATTTAAACCCCAAGATACATTGCAACATTGAGCCATAGACTCGTACTGGGATACTTACAAATATTTGTAATACAATCCTATATCGATTGATATGTCGGTATTAAAGTCTAAAATTTGATGCGGGTGAACTGATAATAAATATTGGCCGATATCCATTGAAGAATTACTAATATACTTGAATCTATATGAAATAACCAGTTAACATTGAGCAAAAATTCAAAAGAGACCAAAAGAGAAACTTGTTAACCATGAAAATCAACTGATTTAATGGCTAAAATCTTAAAACTAAGGTAAAAGAAAAGCATAAGATAGTACACAAAAATAAACTTAGGGTTTCAATTGAGTGCAATACTAAGTAATAACCAAGCCAAGGCAAGTGGGTTGCCTCAGATCAGAAGTAGATTTTGTCTTGTTATCAAATATATTAATATCACTCAATATGTATAAAACATGAAAGAAAATAAAAGAAATAAGTTTTGAACTGAATAAAGTACAGCCATTACAAGAAACAAATGACAGTAATAGAATGGATTGAATCAGCAAAGTCAATCACTATGTTATCTGGTAATTTCAAAGCTCTTGATGCAACTCCATTTCCTCAGCCACTACAAATAAATAAATATACAAGTAGACCACAATCTGATATGATCTGTAAAATATTAGATGATTGAAACTGAAAGGGTAATTTATGTGAAAATTGGACCGAGCTGGGCAGTGGGTCATTATGGCCCACAATACGAAGGGCTGAGTAAAAAGGCCTTAAAGTTAGTCTGGTCTCGGAAGGCCTTAAGATTAGACCGGTCCCAGAGAGCCTATTTGTTATCTCGGTCCAGGAGAGCGCTGCGGATAGCTCGGTCGCCAGGTTGCCGCATTCAAAGTTAGTCCGGTCGCGGCATAGCGCATCTAGCACGGTCTAAGCAGTACAATGGTCAGCATTGGGAAAACCGAGGTAGGAGCAGTGAATAGAAGAACCAAGATAGAGTTATCTCGGTGTAGTTTGCGGCTCAGCATAGCCACACTTACTTCGGTCCTATTAGAGTCTGACCATGGTAAAACCATCTCACTTGGTTTAAGTAGTGAGGGGGGTGTTGAAGGATAAGCATGATCTTTCAAAATGTGAATCCTAGGAGGACTCTACGTGGAGGAGTAAGAGTCCTATTAGGATTGTGTCACACGGAACCTATAAAAGCTTACAACATCACATATGGAGAGGTAACACAACTTTGATTCCCGAATACACAGAGCTTTTTGTCTATTTGTCTATTTTGCTGACTTAGGCATCGGAGAGGTTTCCGGCACACACCCGCCGGCTAGCTCACGTTTGTGTTTACAGGGAGTAAAGCGACAACGTACGGAGGAACGTAGACTTGATCAACAGGATTATACGAGAAGGTTTATTTCTTTCCCGTACAATTGGTGCCGTCTGTGGGAAGAAACAGAACGAACAAAACCTCTTGATTAAGTTTTCCTTGCTAATAAAAAATAATGGCGCACAACGAAGATTTGCCGCAGTCCGCCATCGATGGACAAACCCCAGAAAGAGGTGGGAGGCGCGAAGGTTTACCTCCTGTCCCCCCCATGGCGGACCTGGAGCCCCAACGACATAACCCCAGGAGGGATGTTAGAGGGAGGCGGAATAACAGCTCCTGTCACTCTCGTTCACAAAGTCCTGACAGACAAAGGCGGAGGATTGATCCTCAAGTTCTAGAGGACCGCGTAAAGGAGCAGGACAAATTGATACGACGGATGGCGGCGGACATGAAGATTATGAAGCGCCAGATTAAGGGAAAAGGAGTGGCGACAGGAGAGGGGCGCAAAAGCAAGACGCCCCCTCGCCACTCAGAAGACCATGGTAGGCATACCACACCATTACAAGCAGAGAGTAGAAGCCTCAGGACAGGCGATACTCAATCCAGAACCTCCAGGACTCGTTGCTCCAGGTCTGAGAGAACGAGGACTGAGAGGTCGTATACAGAGGGAAGCACCTATCGGCCCTCGCGCACGCACCAGACATCATCTAGACAAACGGAGTTGCCAAGATCATCCGACTTACGAACCGTGCTGGAATAAAGGGCACGATGGAAGGAGGATAATAAGGCGCGCTACCCTCACAGAGTATCTGCCCTTCAGCGGTTGGCTCCTTGGACGCATGGAAGCGTCGAGGTTGGAATGCCATTATCGCGCCCTGCCTACGAACCAACGGACAAAGCATTAGCGAGGCTACAGACCTCGCCGTTCGTTCCGGCAATCGAAAACGCGCCCCTACCTTCAGGCTTCCTCCAGCCCAAATTCACCACGTACGAGGGAAAGACAGATCCCTATATGCACCTGAGCCACTTCCGCCAGGTTATGGCGGTATATCGTCGAAACGAGGCTTTGATGTGCATCCTCTTCCCATCAAGCCTTGGCGACCTAGGCTTGACTTGGTTCGAAAAACTTCCAGAAGGCAGCATAGCCTCCTGGGCGCAATTGGCGGAGGCATTCGTAACAAGGTTCAGAACGAACACCAAAACGCCAGTGGAGATCGACCAGCTTCTCTCCATTGACATGGGCGACAAGGAGACACTTAGATCCTACAATAGTCGCTACTGGGAGACCTTCAACCAGATTGGGGACTGTCCTACCAATCTCGCCATCGCACAGTACAAAAGGGGACTTCCAGTTGGGAACAGACTAAGGGACTCAATCACTATGACGCCACCTCTAACAATGGAGGCCTTAATGGAAAGAGTGCACCAGCACATTAGGGTGGAAGAGGATAGCGCACGTGCTAAAGCAAAATCTAGCACGACCGCAGTACCAGATAAAAAGACCGTGGCTAAGGTCAACGCGGTAGAACGTCCGAACAAAAACGGACGAGACAGGCGGGACAACGGAGAAGACCAGGATAAAAGATGGTTGAGAGTTCGCACTGCCATTACCACGGTATTCAAAAAGCCAATCTACCGGATTCTAAGCGAGATACGCGATGAACCTTTCGTCAGATGGCCTGCTAAGCTAGGGGAGGCTCAGAAGGACTACGACGAAAGATCACGGTGCACCTTCCATAAAGAAAAGGGGCACCGCAGTGAAAATTGTACACCATTGAGACAACATCTAGAGGAGTTGGTGGCAGCCGGTCACCTGGACAAATACATTGAAGGAGGGCGCAGCCAGCCCCCAGAACGACAACCACCCGAACGGGATGCCAATCGACGCCCCACCTCAAGGCGTAATCAATGTGATACATGGAATCTTCGAACCTGAGCGTGTATGCGAGCTCAGAGGGTCAATCAAGAAGGCCGAGCACTTAAGGGAGGTACTAAGTGCACAACCTACCATCAAAAAGGGGAAGACAGAGGCCACGAACATCATGTCTTTTTCAGATAGAGACTTGGCGAGGATATATTGTCCCCACAATGATGCCCTGGTTGTCACTCTCCGAGTCAAGGATTTTGACGTCAAGCGGATTTTGATCGACCAGGGTAGTTCATGTGAGATAATGTATTACGAAACATTCAAACAATTGAAGCTACAAGACAAAGACTTGGCACCTGCCGTATCTCCCCTGATTGGATTCAACTCAATGCCAGAATGGCCAGTCGGCAAAATAATCCTCCCAGTCAGAGCGGGAAGCGTAACGAAACAAGTGGAATTCTGGGTGCTGAAAGTCCCTTCCACTTACAACATAATCTTGGGAAGAACATGGCTGCATGCCATGCGATCGGTAGCGTCATCCTACCACCAAGTAATGCGGTTCCCCAACGAAACCGGGGTAATTGAAGAGGTCTTTGGAGACCAAATTATGTCCAAGCAATGCTTTGTCACGGTAAACGGCAGCCGCGCTGCCAAGGGATATGTTCATTCAGTGGAAGAACCTGAGAGCAATGAACTGTTCGCAGATGTCGGCAAAGCCGCTGAACAGAAGGCAGTGGAAGACCTGGTACAGGTAAGAATAGATGAAAAGAACCCGGATAAGTTCTTTTTGCTTGGCTCATCTATGTCCAGCACTGAGAGAATAGAGGTCATGGAATTCTTGACCTCCAACATCGAAGTATTCGCCTGGACACCGTACGACATGCCAGGCATTGACCCAAGCTTCATCTGTCACCAATTAAACGTCCACCCAACTGCCAGACCAATCATTCAGCGCACCCGCAGATCGGCACTCCACCACGCCGAGATAGTGGCGGAAGAAGTAGGAAACCTGCTGGAGGCAGGAGCAATCAGAGAGGTGCACTACCCCAGATGGATTTCCAACACAGTCGTAGTGCCAAAGAAGAATGGTAAATGGCGTGTCTGCGTCGACTACAAGACAGTTAACAAAGCATGCCCAAAGGACAGCTTCCCCCTACCACGGATAGATCAACTGGTAGACCTAACGGCGGGGCACAACCGACTTAGCTTTCTTGATGCATACAGAGGCTACCATCAAATCGCCATGTATGAACCGGACCAGGAGGTCACGTCCTTTACAACTCCAAGAGGACTATACTGCTACAAGGTCATGCCCTTTGGCCTAAAGAACGCAGGGGCGACATTCCAGCGGATGGTCACCAAGATGTTTGAACCATTGTTAGGCAGAACAATGGAGGCTTACATCGACGACATGGTGGTCAAGAGCAAGGATGAGAATGACCATCTCAAGGACCTAGGTGAGATGTTTGAGATCCTAAAGAAGCACAAGTTGCGCCTCAATGCGTCTAAATGTGCATTCGGAGTAGGATCTGGCAAATTCCTGGGCTTCCTGGTGACCAACCGGGGTATAGAAGCAGACCCCTCTCAGATCAAAGCAATTCAGGACCTGGAGAGGCCAAATTCAGTAAAAGAAGTGCAGCATCTCACCGGCATGGCGGCTGCGCTCAATCGGTTCATAAGCCGGTCGTCAGACAGACTACGACCATTTTTCCATGCTTTAAAGGCCAAATTTGAGTGGGACGAAGAATGCGACCGCGCTCTGGAAAGCCTGAAAGAATACATGTCTTCCCCACCACTGCTTGTCACCCCAATACCTGGAGAAGAACTCTTCTGTACCTGGCAGTCTCACAGCACGCAATTAGCGCAGTGTTGGTCCGTGCGGAAGGAATCCAACATCTGCCTATCTTTTATGTCAGCAAGACATTATTGAGCGCCGAAACAAGGTACTTGCCACTGGAAAAACTGGCCTTAGCCTTGATGATGGCCTCAAGGAAGCTGTCGCACTACTTTCACGCCCACACCATAGTCGTCCTCACAGCTTTCCCGTTAAAAGCTCTTTTGAAAGGGCGAACTTTTCTGGGCGAATCTTGAAGTGGGCAGTAGAGTTGGGACAATATGACATCAAGTTTCAACCCAGGACCGCGATAAAGGCTCAAGCCTTGGCAGACTTCGTCGTTGAATTTACCCCAAGAAGTCATCATATCTGCCCAGTCGACCTGACTGACACAACCGAACTAGGGATGAAAGTTGACGCCGGAATAGCGCAACCCCTGGTACAGAATACTCAGTCAGACCCCAAGGCAGACCAGAATAAAGAAAGCAAGGAAGAAGCAAACCGTGCTACACCAAACCAAGACTCACCAACAAATAAAGACTTGGTACAATCAGATAGCGAGGGGCAAACAGCAAGCATGGACCTTGAAGAAAACACCAGCAACATTCTGGACCCCAAGGCATCATCTGATCCCTCCACTTGCTGGAAGTTATTCGTTGGAGAGATGTGGAAGCTCTTCGTGGATGGAGCATCCAACCGGCATGGAGCAGGACTCGGCATAGTCCTCATCTCTCCAGACGGCCTAGTAGTGGAGCAAGCAGTCAACCTTGGCTTCCCAGCATCAAACAACGAAGCGGAGTATGAAGCGCTTCTTGCAGGCCTCAAATCAGCATTCTACATGAAGGCCACCGAGCTAATGGTTTACAGCGACTCACAGCTGGTGGTAAACCAAATTTCAGGCGACTACGAAGCAAAGGACGACAGGATGGCTAAGTACCAAGAGTTGGTCAGAACAGAAATCAAGAAATTTGAAGTAGTCAGGATAGAACAAATCGGCAGGGAGGAAAACAGCAGAGCAGATGAATTAGCAGGCTTTGCTTCAATGGCAGATACTTCCATCCCTCATCCATTGCTGATCGACTACCTACCTAGACCAAGCATTGAAGACCCCGAAGCAGAAGAGGTATGTTGCGCCGAGCTAGGCCCTTCTTGGATGGATCCCATCATACTGTTCTTAAAAGATGGCACCCTACCGGAAGAAAAGAAAGCGGCCAACAGAATAAGAGCAAAGTCACAACGATTTTGGCTCTCCCCATCTTTGGCATTGTACAAGAAATCGTTCTCAGGACCCTACCTAAAGTGTGTTCATCCCAGCAAAGTTGAAGCATTTTTGTTCGAAATACACGAAGCGTGTGCGGAAGCCATCAAGGGGGAAGATCACTAGCATACAGAGCAATCTCGCAAGGATATTGGTGGCCTTACATGCAAGCAGACTCAGAGAAGTATGTGAAGAAGTGCGAGAAATGTCAGAAGTTCGCACACCAAATACATCAACCTGCCAGAGAGCTTCTACCCTTAACCAGCCCATGGCCCTTCGCAATGTGGGGCCTGGACATAGTAGGACCACTTCCAACAGCACCAGGCAACAGAAGTTCTTTCTCGCAGCAACCGACTACTTCACAAAGTGGGTGGAAGCAGAAGCCTTGGCATCAATCAAGGAAAAAGACGTGAAGAAGTTCGTCTGGCAGAATATCATCACTCGGTTTGGCATACCAAAAGCCCTAATATCAGACAACGGCACTCAGTTCGACGGCAGAATCTTTAGAGGCTTTTGTGAAGAGTACAAGATAGAGTTCTACAATTCTACACCGGCATATCCCCAAGCAAATGGTCAGGCAGAAGCATCAAACAAGGTCGTCTTGGATGGATTGAAGAAGAGGTTAGAACAAGCAAAAGGCAAATGGGCGGAAGAGCTCCCTCATGTTTTATGGGCCTACCGTACCACACCTCGACGGTCAACAGGAGAAACTCCATTCTCCTTAGCCTATGGTATGGAAGCAGTAATCCCACTAGAAGTTGGCCTCCCCACAATTCGAAGCGAAAATTTTGATCCAGACTTAAATGGCGAAGCCATAGCATTGGAGCTCGACCTTGCAGAAGAAAGAAGAGAAAGAGCACTGGTTCACATTGCCTCATACCAACAAGAGTTATCCAGGAAATACAACAAAACAGTGCATCCAAGGCAATTCAAGATCGGCGATTGGGTGCTGCGCAAAGTGATGGGAAACACCATGGTACCGGGAGATGGCAAGTTAGGGCCCAATTGGGAAGGACCTTACAAAGTGGTTGGATTAGCAGGCAAAGGGGCATACCACTTAGAAGATAAGGACGGCAAGGCAATTCCCAGGCCATGGAATACTGCCAATCTCAAGTTATTTTATTTTTAGCTTTTTCTTTTAAGTATCTGTAATTTTTTCCTTTCTCAATAAAACAAGTAGTTTCTTTTCAGTATAGACGTTTCCTTCTGTCAAAGTTTGTTTTAGTGAGTTAGGTAAGTTAGGGGCATTAAAAAACATTGTATTCTAAGTTGGCAGGAATAACCAATTTAGAGGTTGGCTGGATTAAACCAACACCCTTCCTAAGCCCAGGATAAGGATCCAGGCTGCAGGACGTTTGGTCGGAATAACCAAACACTTTACTCTAGGTTGGCTGGAAAAACCAATCTAGAGGTTGGCTGGAAAAAACCAACACCCTTCCTAAGCCCAGGATAAGGATCCAGGCTGCAGGACGTTTGGTCGGAATAACCAAACATTTTATTCTAAGTTGGCAGGAATAACCAATTTAGAGGTTGGCTGGATTAAACCAACACCCTTCTTAAGCCCAGGATAAGGATCCAGGCTGCAGGACGTTTGGTCGAAATAACCAAACACTTTACTCTAGGTTGGCTGGAAAAACCAATCTAGAGGTTGGCTGGAAAAACCAACACCCTTCCTAAGCCCAGGATAAGGATCCAGGCTGCAGGACGTTTAGTCGGAATAACCAAACATTTTATTCTAAATTGGCAGGAATAACCAATTTAGAGGTTGACTGGATTAAACCAACCCTTAGTACTCTTCAGCCGAAGTAAGGATATCGACTAAAGAGTGGTTGGCTGGATTAAACCAACTCTTAGTACTCTTCAGCTGAAGTAAGGATATCGGCTAAAGAGTGGTTGACTGGATTAAACCAACTCTTAGTACTCTCCAGCCGAAGTGAGGATCAAGGCTGAAGAGTGGTTGGCTGGAAAAACCAACTCTTATTATGCTTCAACCAAGATAAAGATCTAGGCTGAAGCGGTTAGCTGGTATGGCCAGATGGATTACAAAGCCAAAACCAGGATAAATGATCTCGGCAAGAGAACACTCTACTTCATACAAATTACAGTAAGAAAGCAAGTACAAACAGAGTAGCAAACTGAGATAACAGTTAGAGCAAGAGAAGATTTTCATTGACAAGTTCAAAACAAATTCAAAACAAGTTCAAAGCAAGTTCAAAGCAAATACAAAGAAGGGGACTCAGCCCGGTTACAAACTTTTTTTCCAACGAAAATACGAAAATACAAAATCAGTTTAACAGATCATCAAGGTCAGCATCAATATCAACCCGGAGCCCGGTTTCAGACGGGAGCACGGTCTCGGTTGGGAGCTCGGTCTCGGCTGGTAGCACGGTTTCAATCGTCAGCTCGTTAGTCAGGTTTTCCACCGTTGGCTCCAACCGAGCTGACTGATCGGCAGGTTCATTAATGACCGGGGTATCGTTGGGCACGGTTTTTTCTTCATCATCTGAATCTTCAAGAAATTTTTTCTGAAGGGCAGCAGCATACTCCGCCATGGAGCCCGGTATAAAATATGTAGGAGAATGGAAGACCTCGGTCTCTGGACCATGGCCGAGCTGTGTCACAGCTGCCCTCCATTCGCACTTGAAAAACAGATCCTTGGCAGCTTCGCATTGTTGCGTATAAATTGCCTCTCCCTCCTTGAAGCCCCGGAGTTCAGCATCCTTCACACTCTCCTTTAGCTTGGTGATCTCGGTGTCCTTCTTCTTCTCAATCTTTGCAAGCTGGCGCAAATACTTGTCATTTAACTGAATCGCAGCCTTTTGCTTGTCTGCTTCGGCCGAGCTAACCAGTTCGGTCAGACAACCGTTCTCCTTTTTTAGCTCGGCTATCTGCTTCTTGGCTTGATCTAGCTCGGCAGTTTTTTCAGTCACTTCGGCCATGGCTTGCCTTGTTGTCTTGCGAAGTTCCAGCACACGCTTGTGAGCGATGTGGTTCTTCTGCATGGCCTGCAAAAGAATGGGAAGACTTGTAATCAAACCGAGATGAAAGTTGTGCAAATTAGAAAGATTAACAGAAGAAGCTACTTACAAGCACCATGGATTTTGTGGCCGAGCGGATGGCCTTCAGCTCGGTCAAATGATTGTGGTGCTCCATATCTGCTGGAAGGCAAACACTCTTGGCAATGTTGAATACCATTAAGTGATCTTTCTCAGTAACCACCGAATCAGTGTCCTGAATAGCTCGGTTCTGAAAAGTGATTTTGGGTGCCCACTTGGAGGAGCCATCTCGGTCGGAGCGCTCCGGTTGCGGGCTCGGTGGAGGGCTGGGTGAAAGAATGGTTTCGTCTTCATCAACAAGGCGTTGCTCGGTTGGGATAGTCCGGGCACGCTTGTTTGGGCGAGATGAAGAGGGTTGTTGAGATGAAAGAGCTACCACGGCCTCAGTAGATTGACCGGTTTGTGGTACCTCAGCTTGGTGTGTTTCGGTTAGGAGGGCCCTTACTCTGTTCTTCTTCGCCATTTCTTGTTCAGCAGTAGTACGGACCAGGTTGATTTGAGGCAAGTTTGGGTCCGGTTCAGGAGAGGCTTCTAGCAAAAAGTCAGTTACCTTCGCTTTTCGTCGACTGCTATATCTGTATGTGTAGACACCCCATTTTTGACCGTCCTCAAGACTTGGACGTCACCGCTTGGACACTCGGTGATCGCCTTTGTTTGTGTTCGTTTTGAGCTCCCGGAGGTCTCGGTTGCGCGCCTTGCCTCAGGATCTCTTAACTCGTCTGCTCCGTGTTCGGTTTTGGCACCAAACACTTGTGTTTTTGCCTTGAAGGGCAGGGAATCGCTTGTTGGCCATCCCCACATCCCACTGGCCCCTCCCTTGCATCACCGGCCGTTTATGGGTACCACCGGCCACAGTTTCTTAACAACAATGGCCGGTCGGCACTATATTTGGCCGGCTGGCACTTTATTTTGCCGGTGACCTCTTTTGCTGGCCGGTGTGACTCCTTTGAACCCTTGAGGCATGGTGCATGCCAGCTGTGCCAGCTGGGATGCACCATCACTCCTCCCCGTGCGGTTGGTGACTGTTTTGAACCCTTGACCCCCTAATTCCTTCTAGAAGAGTGACCCCTTTGGCCAAGCTTCTTGGAGAAGCTTGGCCAGCTGTATTGGCTTCCTCTAGAAGCCTTGAACCTCCTGGCCCCCTTGACCCTTTCTCTTTAGCTTAGCCATTAAGTTTCTTGGCTTTGCTTGGCCTATATAAGCACCATTCCTTTCCCTTGCTTAGGGGTTAGCCATTTTTTAACAAAAACCAGAGCTTATATCTATATATCTGTTAGATACATCCTCTCTCTCTAGATTCCTCTCTCTCCCCTCTTTTGTGTGTGTTTCTAGGCCTAAAAGTGTATTTCTACCTTACTTTTGCACTAACACACACACTATCACACCTTAGCTCGAGTTTGAGAGGCTTTGAGGGTTGATTCTTGAGTTTTTGGACTGATTTTGATCAGAAGAGGAGGGTTGCATTGACTGTTCTTGAGGTGTTCTTCAAGGGTGAGACTTTTGCTTTAGTTTCCCCATTTTTGCAACAACTTTTTACCTGTCTTGCTTGATGATTTAGGCTTTGTGTATAACATAAAAAAAGCTTATATTTTCATGCTTTAGAACTTTCATTAAGGGTGTTTTGTGGTTTGAGTTCAAACTCACCCTCTTAGGCCTTATTTGGCCTTTTTGATGCTTTCTTTGTGAGGCTTTGTTTGCTTGAGTGTTGTTGTCTTCTCACCACTGAAAACCAATGGATTTTCAGTGGTGAGGAAGGTGGTTTGAGGTCTTGTGTAAGGGAGGGACACCCCTCTCCCTTTGTCCCTCATTTCTTTGCATGTTCTTGGCTTACATGGTAGCATGCATGTCTAGTCTTGTGTGGCTTCATTTCAGAGTTTATTTGGATGTTTTGGGGCATGTTTTACCTCTGTCTCATGTGGGTTTGTTGGCCTCTTTAATGCATGTTATACTTGCTTTGCATTCCTCTATTTGGCATAGAAATGCATCTTGTGTTTAGGCCGTGATTCTTGCATGCATTAGCCTAATTCCATGAAGGTATTAGCATCATTTTGCCATGTGTAAGGTCTGTTGGCCACTGATTTTGTCGTGTTTGGCATGCTTGATATAGTTGCCTTGCATTGTTGGCTTGTAAGCCTTGGTTGTATGGGTCACTAACATGCTTAGCATAAGCTTCTTATCATGGTTTGGCATCATTTAGGATCATGTTTCAGTCCATATAATGTGATCTTACATTGTCATTTATGTCCCTTACCATGCTTTAAGTTGTTGAAGTTTTGTGCCTTGAAATGGGCCTTTGTGCATGCTTGTATGTTTAAAGCATTTGGGTTGCCATATTATTGAGTTTTGGGGACCCATTTCACATGTTAAAAATCTGTTTTTTTTTGGTTGCTTAATCCATGCCATGGGTGGTCATGTTAGTGGTAATGGAGTCCCTCTTTTGTGCCTTAGCTTTAGGCCCATTAGCTTGCATGTTTGTTGTGTATATTGTCCACCTTTTTGGGCATTTTGGCCACTGTTTTGGGGTGGGTTGAGGCCTGCCCCATTATGGTTTAAGTCCACTATTGTATGATTGTCTCATACTTGTTGCATGGTTGACCCGTAATATGTTGTTACATGCTAATTCTATTGCACGATTTGTCCATGTTTGCATTGCATTTGCATCTTGCATGTCTAGCATTGCATACTTGCCACGATAGTTGCATAGCATTTGGCATGCCTTGTATATTAATCTCATGTTGTATCTTTGAGCCATGTTTGCATAACATGCATCGCATTACTTGGTTTGGGGTGTCAAACCAAGTGTGAGGGTTAAGGAGCGTTCATACTACAAGTGATGTAACGCGTCTTAACTCTCGGTCACCGGGGCCCTTGACTTCGACATGATAGGGTCTTGGTCCTCATTTGTGTGTTGCATGCATTTTTACATTGAATTGCAACCTTGGCTCCTTAGGCTATCATGCATCAAATGCACAATTGATAGCCCGAGGGTCAAGGGCCATACTCCCTTGAGTCCGTTACATGATCGGGAGAGTAGCCATGCATACACTTGCTTGAAATTCCATGCCATACACTATCTGTCCTTGTTGCTATCAAAAACCAGATTCTGCAGGGATTTTTGGCCGACCGGCAGTATAGAGTGCCGACCGGCCATTGGTGAATGGCCGATGACTTCATCAGCAGCCGATGGATATTATACATGGCCGGTGGGCATTTCTTCCAGCCGACGGTATTCTACAGTGTTCATAGAAGATACCCTGGGACTTTGGCAGTCTCCAGAGAAGAAAGGCAGTGAAAACAGAGGTAGCAGTGGTATGGCACGGGTTTTTCGGGCAAGACGGACTCGAGCATGCATTATTCACGCATTCCGAGGCAGGGTTGAGGCCACCTTCTTTACATTTAATTTGTTAATTAATTAGACGTTTTGTAATAATTAATTTAGTATTATTTATTCGGACTGTAATATTTATTCGGACCCTTCAAGCGAGGGCAATGATGTAATAAGTGTGCGTGAGTGTGTGTATGTCTTCCAACCCCACGCCTTTCTTCCCTTTTATTTACTAGCTTTCGATGGTTAGTCTAGGGCATATTTAAATTAGCATACCTTATGTTATGCATGCATGCATCCATACATTTGTTTTCCATGCACCGGACTCGGTACATCATGCTAACTGCATTTGTATTTCAATTCCAAGTTGAATACATGATAGCTGTCGCATCTCATATGCCATGTTTAGAGTAGCCGAGCCTGCTATAGTTGCATTTTTGCATGTGTTGCATTAGCCACCTTAACATGAACTAGGATCATGCATATGATTACTAACTGATTTTGTTTTGGCTTGGAGTACTCTATAAGTTCTTTCGCTTTAGCATCCTCACATGTGTGTGAATGTTGCCATGATAGCATAAATACCATGAGACTAGCTGCTTATGTGATATGGCTGCTTGAATGCCTGTGGATGGAGGTCAAATTACCTAAATTGGAATAATGCATTAAAACTGAGAGTTTTAAGCCCACTAGATAGTGGCAAAACCACTTTTTCTAAAGCCCACTTGAGGGTGACAAAATCTGTATTTTAGCCTACTTGAGAGTAGCAAACCATTTTCAAAACAAACATGAAATATTTTGTTCCAATTTAGGCGATTTGGTCTATACTTGTTTGCTGTGCGCATAACGTAGTAAATCTAGGCTAATAACCTGAATAAGAACACATAACGTTTTCAAAATCAGATATCACGGTTAGTAGAGGCCGATCTTCGGATCGGGCGAGAGGGGGTGCTCATAGCTGACCTTCCCCAATCGTACCCAAGTTCCCGAGCCGAGGTAACTTTGGTGATGACGGACACGTGGCCTTTGGCAACGAGTCAGGGATTCCTAAATTTCCCAAAAATAAAATATTTAGGTGGCGACTATGTATCTGGCAAAGCAGTCCATGTTTGGCACTTCTTTTCAAAAATCTATTTCTCAAAATGATTTGCCGGATTTGGACTCTTTGGTTCAGATTTAGAACCGTGACAACTAAAGGGAGTCTGAACTGTAGCGAGGTCCCCCGCGGACGTGTTACAGTATGTCGGTTCAAAGTTCAGTAGCTTGGCCCAACTTCTTTCGGGATATCGCAGCGCGGCGCGAAGTGTGTCCGAATTGGGGTAACTGTACAACGACTTGAGGTGGGCTGAATCTGCATAAAGAAGACAAAAGTTAGATCGGTTCAGGAATTGGAGACCGAAATAAAGAGAAGCATGCAACGAAGCCGAAGTAATTATACCGGGGGTTCCTTTATTCCAGTTTATTCTACGACCAGGGATCTGGGCTTGGTGATCTTCAAAATTCCCAGATACCCAGAAAAAATCATCGTCGTTCAAGTCTTTATCCGGTGTGTCCTTTATTATTTTCTCTCGGCGGCGACGTATTCTTAGATAATAGACCCAGCCATCTTCTTTTGATCCTATGGAGTATTGATGGAAAAGTTCGGCTAAGCCGAGGTTAATACCAGCTCGGCGGTTTAGCTCGGCTATGCCATTTATTATGCGGTATGAATTTGTGGAAAGCTGGGCGGGACATATCCTAGTTTGCCTAAGGAATTCACAAAGTAAAGGCTGTATAGGGAATCTTAGTCCGGTTTCTATAATGGACAGAAGGGTAAAAGGTACAAAACCATGGTTTCCCCATGGTGTGACATCTTGCTTGGCTAAGGTGAGGTGGACATCGTCAGGAATGTTATACTCCCTTCGGAATTCGGCCAAGCCACCAGGTGTGTCTACTAAAAACCTATATTTACCCATTTTTCTCTTAAGTTATGAATAAATTAAACTTAGGTTAGCTCGGTCGGAGAAAGGTGCTGAGTAGCTCGGTTAAGTGCTCAAAGGAGTGCCTGGGCAACCTAAAGTCTGCAAAGTGAAAAACAAAAGTGTTAAGCACAGATCGTGTGACCGTGCTAAAAGAAATAAAGGCAAGATAAATTTAGTCCTAGCTCGGTTTGAGCAAGGGGTTCGATAGCTCGGTTTGTGCAAATTGTTATCCCGGTTTGCACAAGGGATTGTTATCTCGGTTTGTGCAAGGGTTTTGTTAGCCCGGTTGAGCCTCTAGGGGCAGCGCTCTTAGTTCGGTTTGAACTACGAAGGCTGGTTTAGCTCCAAGTTATAGCTCGGCCGTGATTAAGACTATCAAGCACACTATTACGCAGCCTTAGTACGGTTTGTTAGCTCGGCTAAGATAAATCAAAAGATGGTTTGACTTGTTAAAACTACTGGTATAGCATGAAGTGTTAGTTCGGTTGAATGGTCTACCTAGATTGACATCAACTACAAACAACTTTTTACTCCAGTTATATCGTGATTTTGGATCAAATACAGTGTTCTACAGGTTGTTTCATAAATACAAAGTGGTTCTTACAAGGTTTTTTCTAGAAAATGCAAGGCATAGCACAAAATGGAAAAAATGTGTTTTGTAAAAACACAAACAATATGCTATGAATCAGAACAAAGACGAAAACAAACAAAAAGAGAACAGATTTGTGTTACTTACCAAGGTAAGAGGAAGGAAAGGGAAGTAGAAAGCAGCCACAGATGCGAGCTTCACAGTTGCAAGGTTGAAAGAACAATGAAGGCTCGAAGAGAGAGAGAAGGAGATGAATAGTGGTGTGAGTAATTCAAAAGAGAGTGAAAAGGTTTGTTTTGTGAAAAGAGAAGGGACAAAGGCGGGAACTGTTCAGAAAACACGAGGTATGAAGACGGCGTGACAGCTGCCTTCAGCCAATGAGAGCATGCCACGTGTTCTTGGGATGAGAAGCGATTCAGTTGCTGTGATTGAAGAGACATTTTGACCGGACAAGCAGAGCCCGGTGTGAAATTAGCTCGGCTGGAAAGGCTTAAGAGTTTTAGCTCGGCTGGAAAGGCTTAAAACTTTAGCTCGGCTGATAAACAGGTAATCCCTATCATGCTGTGCAGATGGAATTAAGGGGCAATTGAGAGGGTAATTTATGTGAAAATTGAGCCGAGCTGGGCAATGGGTCATTATGGCCCACAATACGAAGGGCTGAGTAAAAAGGCCTTAAAGTTAGTCCGGTCTCGGAAGGCCTTAAGATTAGACCGGTCCCAGAGAGCCTATTTGTTATCTCGGTCCAGGAGAGCGCTGGGGATAGCTCGGTCACCAGGTTGCCGCATTCAAAGTTAGTCCGGTCGCGGCATAGCGCATCTAGCACGGTCAGACCTAGCTAATAGTTAGCACGGTCTAAGCAGTACAATGGTCAGCACTGGGAAAACTGAGGTAGGAGCAGTGAATGGAAAAACCAAGGTAGAGTTATCTCGGTGTAGTCTGCGGCTCAGTATAGCCACACTTACTTCGGTCCTATTAGAGTCTGACCATGGTAAAACTATCTCACTTGGTTTAAGTAGTGAGGGGGGTGTTGAAGGATAAGCATTATCTTTCAAAATGTGAATCCTAGGAGGACTCTACGTGGAGGAGTAAGAGTCCTATTAGGATTGTGCCACACGGAACCTATAAAAGCTTACAACATCACCTATGGAGAGGTAACACAACTTTTATTCCCGAATACACAGAGCTTTTTGTCTATTTGTCTATTTTGCTGACTTAGGCATCGGAGAGGTTTCCGGCACACACCCGCCAGCGAGCTCACATTTGTGTTTACAAGGAGTAAAGCGACAACATACGGAGGAGCGTAGACTTGATCAACAGGATTATACGATAAGGTTTATTTCTTTCCCGTACAGAAACATATAAAAAGCACAACTTGGTGGGTTGGGAAGAAGAAGAACTACAATAACAAACAAGGATTATAGAGATGTCTAAAGGATCATAGTATAGTGAGTGAAAAGTTAGTGAAAGAAATCTAAATCTGAGTAAACCAAAGATGATATGTGATTGAAAATAGAAATTTTAATTAATTTAAGAGATAGGCTTCTTTGATTGTTCATAGTAGCTAAATCTACCCAAGAAACCCTCGGAAGAGGCATCAAAGAAGACAAAAGAGGAGAGAGAGTTCTACCGAAGTTAAAAGAGCCAGATCTGATAATAAAAGAAGCATAGAAAACAGATTTAGGTTGTGGAGTTGATGATGAGGAAAATCTGAAAACAAAGTTACTGAATAATTGTTTCCCCTGGCAAATTATTCTCAAAATTTTCAGAATAATACAGAAGCACAGAAATTAAGGTTTTAAACCCACTCTTTTCATTAGTTAGTTTTATATAAATTTCTCTCGTTTTTGCAACATACGATTCTAAAACAGACCTACAACATACAAAAGAAATCAAATGCACCTTCAAGGATCTATGAAATATCATCACCCTGTTAAGAAATTGCGAAAACTAATCAACTAATACAAATTGCGATTGCTTCTAATAACAACATTCACTGTAAAAAGATCACTGAACAATGTATGATAACAAAATGCTGATAATGATGTGATAAGATCAAAAAATGCACGATTCAGAGATTTTTTTATACTATGAACCCTAAAAATGAAAAACGCTTAATTATTGATGATTACTATAAACACCTCACTGAAACAGATTGATTGAACAAACACATGAATCTATACATGTATACAAAACCATGCACAAAACCGAAGGCTAAAATTGCCATATCAAATCAATTATACAGATACATACATGTATGTATATATATATATATATGGTATCTGATCGGAATCGGTACCGGAGAGTCGCCGGGAAATCGGAGAATCGAGGAGAGATGAGGCGGCAATGATGAACCACAGATCAGAAGCAATGCAAAGTCTATGCCATTGAGTTCATATATCGAATTGATGTGTTGGTAAGAAAAATATATGAATCCGTAGAGAAGAGATACATGGAAAGAAATTACACTATGTTTGGAACCTAGGAGAGAAAAGAAGAAAAGAAAAGAAAAGAAATGATTGTGATTTTTCTCTTTTTGTTTGGATAGTGAAGAAATAAAAAAAAAAATGATTGTGATTTCTCTCATTTTTGTTTGGTTAGATTTCATTAATGTTGTATTTAGTTGGGGGATTTGGGGAGAGATTTGAAAAGAAAAATGGAAAAGGTAGGTGAAATGTGAATAAAACATACCTATATTTCACCTAGTTTCACACACATTTTCCCTTTCCCTTTCTAAATCTCTTCCACATCTCCCAACCAAACACAGCATAAGAGAAAAGAAAAGAAATTATTTTATGTTATATTACTAAAATAACCTTTTTATATTTTTAATCATTTTATTTCTTTTATTTTTATAGAGACAAAAATGGTATTATGAAAATAGTGATTTTTTTCTCTCCCAATCTTTCTACTTTTGGAAAGATTAAAAATGAAGCTTATAAGATAAATGAATTTCTCTTCATTTCTCTCCATTTCTTTCCATTTCTCTCCATTTAGATTATCCAAACAAGTAAGAGAAATACATTTCTCTCCATTTCTTTTCTTTTCTCAACAAATCACTCAATCCAAACATAACATTAAGGATTTGAGAGAAAGAGAGAGAGAGAGAGAGAGAGGGGGGGGGAGAGGGTGAGTGATGAAACCTTTTTTTGTTTTTTTTGATAGTCCCGACTAGTGAGTTCAAAAATTAATATATAAAATACAAAAATATATGATTTGGGTTTATTATGGACTAATTAAAATTGCAGGAATATGTTTTGGATTTATTAGAGACCAACTAAAATTGTAGAAAAAAGTGATTGATTCTTTTACAACCAAATAAATTTGTCTAGAAAATGTAATAACATGATTAAATATATTTTTTTTAATTTTTTTTTTTTTGTCCTTAAAAGTATAACTTTCACAAACAAATTATTTTTGTTCCTAAAAATTTGTCTTTAAAACTTTAATTTCTTGTAGTATATATTTATACACCATTTGCATTAATTTTAATTACTTTAATTTTAATAAAAATTATCAATTCGATTATACTAAATTTATGATTATTTTTTGATTAAATTATTATTATTATTATTTATTTAGATCATAAATTTAGATAACTTTTTTTAAAATAAAAATAAAATATAATTTAAATTGTTTCTTTATTTTTAAAAAATTATTTAGTCAAATTCATTGCCGAATCACCGCCTAAAAAACAGAGAGGGTCAATTACACTTTATCCCCGTGTAATTTAGCTCAAAAATACATTACCCTCCCTTTTTAGAAATATATGCTTAACATCCTTTTGCTATGGAGTGAAATATAAAAATTATAAATTCTGTCTATGCAACAATGCGTGCATCACATGTAATTAGAAAGATCTTTTTTAATTTGACTTTTTAGATTTTTGAATAATTTTATCTGACGAAATTAGCTTTTTTTTAAAAGAATTTTTTTATTTTTTTTTTACTTTTTAATTTTTTTGTAAGAAAAAAATAAAATGATTATAATTTAAATGTAACATTTTATCTTATTTACTTATTTAGTTTTCTTATTTTTTTGTATTTTTTTAATCTCAATTCAAACCCAACTCACTTGCCAAACGGCAGCTAAGCGCCCGTTCGGGCCAAAACTAGAAAATGACATTTTTACCCTCTTTTTTATTTTTATGTTTTTTTCTTTTGCTTTTCTTTTATTCTTTCTTCTTTCCCATCGCAAAACAGCGGCAGCGGAACCTATCTCATATATCCTTTCGCCATTGCACATTATCCCCACCATCTGATCTTCCTTTCATTCTGTCTCACTTCCTTCAACAATCCACAACCACAACCACAATGAGACCACCACTTCAGTGCAGCTCACAAATAGTAGACCCACTGAAATAGGTTATTGATTTGGAATAATTTATGATTCTTCATACTAATTATAATAGACTGAGGTCATTTCAATGTTTCATAATCAAAGTAAAAATTTTCATTTTTTAATTTATGCTCACAGTCAAAGACTATGTTATTACCCAATGTTAGACACAAATGGCCACTATTATATTCCCCAAATATGTTGTAATGATTTCCCTGTGCATACAATGCAATGCGTATATAAATAGAAGTATGTATGTATGTTGGTTTTCATAGCAGTGAGCTGAAAGACGGAGGAGTCATGATTTTTGGATTATATATGTATATATATTTATATAATTATATATATGTATAGCTAGTTCAGCCGAGAAAATCATGACTACTTCCATAAAAATAAAATAAAAATATGTATATAAAAATAAAATATGTATATATATTTATTGTGTGAGTATTTTTCTGACCACATTGCCAACTCAGTATTCAGCTGGAAAGTATTGACAGAATAGATGGCACATGGCTGACCTGTAACAGAAAAATAAGATTCTGGCAGTGGTTTGTCCACCCGGGGGCACTCCGACGATCAAGTCAGTATATCTCTCAAAGATAATCAATAGTGCTAAACTCACTGTTCAGAATATAAATTGCGTACCTTAGACCCATCGGGGGTGCCTTTCTTTTATAGTCAACTCAATCCTAGTCCCCATAGAAGCCTAGCTTCAATGGACTTTAGCTCAGTGCTTATCCTGGACTCTTCAATAGATAGAGATAAACTCCCTAAGAGTGTTATCCTTATCCATGCTGAAGTCCTTCCTCATTCTAGGACTCTTGTGCCTTATCCGCTTATCTCAGATTCCGATATCTTCGGAGATAACCTCGGCCTTGCCGAGATCACCTCGGTTTCATGACCTGGACACGTGGCACCTCGGCTGACACGTCGGCATCACCTTGGCCACGTGTTGGTACTTTGAAAATGTATCCCCACAACTGCCCCCTAAGTTCTATTACCTTGGCATTCTGAGGTGATGGAACCTATATTGGTACTTTCTACCAGTACGTCGGCTTAAAGTATCTCAGCCGAGATCATCGCCAAGGCCGACATGTCTCTTTAAAGAACAAGGACCCTAAGAACTCTTTTACGCGTATGAGCTGTCATACACAATAACTCAACCGTTTTAGCCACGTGCCTTCCCCTTACTGGATCGTACCTGTTACACGCCTGTAAGTCGTCTCGCGCCTGCGTGCGCCGTCTGATAAATCCGTCGTTCTAGGCTCATTAATTTTATTTTGCCACCGTTTCAAGTTTTAACAAAACTTTTCCCCCTCTTCCATCATTTCACTTTTCTCCATCGTTTCTGAGGCTTTCTCTTTCTCTAGCTTTTTCTTCCAAATCCTCCATTGTTCAAGTTCCTAAAGCTCTGCAACTTGCTCCGTCCACCTCCTCCGGCGAGGTTCTTGCTAATCTTTTTCCGCAGCTGCCGTTCGTCTAACTTCGGCGAACTCAACACCGGCTTCTTTTCTTCGGTGAGTTTACTGTTTCTCCTAACTTCAGTTTTTGATGCTCTCCATTACTCGTTGCCATTACTGCTTTGTTCAAACATTCGATTTGCAAATCATATATCTGAATGTGTTTATTTCACGACTTTGCTCTTGCCCATGTCTTGAATATACGTACTACTCACAATTTTTTCTGCACTTTTGCCACTGTTCTTGGCCTCGTGCCCTTGTGCATACTCTGTCACAGTGTTCTTGATAGTTTCATTATTGTTCTTGATTCTGAAACACGTTCATGTTTTCTGTTTGCCGTGTTTTTGCCAGATTCTTTCCTCCAATCTTTGTTTCCATAGATTTAGATTTGAGATTTGTTTGTAGAACCCATAGATTCTAAGAAGAACTAAAACGGTTCCCACAAATTCTCACCTCAACTAACCTTTAGGCTTTCGCCGAGGTCCCTAAAACCCACCAAAAACTCCTTCCTTCTAAAATCCAACTCCTCTAAGTGAAGCCGACATTATGGGTATGTGGAAGCATAGGGTAGACACCCCGACCAAGTTAGATCACTTTAGGCGTGAGTTTGACATCCCGGCCGACGTCCATCTAAGGTTGGCTGGGGAGGATGACTCTATCATGTCTACAACTAATTCTATGCCCTTCCCTGTGGTAGCTTTTATCGAGTGCGGACTTGGGCTCCCACTAAATACCCTTTTCTGTGAGATGCTTCATTATTATAAGCTGAACCCGATGCAGTTTGCCATCAACTCCTGTCGAGTCATCAATGGCATAATAGCCTTAGCCAAACAAGAAAACGCTAGGATTACCTTATCCAATATCCAATACTGCTACACCATGTGTGGCCTCAAAAAAGATACGGGCTACGTTTACTACCTTAAGCCGAGGTCTACAGAGTACAAAATTGTCGCCGACCTCCCTGACTCCAACAAGGGAGCTGGGGATGACTATTTCATTACCTCAGGGAACTGGGAGTTCGCTCCAGACGAGGACCTCCATCTCTACCCTCTCCCTCGATCAGTTTTTGTAGAGGGCAATGGTAAGAGCCCTGTGTTCATACTAACTTGTTTTTAAAGTCTTCAATACTTTGTTTGTTTCTAATGTCTATTTTTCTTACAGCTCTTCCTCAGCCACCAAAGGGCTTCCGTCAGTCTTTCTTTCCTAGCAAAGACTTGAGGAAACTTTTGGATCTGCCAGTCCACAAACGGAGAGCCCCTCTGGTACTCAATTTCATCCCAACCTACAAATCGGCACTACCCGACGTCCCAAAGAAGAAAAAGAAAAGCCAGTCACCTCCTTCTGCCACAACTCCTCAAGCTGCCTCCTTATCTCAGTCAGATCAAGGATCGACCTCTGATCCAGCTGAGCAACCGTCTACCTCGGCTCCATATCTGATCCCGATATCCCAACGCCGTCGACGACGCCAAACAGTTTTTGCTGCTGAAATGGGCCAGCAAAAAGCAGTCGCTAAGGATCTTTTGGCCAATATTCCTTATTCAGTTGATGCCCAACCAGCACCAACCCAGCCAAAGCCGAAGACAAAAAGGATCAAGAAGGCTCAGCCAAAGGCAACGGTGACTCAGATTGACACTGAGGACCCCTTGCTAATCTCCAAATTGGCTGAGAGCGATAAGTCCCATTCTGCCGTTGAGAAGAGGCCTGCCGAGGCCCAACCATCCGAGTCTACCCAATCAAAGAGGCCGAGGTCATCCGCTACAACCACCTCGGGGTCTCGAAAGCACGATTTCCCCTAGGCCCCCCAAATCACACTGGAGAATAAGCCAGTTAGGGCTAGCTATAGCGCTGATGACATTAATGTTGGCGTTGCCCTTAGTACCGCTCTGCTTCTTCCCGGCGATCTCGACCGAAACGCCGAGTTGAGTGAATATGAAAACTATGCTCTGATGCTCCAGCGCTCTGTTCAAGTAAGTGTCTTTATTTGGCAAATTTTCTTTCTTTCTCTTTTTTATACTTTAGAAAATTTTGTAATAACTTCTGCTCTGTTTTATTTGTTCTTAGGCAATCCAGCATGCCTATTCCTTCTCAATATAATCTTTTGAGAACCGGAAGGAGCTAGCCGACAAGAAGAGGGAGGTCTCCAGTCTGCAAAAGACTAATAAAAACTTGCAATCAAAGATGAAGACCTTGGAGGATCAAGCCGAGGCTGCTATCAAAGCTCAAAATGACGCCGAAGAAAATGCGGAATCCGCCGAGGCCATCAGGAAGGTTCTCGAGGCGCAGAAAAAAGAGGCCGAGAAAAAGATGTCCCAGGCCCAGAAAGAACTTCAGGATGCCCTGGCCACAAAAGAGACCGAAGTCAAGACTGCCGATGAGAAGGGATATAATAAGGAGGTGGCCGATATCACGGCGGATTACGAAAAACAAGTAAAGCAGGCATGCAACAAGGGTTTCACCCTTGGTTGGATGACTTTACTAAAAAAGCTCGAAATCCCCGATGACTCCCCCCTCAGGAACACCGACGTCCTTCCTCTGTCATTCCCCCCAACTCTAAGCCAATCCGACGACGAGTCTGAGTCTGAGGAGGAGGTTTTGGTTAGGAAATCAAAAGAAGCTGCTGGGGCCAAGTCCCCTGCTCAGAATGAGCAAGTCCTAGACTTGACTCAAGATGAGGAGGGTGAAGAGGTTCCCAAGGATGCCACTCCTGAGAAGGCATCATCGGATGTGCCTTTCGCCGACAAGAGCCTCGATCAAACCCTTCAAGAAATAGATGCCGAGCTTGCGGCTGAGAAGGCTGCCGAGATGTCTTCCCAGCAGTCTTCTGAACTTCAAACCCAACCATCTGCTGTTGCTGAGGAGTCTTAATTTTGATGTCTTTTTTCTTTGTTTTGTGCCTTGTACTTTGTTTTTTCTTCTTTTTTGAAACAATGTAAGCTCTCCATGTGGCCAATGTACCTCCTTTTGATTGTTAATACAGCTTCCTTTCCTGCATGCTTTGTATTCTTCTCTTTACTGTTCTTTGTATGATTCGATACTTAGAATATTTTGAATTTCTTCAATATGTACTTTATCTGTGTAATTTTCTGGGGGTCAAATACCTCGGCTATACCCACCAACGGTTTACATCGGCAAATACATAAGTGCTCAGTTTTGGCCTTAACTTGTAAATTTTTCACAAATTTCAACAAGTGTTGGGCATAACCTTAGTTTAATTTCAACTTGTAAATTGTTCACAAATTTCAACAAGTGTTAAACATGATCTCGGCTAATTTTAACTTGTAAATTTTTCACAAATTTCAACAAGTGTTAGACATAACCTTAGTTTAACTTCAACTTCTAAATTTTTCACAAACTTCAACAAATGTTAAACATGATCTCGGCTAACTTCAACTTGTAAATTTTTCACAAATTTCAACAAGTGTTAGACATAACCTTAGTTTAACTTCAACTTGTAAATTTTTCACAAGTTTCAACAAGTGTTAAACATAATCTCAGTTTAACGTCAACTTTGTAAACTTTTCTCAAGTTTCAACAAGTGTTGAACATGATCTCGGTTTAACTTCAACTTGTAAACTTTTCTCAAGTTTCAAAAAGTGTTAAACATGATCTCAGTTTAACTTCAACTTGTAAACTTTTCTCAAGTTTCAACAAGTGTTAAACATAATCTCAGTTTAATTTCAACTTGTAAACTTTCCTTAAGTTTCAACAAGTGTTAAACATCATCTCGGTTTAACTTCAACTTGTAAACTTTTCTCAAGTTTTAACAAGTGTTAAACATAATCTCAGTTTAACTTCAACTTGTAAACTTTTCTCAAGTTTCAACAAGTGTTAAACATAGTCTCGGTTTAATTTCAACTTGTAAACTTTTCTCAAGTGTTAAAACCATTTTTCTTCTCTCTGTCCCCTAATATGAACCTAAGTTCTGCTTGGGTTCTCATTATACATGTATTCCAAAAACAACATTATGTATTTTTATCAGCCACAAGGGTATAAACAAATAAATCAAGCTGAAACTTTATTTTATTTACTTCAGCAAATGACAAAAGAAAAAAAATTCTAATGATAGAAAAATTTGAGATTGCAAGTATTCCAGGGCCTGGGCAACTCTTTGCCCTCATCTTCGGCTAAGCCTGAGCCGAGAAGAAAGAAGCGTTCTTTATCTCCCTCCTGGACGGGGATTTTCTTCAGTGCTTCTTCGCTCTTCTCGGTTGGCTCCTTGCCGACGTCCTCTAGGACTTCCACGTCCTCGTTTTTCGATCTCTGTCTTTTCTGGTTCTCGTATGCTGCAGGTGGATTTCATTGCTGCCATGGAGCAATTCTTTGCCTGCAGCTGATCTCCTCTGACCTTCTCTATCCCATGTTCTGTTGGGAACCACAATAGTTGATGCAATGTTGAGGGAACGACCCACATTGCATGCAACCATGGCCTTTCCAAGATAATATTGTAGAGGGAGGGTGTGTCGATTACTGTGAACTCTGTCTTTATTTTCCTCGTGCCAGCCTGCACATCTAGGCTTACTGCCCCCAGTGGCCATGTCGGTGTTCCATTGAACCCGATCATTGGGCCATTTGATTGTTCCATATCGTCTGGGTGAAGGCCAAGCTCCTTGTAACATCTCACATACATGATGTCACAAGAGCTGCCTTGGTCAATGAAGATGCGCTTCACTTGGCACTTCCCAACCTGAAGGGATACTACCAAGGCATCGTTATGCGGATGTTGGACCATCTCCAGGTCGGCTTCAGTAAAGGACACTACTAGTCCCTGGTACTCCTCTGCCCGAGGTCTTTTCTCCCTTACTTGGTACACATGCTGTAAGTGCCTCACCTTCTGGGTCTCCCCCCGTATTTCGTTTTCGTTCACCTTTGAGTGAATTACATTAATTACCCGAAGTTCTCCTGCCTGCGGCTGCTGTGCTGGAGGAGGTGGAGCTGCCGGTGCTTGAGGCAGTCTTGCCTGTTCCTCTCTTGTCCTGGCCTCATCCACGAGGTCCCTCAAATGGCCTTGCCTTACCAGGTCTTCCAGGTGTGCCTCGGTCATATACCCATCTTCGTTATGGTAAGCACAATGCTTACCAAGGCTTCGTCCCATAAATTCTCTTGGCACCCTAACTGGTGCTTTGAAATAGGGCTGGGATCGGATTTTGTCCAGCACTTTGTGAATTGGGATTCGGAACACTGTTGTGACTGCCTGCGTGGCCCTCAGTCCTACCTCTTGCTTGGATCCATTATTACCTCGGCCTCGCTTCGGCGAGCCATTTCCTTTCTCTTGCTTTGTCTCATTGGCTCCTGACGTGTCTTCCTCGGCTCTGGCATACTTCTCAATTCTGGCCATGAGTTCCTCCATGCTTTTTGACAATGTTTTTGCCAGTGATTTTCGGAGTAGGCAGCTATCTTTCAGGCCGTTTTTAAATGACACGACGGCCACTTCTTGGTTGCATTCTGGTATTCGGTTGAGCACTTCGTAATACCTCTTGGCGTAGGCCATCAGGCTTTCATCCTCGCCAATCTTCAAAGCCATTAGGGCGTCTACCCTCAAGGGCTGTAGTTTGTTTGTCACAAACCTGACCACAAACATCTCGGCCAGGCCTTCCCGAGTCTTCATATTTCCCTTCGGCAGTTTGTGAAACCAATCTGATGCGATCTCCCTGAATGATGAGGGGAACACTTTGCAGAGCAACAGCTCGTTTTCAGTGTACAATGCCATCGAGTTCACGTATAATCCGACATGAAAGTTGGGGTCCGACTTCCCATTGTATATCTGGAACCTTGGCACACTGAATCTCTTCGGGACCTCTACTTTGTCTAACTCTACCGAGAACGGTGTTCTCGGTTTAACAGGGGAAGTTACCTCGGCATGATCTTGCTTCCTCTTGAGGTAATTTCTCAAGTCCTCTTTGGTCCGGCCAGGAGCTCGGTTATCTCCTGACTTCAGTCTTTTCAGCGCACTGCTCTCAGCTTCGTTGTGAGCCCTTTTCGACCTTTCTCCATGAGTCGTGTCGAAGTACAACTCCTGCCCTTGAACATGTCGATGTTCTCTGGGGTCTGCTTCCTTGGCGCGATGCGTCCTTCGGGATTCTTCCCTTCTCGACTCTCCTCGTCCGACCTCCCTTGAAGGCTGGTAAGAGTGTTTTTCGCTCCTGGTGTGCTGCGGGGCTACTGGGATTGTTTTCTGCCCTCTCTTCTGGGCATTGGCCGCTGGAATTGGCGTGTCCTGTAGCGGGAATGGTGGTTGTATGACGTTGTTTTGCATCATGAAATTGACGACCAATTGCAGGTCGGCCAATTTGTTCGCCATCTCTTTCACCTCTTCATCCCTCCGCAGGCATCTATCTTTCCATACCTGGAGGTTGTCCTCGTTGTAATATCCGCTTCGATCCAATTTCTTTGGTACGTCGCCCTCCTGGCCGACGTCTTTCTTGCCATGATTCTGACCCTAAGTCTCCTCGTTGCAACCATCTTCCTCCATGCTAAGGTCAACGTGTTTACCGTTCCCAGAAGGGATTTCGTCCCCAACCTTTTCCTTTTGTCCGTCGCTGGCCATCTATTCTCCTTTCTTTCCCACAAACGGCGCCAAATTGTGTGAGTGTTTTTCTGACCACACTGCCAACTCAGTATTCAGCTGAAGAGTACTGGCAGAATAGATGGCACCTGTCTGACCTGTAACAGAAAAAGAAGATTCTGGCGGTGGTTCGTCCACCCGGGGGCACTCCGACGATCAAGTCAGTATATCTCTCAAAGATAATCAATAGTACTAAACTCACTGTTCAAAATATAAATTGCGTACCTTAGACACATCGGGGGTGCCTTTCTTTTATAGTCAACTCAATCCTAGTCCCCATAGAAGCCTAGCTTCAATGGACTTTAGCTCAGTGCTTATCCTGGACTCTTTAATAGATAGAGATAAACTCCCTACGAGTGTTATCCTTATCCATGCTGAAGTCCTTCCTCATTCTAGGACTCTTGTGCCTTATCCGCTTATCTCGGATTCTGATATCTTCGGAGATAACCTCGGCCTTGCCGAGATCACCTCGGCGTCATGACCTGGACACGTGACACGTCGGCTGACACGTCGGTATCACCTTGGCCACGTGTTAGTACTCTGAAAATGTATCCCCACAGAAGTATGTATGTATGTTGGTTTTCATGGCAGTGAGCTAAAAGAGGGGAGGAGCCATGGTTTTGGATTATATATGTATATATATTTATATAATTATATATATGTATAGCTAGTTCAGCCGAGAAAATCATGGCTGCTTCCATAAAAATAAAATAAAAATTAAAAAAAAAGAGAACGATAGAAGGTAGTTGTGATGCGGTCGGAAGAAGATGTGGGTGGTCTACTGGCGGAGCATGCAACTGCTGCTGTTGCATAAGAGTTGAGGAAAAAAAGAAATAAGAAGAATAGAATGAGAAAGAGGGGTGTTTTGGGGAGTTACTTCTCATTTTTTATTTTTTTATTTTTTATTTTTATCTATTTTTGTCTTTAGTTAATTTTTTAAAAAGTTTTAGATTTCTAAATTCAACTCGATAAGACAAACCGAAAAATTATTCACTCTGTTTGATTTCAGTTTTCAGAATTTATTTTTCAAAAAATTTTGCTTTTTTGTTTTCCATATATATTTTTTTACTGAATTTTTATTTTAAGCATTTTTATTTTTAATTTTTAGACACACCTAACATAAATATATTATAATATTTGTAAATTTTTTAAAACAAAATTCACTAAATATAAAAAATACAAAAATATATGAAAATTTAGTACATTTTCATATTTATGTGTATTTATTAATTTTTAAAATATTTTTTCATAAATATCTTACTATTTATATACATCTAAATAAGATGCATCTAAAAAAGTAAAAAAAATAATTTAAAAAATATTCACTAAAAACAAAAAATACGAAAAATAAAAAATTTAATTTTCAGAAAACTGAATTAAAAAAATTGAAACTAAACACACTAATTATTTTTAAAAAAATTCAAAAAAAATGTAGAAAAGATAAAAATAAGCTAAAATAAGTATAAAAAAAATATTTTTTTTATTTTCATCTTTAGTGATTTTTTTTTTAAAAAATCATAAAAAATATATTTTTTTGATTCGTCTAGACAAGATGAACCGAAAAAAGTAAAAAAAAAATTGATATAATTTTGAAAAAAAAAATCACTAAAAACAAAAACAAAAAAAAATTAGAAAAAAAAAAGTGTCTTTTGTTTTTGTTGCTAAAATGGGCCAAAGAGATAAAAAAAAATATAAGAAAATACAGAAAAAGTTGATAGAGAAAAGAGGTTCATGATGAACATACATATTTCTATTTCATTCGGAAGTATAGTATCGAACTAATATGTAAGGTTCGGAAGTACACTGTCGAACTAATATGTTTTGTTCGGATGTTGATGGTTGAACCAAATTCATTGGTTCGATGGAGGCGATTCTTTCGATACTAGTAGTCCGAATGGTAAGAAAATGAGTTTTTTTCCCTAGATCTAGGTTCTATGATGCTTGCAATGGTGGAGAAGGTTGCGTGAGGGTGGTGTGACCGTGAGGTGGTGACGAGATGAAGATATTACCATGTTTAGGGTTAGGGTTTAGAGGTGGTGGGTGGTGGTCGGCAATGGCTACTGGTAGTAGTTAGTGGTTAAGGTTTTGATTGAGGGTTAGGGTTTTGATTGAAGGAGAAAGGGGTATTTTGATAGTTTCATTTTAAGACAAAAATATAATAAAAAAACATAGAGAATAAATGGTGTGTGAAAATTAGGGGTGTTCGTGGATCGGTTTTGTGCGGTTTGCGGTTCGGTTTTGACCCGCCCACATCTATGTAGTTTGGGGAAAAGTCAAACCGCAACCCCCCGCAGTGCAGTTTGCGGTTTGTGCGGATAGAGTTTACCAACGGGCGGTTGCGGTCGGTTTGCGGTTTGGATTTTTTTATTTAAAAAATATTTTTTGAGTTTTTTTTTTCCCCATTTTGTAACATTCCAAAAAAAAAAAGTCAAAAAAATAAATTATAATCCAGATTTCAGATTCAATTAAACAAATTCATAGCCCTCTTATGTCTCCCCCAAAAAAAAAAAAGGTCAAAAAAATAACCAAAAACACTTTATAGTGTTCCTGAATGAAGCATGTAAATTACAATCCATACAAGAATCTAATTCTAAGCTACTAAATATGTAAGAAGATCAACATAGCTCCAACCTTAATTGCATTACCACAAAACATCACAAAATTAAGAAAACTAGAAAACAAATAAAACAGCTTTGTTTGACCAAAATTAAGAAAACAACTTTAATTGCATTTCCATGTTTTTTTAATAAATAAAATAAAATAAAATTTATATTTGGCTAAGTGCGGACGGGTTGTGGCGGGTGCGGTCAAATCCGCAACCCGAAAATCTTATATATTCTAAATCGTACCCTACCCTATTCAATTTGCGAAACCGCCCATATATGTGCAGTTCAGATCGGATAGAATCGATTGTGCTGATCGGATAACCTAATGCCCAGCCCTAGTGAAAATAGAATTTCTCTTCCCCGTTAGGTGTATATTTTTGGGGATGCACCAATAAATCCCAAATTAATAACTCATACATTGTTTAGTCCTAAAAGTTTTCTTATAGACTGAAAGGTCCCATTACAATGTTTCAAACATCAGATTAATGTTTCGAACATTAGATTTCAAACATCTAATGTTCATCAGATTTCAATAATGTTTGAAATTATAGGATGAATGTTTCAAACATTAGATTTCACACATCTAATGTTCATCAGATTTCAATAAATTTTGAAATTATAGAAAGAAACATCAGATTCATTTACATCATGAACATCATGATGATGTATAAATAGGACTAAATGAAGTATAAGAAAACTTTTAGAGCTAAATGGTTCAACTTTTCAAAAATTAAGATTTATGAATAAATTTTCTTGTATGGTTTAAATTGTACGGGGGTAATATGTTCTTCACTAAAATCACAAGGGTAAAGTGTAATTAAAAAATAATAATAAATAATGTCAGAGACGCATCCCTGAACCCCGAAAATTGAAAACCTCAGTCCTCCCCCAGAGATCGACGACGGCTTCTGCGAATTCTTGGATTCTCTCTCTGTGTATATCTGTCTATATACACTTATATATAGAGTGAGAATGGTTTATATAACATCGTGGGACGATTTCGTGGAGAGATCTGTCCAGTTGTATCGTGCCAGTCCCGAATCTGTAATCTTTCACCTCTACCTCTCAGATTTCTTTCCCCTCTTTATCTTTTAGTTTTTTTTTTTTTTTTGATGATAGGTCCATCTTCGAATACTTCAATTCAATTCTAATATTTCTTTATTACTTGTACTAATAATTTTGTCTTCCAAAATTTTTTTTTTCCCTGTTCAATTGCACTGGGATATAGACGCGTTATGTGATGAAATACAGACATTGTGATGGTAAATTGGTTCTCAAGGTCACTGATAACCGTGAGGTATGAATTATTTCTCATTCACTGTCTTCCATTTTTTTTGGGTTTTTGGTTTTTGTGACCTTTTGTTTTATAGACTATTGTTATTTAATTGTCTTTCAATTGTTTGTATTTGTATTGACTAGGATGCAATTAGGGATTTATTCATGTGTTACAACCAGTTTTATTGGGGCTTATATGTTCAATCTTTATTCTTTGTAGAGTCAAACAATGTTCTTGTGTTCTTCCCCTAATTTGATTTTATATTTTGTGAACTTTCTCAATTAGTCTTCACATTGGTTATAAGTGTTTTAAGGACATTGCTACCTACCCATAAAAAGAAAATAAAAGAAAAGCAAAGTAAAGGCCTAGAATAAACAGAGAGGAATGCTAGTTTGCAGATAATACATGGGGGAGTTAGCCATTGATCTCCAAGAGAGATTGCGTATTCGAGCAATGTCATACTGGAAAAAAGCTGGTTAGTTTTTCCCGTGCATTTTTTGGTTGATGACTTGCCAAAAATTGGTTTAAAGTTGATTGGTGGACTTGTGAAAATAATTTGCTACTGTTAAAATCCTTGGGATTTGATAGCCTAACTTCTAGAACACTAAACAAATTTTTTCTAGCTGCACTTTGAGGAGAGGATTCTGGCATATGATTTTTTGTTTGTTAATGCACAAAATTGGGATTCCAAGTTGGCCATTGAGAAAGGGAATATAGAGCTCAATTACAGTTGTATTGAACTTGGGTGATTGATAAAGACTGTAGAAGCAGCACCGAGAGAATTCTCAGTTTTTTGGCATATGAACTCACTCTCAGCATGGGTGTCGTGTGTGTTTGGAAGTGTAAGTGGATGTGTGCCTATCTTTTCTTATTATTTTTTATTCCTTGTTAGTGTCTCAAGTTTAAGACAGACCAGGCGCAAGAAGCTAAGAAGATGGAGAAATTCAACAACATATTCTTTACGCTGATGGCCCGTGGTCCTGAAGGTATCCTTCTTTCTGTGATTTCACATGAAAATTTAATCCTCAATTTTTTTTTAATGGTAATTGAACCAATCAGTCCCTCTGCAAGAATGGCATCTTGTCATTTCAAAGAAAATCACCCTAGCGTGGTAGAAAATGGAACCGCATGGTTTTATGAAATTTGTTAACAATCCTAATCTGATGATGCAACTTAAATAAACATATTATTATGTATGATTTGTAAATGGAAACAACTTCATTTTGAGTGCTGCATGAACCTCAACCAGGTGTTTTTGTTTCCATGGGATGCCCTAGGGATGTCCCTCTTGAGGTGAGGATGCAAATTGGGTACCCTGCAAACAATTTCTAAATATTTTAATGGTTTTTTTAGTTTTATCATTGGTTTTTGGTTTTGCATCTTATTTGCTTTGGATTATTCTGATGAGGGAACATGTGTCTCTCCTCTCTTTCTACAGTGGATATATCAGAAGTTACTGGAAAAGAGCAGATGGAAGCACAGCCGACCAAGAAGGGTAGGGGAAGGAAACAGTAGTTTTGTTCTTGATTGATTTCGATACTCAATTCTCTGACTGCAAAGTTTTTTTTTCTTTTGTGAACTTCAATACCTTTGTATTACTTACAACAGTGCTGATTAGTGATATATTCCATGGGATTCAAGGATACTGTCCTTTTGCCCCCTTCTTTTTGGGATTAAAAAGAGGGCCAAAGCCCTAAAATGCAAAATTTCTTGCAACTCCAATTCCCCCACGATAAAGGAACAAAAATGGCCATCAAGATTCAATGGTGTGTTTGATTTGAAGAGTATCATTTCATATATTTTTGTCCTGGCAATAGGTTCATCTTAAGTTTTGAAGGCAAATTAGTTTATAACTAGCTTGTGTATTCTTGATTCAACTAAAGACTCGGTTATATACATATTGACTGCATTACATGTTTTTAAGGTGTCGGATTTAATTAAATGTTGATTTGGACTGTTGCATGGGAGTTATTTTTCATTTATGAGTGTTAAGTAGTTCAGTTTATTCACAATTTCATTATCACATTTTTAATGTTGCACAAGTATTTTTTTTTTTAAGATTTTTATTTTTTGTTTTTGTTTTGGTGCTATGCTTTTTTGTTGTATTGGGTTTCTATCATGTTGTGATATCAACATGGGAGAACTTGAAGGATCTGTGGAACCCATTATAGGTCTCGTTTCGATAATCCGAACTGTTTATTTTTTACAACTTATTGGATAGAATATTTATGTAAAATATTAATATGTATGTAGTTATATGTTTGAATCAAATTTATATTATAAAAAATAAATGATTATTTTTTAAATTATATTTGTCGTTCATTTTCTAAAACAAATATTATTTAAATATATAAATGGATTTAGTTGGGTGTGCATGATCCGAGTTCAACGCAACTTCGGAGAAGTATAGTAGCAAATACAAGTTAATAAAATAAAATGGTACATTTAAATTAAAATAATACTTCGTAGCTCGAATTGCCTTTTGCTCGAATAGCTCGACTGTCCAAAACGATGTCGTTTTGGGTAGTTTTTTCTTTTTTTCCTCTTATATCTCTGAAACAGAGGAGAAAGAGAGAGAAGAAGAGAAAGAGAAAGAAAGAGAAGAGAGAAGAGGTAGGGGGAACAAAGACACAGAGAGAGAGAGGCTCCACCCATCATTAGCGCTATCACCGACGCCATCATCCTCTGTGTATATACACAGATCTATATAGATCTATGTACCTCTATCTCTCTCTGTGTATCTCTCTCTCTCTCTCTCTGTTCTCCGATCTGTATAGATTTGTGTGTTTATAGATTTATCTCTCTGTTTCTGTTAGAAGAAAAGGAAAAAAAAAAAACAGAGAATACCAAAACGTGTTGATGATGATGTAGTGTTGTTATTTAGATTCTACAATTATTTATTTATTTATTTATTTGTGATTATTGGTTGTTATTGATGATGATGTATTGTTGTTGATGTTGATGCTCTTTCTCTCTCGGTTCCCCAGCTCCCTCTTCTTTCTTTCTTCTTTCTTCTTTCTTCTTTCTTCTTCTTCTTCATATTCAGAGAGAAAAGAGAAAGAAAAAAAAAAAAATCCAAAACGGTGTCGTTTTGGAATTTAAGCCAGTCGGGCCAGCTCCCTTTCGAGCTACCCATTAGCGATGTTTAAATTATAATTATTTTATTTTTTCTTTTACAATTATCAAATTAATTAAAAAAAAGTTAACTAACTTTCTAAGCATAGTTATTTTAATTAAATTAAAATATTTAAAAGGCAATTAAAATAACCAAGTTTTCAAAACGCTCATTAAATCAGTTACCAATATATGTAGTAGTAGAAACTATCGTAGTGAAATTGGATTTACTAATCATATAAAACTAGTGCTAATCGTGCTATACACTAGACTTTATAAATTAAAAAAAATTATTATAAATATATTGAAATAATTTAATATTTTGTTTTGTGATATACATGAAATTTATAAGTTAATTTTTATATTTATAATCTTTTAAATTATTAGTTTAAAATATATATATATATATATATATATATATATATATATATAAATCTGTCAAAAATGTTTTAGTGCTCTAGTAGAGTTTTAGGAGTAGTGTGACTCATGTGATGTGATGTTTTGGTCTTTTTTTTTTTTCTTTTTTTTTCATTGCCAAGTGTATGGAGCTCTCTTTGGAGCTCAATTTTTAGGAGATATATCACTTCCCTAAATCTATTTAGTGTAATTTTGATAATTCGTAATTAAAAAAAAAAAGTTAAACCTAATTAAATGAGGTTACATGAGTTATGATATACCTCTTCTTGTTATGAAAATATACAAATTTAAAAGTTATAATTAAGACAAATATATAATTTTATTATTAAATATGAAGTAAAGTGATATTTAACAATAATTGATATGATTTTCTGTTCTTAATCTAATAATTTAAGTTACATTTCTTTTGGTTTTAATTTCATAATTAAAAATACAATATGAATATAATACACATACAAATTTCTAATATTTAAGAATAAGAAAGTTTTAGAATATTTACAACCTTTCATCGTTTTCTTTTAATTTTTTTTTTATCTACTTTGATTTTAAATTTAAATAAAAAATTTGATTTGATATGAATTACTTTAACTTTTTTCATTAAATTTTTATCAATTTTTAAAAAAACTTTCATTCTTATCCCATTTTTTTTTTCTTTTCATCAATTTTGATGGAAAAAAGAATAATTTCCAACGCTTCATCTTTTTAAATTTTTATCAAATTATAATTGGAATTATAGTGAAATAACATTTGAAATAGTGAAAGTTTGAATATGTAGTTGGTTGAAATGTATAATTTGATTAATTATCTTCTTATATTTGTATAAAAATTGATACTTATTACCGCATCATTATAAGTTGGATTATGAAAAGTTTTTTGAGGTGTTAAACATTTTTCATTTGTAAATATCCTACCTATAAAAAAAAGAAAAAATAAAAGAAAAAGAAAAAAAATGTGTAGCTTTTGGATATGTGTTTATCAATTTTGTTTTGTGGACATAAACAACTGATATTTCAATTTAAAAAATTTAAAAGTATAAAAAAAATATATTGGGTTTTTTTGGGATAAAAGAAACCATTTAACTTCTATATATACTATTTTAAGATGGACTATTTTAATCACATAAAAATAAAGAAATTATATTTAGAGATTATCCCTATATATTATGCTATTATATACAAATATAGTGGTAACAAATTAATTAATATATATGAAAAGTTATACTAAGCTTTCATTTTTAATTAATTAAATTATGATTAACAAACTAATAAATAGAAGCAATGGTATAAGAGGATAGAAAGAGGATAAAAACACAATGATATTTAAAAGTTTTAAATTTACCTAGTTATACAAAAATCTAATGTTACAGTACAATCTTGAATTCCCAATAAATTTTCACATTTTTTATAAAATTAAATGACAATAAAAATAAAAAATTCAATCCCATTTTTTAATTTCAATTTTACGATTTTCATTGAAAAAAAAAATTCCGATCAAAATTCTTGGTACAAAATGGGCATAGATACTTTGATTGCAACTATCATCACCAATAATTTTTCTCCACCATGTAAACTTATAAATAAACACATAAATCTCATTAAAATGGAAACCAAAACCAAACCAACAACAGAGAAAGAGAATCACATAGGAAAAAAATAAAATTAAAAAATAAATAAATTTATGGAGTGGTAGGATATTACCCCCAACAACTTAGACTCCGCACCGCCTAATTCGTCAGCTCCTCCGCCAGTGCCCATGAAATTTAGGAGTTGGAATGACTAATAAGATTATTCTTTAAATAAGACTTAAAAATTGATTAATTTGTCCCATTAAGTGATTTAAAATTTTGATAGATATACATCAAAAAATAGATAATTATATTATTAAATCATAATTTAAATTTAGATATTGTCATATTTTTGTGAGATCTATATCTAAATTCTTATCTTCTTTATTTTTGTGTGGTTTCTATTTATTTTATTTTTTTTTCAATTTATTAAGATAGAGTTGTGGGTTTCTATTTTTTTATTTATTTAATTTATCTATGGTTTCTATTTGTTTTTAATTATCATTATTTAGGTAAGTTATGACGTGAGTTAGATATGTGATGGACATGCGAGTTTTATTGATTTAAAGTATGATGGTATGAAATATTTTCAAATTAGATTTGTTTAGATAGAATTTAAAGATTTTTAAAATTTATAATTGGATATTGAGAGGCAAAAAAAAGATTTTAACTGAATAAATAAAAATCATATTTATTAATTTTATTTGTTTGTAAATTTGATTTTTAATTTTTTTTTTTAGAAATATTATCTGATTTTTTGAGAGAGTGAAAATGAAGGCAAGTTTTAATATTTTCTTTTCAAAATCGATGAGAGAAATTAGAATGGAGAGATTATGAAATATTTTTGTTATCTTTCTATTTGAAATCCATAAATTAAGGGATAATTATTATTTCTAAAATAATTAAATAGGTATAGGAGAAGTTGAAAAGGGATAATTATTATTTCTAAAATAATTAAATAAGTATGGGAGAAGTTGAAAATGGTGTGTATGAGAGAAGTTAAAAAAGCTTGAGAGAAGTCAATAAGTGTTGATGTTTTTTTTTTATTTATTTATATATAAATCAAAAAATTAAAAAATTAAGATTGAGATATTGGAATTTTCATAAGGCGTATGAGTTAGAAACTTCATTCCCCTTATATAATATATAAATTAGTGTTTTATATGATTTTCCTAAGAAAAAAAAAAAATTCAATTGGGAGTTGTGAAATTCCAAATATTACGAAGGCCATGAAAGCAAGAGAATCAAATTATACATTAATTTTTCTAACTCATAGGTTGTGGCACTTTGGCAAGGTTTTGGGTATAAATTTTGAGATCTCGGATTATTCACTTTTCAATGTCAACTTCCAGGGGTTTGGTGCAGTGGTCTTAGGACAGCTCTCTAAGTACTGGACGAATCGTATCCAGAGTTTGGGTGTGGAATCTAATCTTGACAGCTGCACTCTTTGACTTAAATGGTGTGGACGTTGTGAGGTTAGTGCACATACCCGAAATTTGTCCCTCGTCCTACTCTGGTTAAACCAACAATAGATAAAAAAAAATTGAATTATTTGTTTTACGTATTTTTTTAGTCAAAATTTTTAATATCTTAAGAATTTTTTTATTTTTATTTTTTAGATGTACTTAACTTAAATACACTTAAAAAGTATAATTTATAGAAAAAAAATCTTAAAAAAAATTATCAAATACAAAAATTTTGTATATTTTTGTATTCTTGTGTATTTATTAAAATTTTTAAATATTTTTTCACAAATAATTTATATTTTAGGTGCATCTAAGTTATATACATCTAGAAAGTAAAAATTTTACTTAAAATATTAAAAAAAAATTCACTAAAAGCAAGAAAAACACAAAAAATTAAAAACTCAATTTTCAGAAAATCCATAAAAATCAAACAAGGTGAATAATCTTTCTTCTCTCAATGGACGATAAATATAATTTCAAGAATAACCATCATTTTTTTATAATATAGATTTGATTCAAACGTATAACTACCGATATCCAATTATAATAATTTTTTGCATGAATATTCTACTGAATTACTGAACGAGTCCTAAAAAGTGAATTGTTCAAATTATTGAAACGAGACTTGGGGTGGATTCTACAAATCTCTCAAATTCTCTCATGTTTAAATCCTGATATGAGAGAAGCCTAATCCTTATAAATAAAGTTTTGTTTTAAAATAGGCTTGTTTTGAGAAGTAATAAAAAGTTAGCTTATTAGCTTTTTTTTTTTTTGAGATTTTTTAAAAAATGTACAATAAAAATAAAAGAATAATATGATCCGAATAAATTAATAAGTTGACTTTTCTTTTTTTTGTTTTTTTTTTCCTCTGTCAAAAAAGGCCATAATATTTCTTTGATCTCGTGCATTGTGCCTGCCAAGCACTAGTTCACATGAAATGATGGACATTACGAGCCATTTGACTTCAATCATGATTTAGATTTTTTCATGACTATGAAGATGGAAAAATTATTGGTTAGTCCATGACGGCTGATGGTCATATCCCTTATTAATTATAGTTTTTTATATTTTTCAATCACTCAATATAAATTTGTAAGTTTTACCATCTCTATTAATCAAAACACCGTTAAAACACCGTGTAACGGTATTCCAAGACTAATCAATAACTTCTCATGAAAAGGATCATTCAATTTTTTTTTTTTTTTTAAATTTATAAACATTGTTTGAACTAAATTAAAAAAAAAAAATCACTTTATTAGATGAACAAGTTGAACTAAATTCACTTTATTATGTAAACACTGATTATTTTTAAAAAAAAAGTTTCCTTTTTTTAATCCTTCATAGATAACTGGATCATCGACAGAAAAAGTGGCCCAATCAATGAAACAATAAAACAAACACAACTAAACTGAAAAATGTGCCAATTGATCTTTATCAAATTTCGTTGTCTACTTGTGCACGCATACAAAAACAATAATGTTATATGTATTTATTGGTATATTAATTAATATATTAATATTTTTTTTAAAAAAAATTAATATATTAATAAATGGTGATGTAATATAACTTTAAAAGTTCTAAATATTTATAATTTATATAATGTGTAAGATTTTAATTTTAAAATAATAATATCATTGTTTATAGACAATTGTAAGCCAAGGTATACAAAATAGGTGAATCCAAAAGGCGCATAGGGAGTTAATGTCCTTGGGTGTTCGAACTAAAGTGAGAAGGTGCGGGTGACCTTTAAAGTTAAAGGTGATCCCATATGTTACATTCGAATACTCATCCAAAGGACAGATGCAATTCATATGAAGAGATTGATCGCAATCGCCACAATGATAGAACCAATATTTTGGGTCTATGTTTTCCTCGCAGATTTCACATATATACTCCTCATTGTCATTTGTTTGGTCTTTGACAGGAGAGGAGTAGGTTAGGGTGAATGGATGTTCATCGTATCTGTGCCTAACCGTACGTGTCATAAGAACACACCTTTGACATACATTGAAATTGCAAGTCTCACATAAAAATCCAAACTCAGCCCGAGCATCACATGCATTGCAACGAAATCCTGTTGGCCTTAGAGCAAGGGTGTGATTGTGAGCTTCATGTCTGATAGTGCGCGGTAGGGATGCACACCCAATATCAAGGGAGATCTCGCATTCAGAACAACCGAATTTAAACAAATTGCAATATGTGCTGCAACATTGACAACGATATGAAGGACAATTTGTCAAGCAAAGTGTGTGCTGTGGGTGACATGGGTGGTGCAGTGTACTGGGTAACTCTGCACAATACTCGTGGAGTAAAAAGTTACATTGAACACAATGGTAAAATGGGCTCGAGATTCTTCGCGCACACGCATTGCATTTTTCTTCATTCTCTACCTCAGAGTGTGACTCCTGGTCGATTTGTTTGTTAGAAAAATATAAAGTGTGTTCATGACTAAAATGTCTAATCTCTGTTGCTTCTTTATACTTCCCCACTACTTTGATGTGATTGACGAATAGAGTTCTCAGATCAACAGATTCATCGGCTGGCAAGGTGATCCGATTTTCAACTTCAATCTCTGCATCGCAATCCCTGAAACCAAAAAAAATGAATAGTTTGTAATCAATTAACCCAAAACAAAAGATAAGAGTTAAACAGGAAAATATCAACTTGGATAGCTCAGTATTTGATGTTGCTCTCCTCGAATTAAGCTTGATCTTATGTTCAGTCTTAACTTCGCAATCCCTGAAACCACATATCCAAGGTTGGAGCGTTATCAAAAGATATAATAATAATAATAATCAAATCAAATTATTCACAGAAAGTTAAAAGAAAAATTTTGCAACGCAGAAGGGTCAACCACGTGCTTGGAATGCTCCATCTTTGATGCCGCGCAGTTTACATGGACACAAAATGTGCATTTGGAATCGGAACAATAATAAATCCAATTTCTTCTGTACAATTGCTTGTTACAGATTCTGCAATCCTCGTGTCTATAATATTTAAATGGAAAAGAATAGATGAGGGTGAGAGGGTGAGGATGGTGATGATCAGCCAGTTTAATGGTGATAGGTAATGAATTAGCACATTTCTGGCTGACCCAGAATCCACAGGTGGTACATAAGTAGGAGGTGCCTCCGTGTTCTTCACCGCAAGCATCACATAAGAACGTGGCTGACTTTTCCAAGGGGATCAACTGATGTGGGTGACATTTGAGCTCAATCCTCTGTTGAATATTGGACACCACCGAAGCACACCTTATGTCGACATCGAAATTGCATTGAAAGCAATTGTAAACGAATCGGTCGCATTCTTCTCTACAAACATCGCACTTGCAACGATAAGGTGGCTTTGGAAGGAGAGTAAGGGGGTGTTCAGGGTGAGAAGGATGATATGTCATTTCCCGGGGTAGTTCTGCACATGATTTGTGCAAGAAAAACTCGCATTTGGTGCACCCATAGGATAGACATGAGATGGGTTGCCGACACCCGTAGCAATGAACTTTCACACCTTCCTCCATGTAGTCTGTCCTTAGGATCAATGGATGGTCATGACTGAAGTGTTTAAGCTCCATCTCTCTCTCTCTCTTCTTGATGGTAAATCTTGAAAATGTTCTAGGCAAGAACTCGATAATATAATAAGTCCCTAAAGTAAGAAAAGTATCCGTTCTATTAATAATTACAATAAAGCTACGCTTCATGAAGAAGCCTTCGTGAAAACATCAGAATTTGGGCGAAGCTACTGTTCACAAATATATATATATATATATATATATATATATATTTATTATAAAAAAAAAAAAGGGAAAAGAGAAAACCTGAAACGTAAAGGGGAGAGAATTCTCACCCCTCTCTCACCGGACAAACTACTCTCTGCTCACTCTCCCTCTCCCTCTCCTCTCTTTCTCATCAAACTGCCCCGGACATGAGGCCTTGTTTGGTTTGATTTTGGGAGAAATTTTTTTGAAAATGTACTTCATAAACACTTTTTTAAGAGTAATCAAATTAAACAGATTTTTTTAAAAAAATTTCTCAGAAATGTGTTTGGTTATCAAATTTTCAGGATTACTTTTGAAACATATTTGCAAAAAAGACAAATCAAATATGTTTTTGTACTTTTATCTCAAAAACTACTTTACAAAAAGGTAAATCAAATAAGTTTTTGTACTTTTATCTCAAAAATTACTCTACAAAAAGGCAAACCAAACAAGTTTTTGTACTTTTTTATCTCAAAAACTACTCTACAATAAAAACCAACGTTATTTTAGAGAGAATATTTGAAAAAAGACAAACCAAACAAGTTTTTGTACTTTTTATTTCAAAAACTACTCTACAAAAAAAACCAAAGTTATTTTAGAGAGAATATTTAGAAAAAGGCAAACCAAATAAGTTTTTATATTTTTTTTATCTCAAAAACTACTCTACAAACACAAACCAAACAGACCCGAGTGTTTTGTTCTCTCTCCCTCTCCCTCTCCCTCTCCCTCTCCCTCTCTCTCTCTCTCTCAGTTTTACTTTTCACTTTCACTTTCACTTTTTTTTTCTCTTTTCTCTTTTTAAGACTAGTTTGTGAGGTGACTATCTCTCTAATCACAAATCTTTACAAATAAAGCTTGGTAGCTCGAATTTGGCCCCCCCTAATCCCCCTAATGCCCAAAACGACGTTTTTTTTTTTTTTTTTTCTTTTTTTCTGCCATTTTCGTTCGATTGTGCAGGGGGAGGAGAGGGAGAGAAAGAGGGAGAGGGAGAGAAAGAGTCAGATCCGTCGCCGTCGTCGTCTCAGATCCGTCGCCGTCGTCTCCGATCCGTCGCAGATCCGTCGCCGATCGCCGCGCCTCCGCCTCCGTCGTCGATCGCCATGCCTCTGTTCGTCGCCTCCGTCGCCGATCGCCCCCCGCCTCCGCCTCCAGCCCATTTTTAGGCCCCCTCCAGTCCCCCTCCCCCTCCGTTTTCTTCTTCCTTCTGCTAAAAAAAAAAAAAAAAGGGGATTCGGGGGAGCTCGTTTTCGAGCTCCCTAGCACGGTCTATTTCTCAATCACTCAATATAAAATTATAAATTTTAAAAATTATTTAAAATATTCTAAATAAGTATACTTGACTTTTTATAAAATATTAATTAAATTTAAAGTAATATAAGAAAGAAATGATGTAATTTTTTTTAATTTTTTAACTTTTTTAAAAAATTACCAAATCTAACCTTAACGTCTCTATCCATCAAAACACTGAAATACGTAACTTCTCCCATAAAAGTGCTCTGTGACAATATACCAACAAACTTCCTGAAGGTTTTCTTTCATGAATGCTTCTTCGTCAAGCAAAGCATTATTGGATTCCCTTCGAGTGCTCTTGGAAATATGTAAAACAAAAGAGATTGAAATAGTTAGAGATGGTTTGAGATGATCTAAATAAGTATATTTTTTAATTTTTTTTATGAAATATAGGTTGTGTATAGGTTGGATTTGAAGTGATGTGATAAAGAGGTAATGCGATTTAAATAAAATGATGTGACCTAAATAGGATAGTGACTTTTTAACTTTTTAACTTTTTAAAGTTGCGACAAACAAGGCTTTACTTTTAAAATCATTTCTAATAATGTATTTAATAAGTTTCAAATTTTGATTTATTAAATATTCCAGTCTAATATTAATGTCACATTATTAGGAATTATTTAAGACTAATAAATAAAAAGGTAAATTATTAATACACTCTCTGAGGTTTACTTAAAATATGAATTGTTCCCTGTAGTTTAAAAAATTATAAATACTTCCCTATCAAAAATTTTTATTTAACAGGATTAATTAAAAAAGTGAAATTTCTAACTGTTTATCTATACAATAATAAAATTATCTGAATTATTAATTGAAATAAAATTTTAATATTATTAAAAACTGTTAATTAACTTGATGATTTATTAACAAAATAACCTATTTGTTATGAAATTAGAAATCTTAGAAGGCATAATGTAATTTTTAGAACCATATGAGATAATTTGTAATTTAAGCAAACCTCAAATGGTGTATTTATAATTTATCCTAAATAAAAGGATGTAACATTGTTAAAGTGGATTTACCTTTAATCAAGTGAGTTCATTTACGATTGTTCATAACTTTAAAAAAATTATATCATATAAAAGTTATGATATTTTTAAATTCGGTAGTATTACATATACCAATTAATGTACTAACTAGTGTACCAACACTAGTTATGACATTATTATTGACCCCACTTATTATACAAATTATAAATATCAAAAATATCTTAAATTATATCACATCATCAATTGATACACTTTCTCATCTCACTACCCCGGACATTGAGGGTATGTTTGGTTTGTGTTTGAGAGATATGTTTTAGAGATAAAAAGTACGAAAACATGTTTGGTTTGGTTTTTTGGGAAATTTGTTTTGGAAAATTGTTTTGAGAGAGAGTTTTGGAAAAAGTGATTGATTTGATGTGTGTGTGAGAGAGATTTGTTTGGAAAACTTGTTTGGTTTGTGTGTTTTGGGAAATTTTTTTGGGAAAATTTGTTTGGTAGAGAAAATTTCTGAAATTTGTTTGTAGAAAAAATTTCTGAAATTTTTTTCAGAAACACAAACCAAACCTACCCTGAGTGTTTTGTTCTGTTTCTTTCTCTCTCTGCTTTACTTTTCACTTTCACTTTCACTTTCACTTTCGCTTTTCCTTTCTCTTTTTAAAATTAGTTTGTGGACCCATAAAAAGAAAAATTATTGATTGATTTAAAGACATTACCTAATCATATCTCTGACTAATCACAAATTTTCATGTTTTCTTATATTTCTCAATCATTTAATATAAAATTGTAAATCTTACTCTCTCTACCAATTAGAACACACATGAAATACTATGTAACTGTGCCGCAAGACCAACAAATAACTTCTCCCATGAAAGTGCTTTCTGGGAATATACCAACAAACTTCCTCAAGGTTTTCTATCATGAAAGCTTCTTCATCAAGCAAAGCATTATTGAATTTCAAGTGCTCTTGGAATATGTAAAACAAAAATAATTGAAACACTTACTTTTAAAATCATTTCTAATAATGTATTTGATAAAGTTTAAATTTTGATTTATCAAATATTTCAATCTAGCATCAATGTCATATTATTAGGAATTATTTAGGAGTGATAAATAAAGGGATGTAACATTATTGTGAATTTACCTTTAAATCAAGTGAGTTCATTTACGGTTGTTCATAACTTTAAAAAAATTGTACCATATATAAATTATGATATTTTCAAATTTGATCACTTTGTCTCATAATTAAGTTGTTTCAACACTATATTTGATAACTAGAGAGAGAGAGAGAGAGAAAAGAAAAGAAAAGAAAAGAAAAAAAATGATTATGTAAGTTATAAGAGAAATAAAAAAATTTGTGATTTTTCTCCCTCTTTTTTGAATAAGAGAGAAATGAAAAGAAAAAAAAATTAATTTCTCTCTTATCTTATTTGGTTAAGTTATATAAAAGAAATAAAATTATATAATATTATGTTACCAAATTAGCCTTTTATAGGTGTTAGTCTTCTTATTTCTTCTATATCTAAAATGGTAATTTTTGTATTATAACAAAATAGTATAGACACTTGGTCCAACCGTCCAAATTCAAATGTTTTTTTTGTTGTAGATACTTGTTGGTCAAATTTCTTATTTGTTTCAACAGATCAAACCATGGTTGGTTTCAACATATCATTGTTGGTAAAAAATTGAACCGATAAAAAAAAAATTGGAAAGATAAAAATTGAACATATAAATTTTGGACAGATAAAAATTAGGACAAGAATTTCACACATATAGAATTGAACAGATAGAAATTTTACAAAAATAGAATTTCAACAAATAAGGGAAAAAATTAAACAGATAGAGCAAAAAAATTGAACAGATAGTTAGAAAATTTGAACAAAAATCAAAAAATTTGAACAGATAGTCAAAAAAAGTCAATAGATAAAAAAAAGTCAACACATAAATTAAGGGATAAAATTGAGAACAAAATGTCTTTCCAAAACAACAAAAGAATTTCTCACCAAACTATTTCATAAAAGGTGAACCTCTCACCAACAAAAAAATCTACTGGACCTAATGTTTTATACATTCTTTAGATTGGATTTATCACTAATTTTTTTAAATAGTATTTAGTTGGCTTTATTTCTTTCCTAAACTCTTTACTTCTAGAGAGATTCAAAATAGGAGTCAGACAGAAATGGGTTTTCCCTTTCTTCCCATTTCATTCCATTTCTCTTCTCTTTGCTTATCCAAACAAGTGATATATATGCACCAAGAGAAATACATTTATTTTCTTTTATTCCCAAATCACCCAGTCCAAAGGGGTTGTAATCTTTGGCAAAAAAAAGAGAGGGGGTTTTAAGTTATAACCAAACCACCACAATATAACCAAAAATCACTTTAATCCTAACCAACAATCAAAATAGATTCATAACTAATATTACCATGGATAATAAAAAAATTGAGCCTCACAATCATAATTAGTCATAACTGCACACCACTTAACTTATAATCATAACCACAAACAAGATATATAGTACATCGCGAAAAAAGGTTTTGTATTATAAAATTTCTCACAATTTATAGTCACTAGATATGAGGCAATGTCACTGATATTAATAAATAAAACTCACTACTTTTGTGTCTAGTGAGTAAGATAAGGGGTGCAATTGGGGTTCAGACATGTTGAAGGATTGCTCTAGACAATTTCCAAAGAGGTCAAATTTTGTACCCTGTAGACAATTTCTAAATATTTGTAATTGTTCCTTAGTAAAATCTCTTACGACTCCCAGTAACCACACCATGAAGGAACAAAAATGTTCATAAGATTCAATTGTGTGCTTGATTTAAAGAGTACCATTCTTATTTCATATATTTTTGTCCTAGTTAAATGTAAATTTTGGTGAATACAGAGTCAGAATTAAAAATTCTTGCATATCAATAGCAATTCAACGGTTCAAATCTTTCATGTGCAAGTGAGACTTACTATTTATATATTTATTAAAATACAACAAAAGTGGAATAATTTTATGAATAAAGATTTATTTTAAAATGTTTTAATATTTTTTTTTTGTGGTGCATTGCACATGCTAATTACTAGATCATATGAACATTAGGAGCCTTTTTTTTTTTTGAACGGCAAAGAAAGAGACTTCATTGATGAAAATGTAGTACGTGGTACAAAACAAATTACACCAATAAAGAGAAAAAGAGAAGGGGTGTAGGAGCATCACAATGAGCTAGAACATCCTAATGAGGTTGGCACGAAATAGCCCATCATATCATTTGCAAGCACCCCTAAGTTGGTGAGGAACCAACGAAAGGAACAGACCAAACCAGCAAAAAAGATCAATACACAGTAGCTTGCACCAGCAGCTTGCACCAACAAAAACAAATTACTCAGATCAATACACCAGCAGATCACTTGCAGCCATTAGAGCAGATCACTTGCAACCATCAGAGCAGATCAGAAACTTGCATACTCAGCCTAAGGACTGAACACCAGCAGCTTGCATACTCAGATCAAAACAACCCAGCAGGTGACATAACACCAGCAACAACCTTTAACTTAGAACAGGTCTGCAGCAGCCATAAGAACAGATCACCAGCAGCCATCAGAACAGGTCTTGCGTACTCTTTCTCTAACAGATCAAATATGAGCAGCCCATATCAATTCATACCCTTTCAGATGTTTGCCAATTTCACAGAGCTGACCCAGCTAAAAAGCAGCACAATTCAGCTATCAATTCACCCAGCTATAAGAGAATGCAGAACTGAGTCCAAAAAATACAGAACTGAGTCCAACAGAACAGAATCCCACTGGTAACAGAACAGAATCCTGCTGGTGAGTAAATCAAACAGAACCAAACCCACTGAAGCAGACCAAACCCACTGGAGGGGACATACCAACAAACACCACTGCTGAGAAAAGCATCAGAAAAAATAGATAATGGCCCAACAAAATCACACCCATCAACAGATACACTTCCTAATGCCTGAGATGTTATAGAGGAAATCATTTATGGAGAAAGAAAGGTCATTGGAAGATGCCTTAAGCCAAATAGCTAACCTTATGATTATAATCTCCTGCAACTCCTGTATGTCTTGTTGTGAATCTTGAAATAGATGTTCATTTCTGAGCTTCCATAATGACCAAAGGGTGACTAATGGTAATGCTCGCCAAATTCTCTGTTCATTCTTCCTACAGAGATGACCTGCCCACCATTGCAGCACTCCCTGTATAGAGCCAGGAGTCACCCACACAGTCCCCCACCACTGCAGCAACCCAGTCCATACTCTCCACACCAGAGGGCAGTGGAGGAGCACATGATCCATAGTTTCCTGCTGTGATTTGCAAAAAATACATAGAGTAGATGCAGCCCTATCTAGCACTCTAATCCGTTGCAAGAATACGGAAGTTTTGACCTTTTGTTTCCAAGCGAGCCAACCGAAGAACTGCACTTTGGGAGGAAGATATTTTAGCCAGACCAAACCATAGGAGCTGTCATTACCACCATAAGCAAGATTAGACTGATTGTAGAGAACATATACAAGAGATTGCCCGGGTTTTACTGCTAACCATGAAGCACTATCTTGAACCAATAGATTGAATGCAGGTGTTGGTGCTATGATGCCTATTAATCTAATAAGCTTCTCTTTCTCCCAATCGAATAGAGACCTTTTAAAGGTAAACAACCAATTATTAGAGGAGGCATCCACAAACTCTTTGAGTAAACCTTCCTTGTTAGTCGACAGTTGGAATAGCCTAGGAAATTCTTCTTTAAGACATAAGCCTCCACACCATTGATCAGTCTAGAACCTAATTCTACAACCATTCCCTACTTTGAGCTGCAGATTACTAACAAAGAATTCCATAGGAGATTGCTAATGTTCAACAGCAGCTATGATACCACCCCAGATTTTAGAGAAGGTGGTGCTAGAGCTAAGATTAGGTAGCCAGGCCCCACCTTGAAAACTGTACTTGCTGCAAATAAGCCTCTTCCATAATGAATCATGTTCAGATGCAAACCGCCACCACCACTTCAGAAGTAAACACACATTCACATCCCTAAGCCTTCGAACACCTAGTCCACCTTGTTTTAAGCTTTTTGTGACCTCTGACCATTTCACGAGGTGGATTTTCCTCCTTAAGTCTGCCCCACCCCATAGGAAAGTTGCCTGTATTTTATCTAACTCCTTAGCTATTCCTTCAGGCATCCTGAACAGAGACAAGAAAAACACGGGTAGACTTGATAGCACTGCTTTCACCAAGATCAATCTCTCTGCAAAGAAGAGAAGCCTCCTTTTCCAACCAGCAAGCCTCAATTTGAACTTATCTATAACTGGTTTCCAAAACCTTTTCCTCCTTGGATTAGCATCCAAAGGCAGACCTAGATACTTTAGAGGTAAGTTTTGGGTCTTACAATTTAACAGAGAAGCAAACTCAACCAAAATAGAATCAGGAACACCAATCCCACAAACCACACTTTTGTGGTAATTGATTTTGAGACCAGATGCTACTTCAAAAGACCGGAGAATTCTTTTTAAGCTCAGAACTTCTGGTAGCTCTGCTTCACAGAATAGAAGAGAGTCATCTGCGAATTGAAGGTGGGATAGTTGCACTTGGTTATTGCCTATAAGTACCCCTTTTAGCAAATTCAAGTCCCTAGCTCTCTGAAGAAGAATGTTTAGTGCTTTTATAACCAAATTGAAAAGGAGTGGGGATAAAGGATCGCCTTGCCTAAGGCCTTTCTGGGGACTAAACTCCTTGGTTGGTGAGCCATTCACAAGTATTGAGATCCTTGCAGTAGAGACACACTCCTTAATCCAAGAAATCCATTTGGAACCAAATCCAAAGTTTTCTAGCATAGAAAAGAGGAAGTTCCAATTGATAGAATCAAATGCCTTTTCAAAATCTATTTTTAGTAGCAGCCCTGACTTCTTAGATTTAACCCAACCATCCACAACTTCGTTAGCAATCAACACCCCATCAAGAATATTCCTACCACCCAGAAAGGCTGACTGTGTGTCACCAATGATCATGGGCATGACCTTTTTGAGTCTGGATGCAAGAACTTTAGAAAGAATTTTGTACATAGAACCAACTAAGCTTATAGGTCTAAACTCACTTAAAGTGATAGCTTTGTCAAGCTTTGGAATCAAAGTAATGAAGGTACCGTTCAAACCAGGGTCTAATCTGCCATTGGCATGAAATTCTTTCACAAAGTTAATCACCTCCACCTTAAGCACCTTCTAGAATTTTTGAAAAAACATCAGATTGAAGCCATCTGGGCCAGGGGCTTTATTACCATTACAATCTAGAACAGATGACCAGATTTCTTCTTCAGTGAATTATGCCTCAAGTATATGGAAAGAATCACTAAGTCTTACACTCTTAAAATTTCCAGCAAGCCTTGGTCTGTTACTCCAAACTTCTGTGAACTGATTTGAAAAGTGAGTCCACACTGCATGTTTGACTTGACTTGGCTCCTCCAAAACCACATCCCCCACTTTGATGGAGTTGAGAGTGTTCCTAGCTTGTCTGTTATTGGCCATAACATGGAAGAATCTAGTGTTCCTGTCGCCCTTCAGATTCCAATCTAACCTTGACTTTTGGAGCCATTCCCATTCTAGCTTATTACTCAACATCTACATGTCATTTCTTTTTTCTCTCTGCAGCTTCAATTCAACCTCCTCCAATGGTCTAGATTCAGCTGCCAAGTCAATATTATAAAGTTCAGATTCAATAGCTTGTAGTTTGAATGCAACATTTCCATAGACCTCTCTATTCCATGTTTTTAATAACAACTTGAGAGTATGCAATTTCCTCTGCAGAATGAAACCAGATGACCCAGAAAAATGAGATTCCTGCCATGTTTGTTCCACTAAAAGAGCAAGATGCGAGTGCAGCAGTCAAGCATTTAAGAACTTGAAAGGCTTGGGCCCCCAATCTCTAGCATCCTCCATTAGCACAATAGGACAATGATCAGATACAATTCTAGGTAGGCCCCAAAGTTTGAACTTATATCTTTCCAGCCATTCAGGACTTAAAAGAAACCTATCAATACGACTCCATTTATTCCCATCAAAGGCATTGCACCAAGTGTATTTTCTGCCTAACATTTGCAAGTCCACTACCTCACATGTATCTATGAATTCATTGAAATCTTTCATGCCCCTATCCCTTATTGATATACCAACTCTTTCCCCTGAGTTTCTGATCTTGTTAAAATCACCACCAAGGCACCACGGCTTGGGATATGAATCCTTCAAATTTAATAGAGTCTGCCAGAGTTTCCTTCTCCTAATGACATCATTAGGAGCATAAATATTGACAATTACATAATCGAAAGAGTTGAAGAGCTTACCTGATAGTAGAATAAAGTTTCTATTGCTGCAACATTCTGAGAGTTGGAAAACCTCAGGGTCCCAGAGGCAGAGTAAACCACCTACCAATCCTTCAGCATCCACAGCCATAAAGTCCATCATATCCTTAGGCCAAAGGCTTTTCATCTCAAAGCTAGTAATGCTTGACTTTTTGTCTCTTGAAACAGAGCTATGTCAATTTTCCTTTGTATCAAAAGGTTCTTGATCTTTCTCCTCTTAACAGGTCTTCCTACCCCTCTAATGTTCCAACTTAGTGTCTTCATAGAAACATTGTATGACACTGATCTCACCCATTTGGAACTAATCATTCCACAATACCCTTCCCTTTCCCCAACCTCTCCTTATCCTTTTCCTCCATGTGCACTAATTTCCTAATAACCTCAGATTCTTGCCCCATGAATTCAAGCCCTAAACTTTTCCCCATCTGCATTGTTGCTTGGGCCTCTTGAAGAAGATCAATTCCAGAGAGGGGTTGTTTATTAACTGGAGGTGTGGATTTTGACCGGATACTTATCCGAATAGTCCTTCCCAGTTGGCAAATGATTAAGAGCTACCTCAAGACAAATACCAGAATTATTTTTCAGGGAAGGACTAAGGCTTTTGATAAAACCTGGGGTGGGGATTTGACCTTCTACTATAGGGACTAATGCACCTTTTTGAGTTTCATGATTGCACCCTACACTCTGCTGCCGGGTACCCACTGACTGAGCTTCAGCCCCCGTTTGAGCTTCATAAGTGTACCTATGCCTCTGGTGAAGGTTGACCTCTGGCAAAGATGACTCAACCACGCATGCACCCTATTCATTTGAATTTCCCGCACAATCTGTGGTCTCTTCCACTGCAGAGGCATGACTCCAACTGCCACCATTCCCTACTGCCACAGCAGATAACTTTGCCAACTCGGCTGCCTTGTTATCACCTTCTATCACCAGGTTGATTTTGGAGCAAACTTCCTGGGTTGCCACCTTGGATGACGTTCCCTTATAACTGGTATTGACATCTACTGAAGCCTGCTCTTCAAGGACTTGGATGGGCTAGAATCTGCCTTTACATTCCAGATTCAGGCTTGTATTAATCGGATCCATGACACTAGTAATTATTTTGAGCCTTCCACAGCGAAATGATTTAGGATTGCAGACTTCATCATCTAAAAGAACCAACTCTCCCCACAATCCTCCTATCTTTCGGAAGGTACCTGAGTTCCATAGATTAAGAGGTATCCCATAACAACTGATCCAAACATACCTCTCCTGATGAAGAAGCAAACCTGGACTCCATTCAGTGATGTATTGACTTCAATCATAATTTGGGCTTGTTCATGACTACGAAAGTGACCATTCAAATTATTTTGTCAATTTATAAACATTGTTTGAACTACAATTTTAAAATATATAAATAAATAAAAATCAGTTTATTAGTTGAACAAGTTGACATATATACTCCCCATTGCCATTTGTCTGGTCTTTGAGATGAGAGGAATAGGTTAGGATGAATGGATGTTTATCGTATCTGTGACTTAACTGTACGTGTCATAAGAGCACACCTTTGACATACATTGAAATTGCAAGTCTCACATAAAAACCCAAACTCAGCAGAAACATTACATGCATTGCAAAAGCTTCATGTCTAATAGTGCCCGGTAGGAATGCACACCTAATATCAAGGAAGAATTTGCAGGCAGAACAACCGAATTTAAAAAATGTGTAATGTGTGGTGCAACATCAACATAAATATGGATGAGAATCTGTAGTCAAGCAAAGTGGGTGCTGTGGGTGACATGGGTGGTGCAGTGATTAAGGCCGAAATGCACCACATTGAGGCCGTTAATTAGAATCTCTTAACTTCACTTGCTGGTCAAACCATATATTTTATGTGTGTTGAATGTTAATCAGGTTGTACATCGTCGGAGCATAAAATGGGCAAAAAGACAAAATTTGGACAGAGTTGACTTTTCTGGAAAAGTCAAACTGATGTTTTAAACCTGTTTGGAAGTGAGTAGAAGTATAAAAAGAAAAGGAAAAGGCTTTTCTAGGGTTGCTGAAATTGTTTTGACCTAAAGAGAGAAGCTAGGGTTTGGGAAAGAGAAAGGAACAAGAAGCTGCAAAGATGTCTCCCATGGTGGTTCCTTCTCCATCTACCTCCTCCCACTCCTCCATGAGTGGCTAGTCTCCTTTTCTAGGATTTTGATGAAACCCTAGCCATGTAATTATTTAGTTTTCTTTTTGATTTTAAATTATGTAAAGGTTTGAACATTTGTATGGTGTTTTAGAAGTTTCTTTTATATAATTTTCATTATTCCTTCGAATATTTGACTTTCTGTGATTGTTGAATGTTATCCATACATGTGTTTTCTATTCCTTCACATTCAAGGTATGAGACGAACCACGCTACGAGGAACGAGTCGTATCACTACCTTAGTTTAGAGTGAACGATTCGTATTACTTGAGATGGTTCGTGCTCGTACATTGAATGTGATGATCTTCTTGTCAAATGCTTCGAACTTGTAGTTGCGAAACATTAATCCGTTCAAACCATAGCATAATTGATTTCAATTGGAAACCCTAATTATGTGGTTAGTGGTGAATTCTCTACCCTAGGATTTTTCCCCAATTCAGTAAACCCAATTTCAATTATTCTTGATAATTCAATTCCTTAGTTTAATTTATTCGTTATTAAATTAGGTTATAAACAACCAATCTTTTTATCAAAATTAATTTAGGAATTTAACAATTAAATTAGTTTGATTTCACAATAGTCCCTGTGGATCGATACCTGGACTTGCCATTATTCTAATTGAATTTGGTATAATTTAGTATTTAATTTTGGTGTGTTCAACGACCCATCAAATTTTGGCGCCGTTGCCGGGGACTTTTGGCGAAATTAGTTAATTTAAAGTTATATTCTTATTTTAATTTTTAGTTTAGGATTTTATGCTTTTGGTGTTGCTAAGTGTACAGAACGTTTGAAATTGGAGCTATCATTGAAGTGCAAGCGGAGCGCAGCCGAGCTTAACAAAAAATAAAACCGCAGCACTAAAGTGAGTAAACAGAAGCAAACACTTACAAGCAAAGCACCAAAGTGCTAAAACGAAAGTCAAAGCTCAACTGGGTTTTGGAGACAACGTCTACACGTCAAGCATCCGCAAGACGAGTAAAGCGTTTTCGTTAAACCGCTGTGAGTATTTCTTCCTTTGGTATTTTGCTTTCATACTTAGTGCACAGAGTCGAACTTATTGTGTGTGTGTGGGTAGTGTATGCACGGGCGTCGTTCTTGTCGCCCTGAATTGTGGTGTTTGGACCTTGAACTAGAAAGGACCCTTAGGAGACTTAGGGCTTCTGCCCGTGTTCCTAGGCTTGAGTATTCATATCCATACATTGAGCCATTAGAGATGGCAGATCCTAATGTCCCGAATGTGCCTAACCGGACCCTTAAGGATTATTTTACACCCACTGCATATACATCACCATCATGCATCCAATTGCCCAACACCACTGCTGCTCATTATGAGATTAAGTCCAGCACCATACAAATGCCCCCATCATTCCATGGACTAACTCATGATGACCCTTATAAACATTTGAATGAATTCTGGAAATTTGCTCGACAGTGAGAATCCAGAATTTCACAAATGAGGCCTTAATGTTGCGATTGTTTCCATTCTCGTTAAAGGATAAAGCCAAACACTGGCTAAATTCTTTACCTGCTAATTCAATCACAAGTTGGGACCAATTACAGCAACGGTTCTTGGAGAAGTACTTTTCCATAGGTAAAACCAACCAACTTAGGCGAGCCATCACAAACTTTGCTCAAATGGATGGCGAGCAATTCCATGAGACGTGGGAAAGACTTAGAGACCTTCTCCAACAGTGTCCCCACCACCAAGTGCCTGATTGGCAACTTGTTCAAACATTCTATTATGGCTTAACTGAGCCACACCGCCAAATGGTGGATTCGTCCTGTGGTGGGACATTTATGTCTAAAAATGATGCCAAGGCATGGCAATTGTTTGAGAACTTAAGTGATAATTCCCTTCACCATGCCTCCGCAGCCCAGCAAGTCCAGCAACCGGTAGTTGGAGCCCAGAAAAGAGGGGGCATTTATGAGGTCGGGCAAAACCTAGAGTTAGCCCAACAAGTAGAGGCATTGTCCCGCAAGATGGATCAATTATTAGCTACGGGACATGCCCCTACCCAGCAAGATCAGCCTCAATTTCACGAGGCATGTGTTATTTGTGCGAGCCCTGCTCATGACTTGAGTGAGTGCCCTTCGGCATCACAATTTCCGGAGTTAGTCCAAGAGCATGTGAATGCAGCTCAAGGATTCTCCAACCCGGGTAATGATCCATACTCCAACACATACAATCCGGGATGGAGAAATCACCCTAATTTCTCATGGAGACCCCCTTCACAAGGCACTTCTTACAATCCTCCACCACCAAGGCAAAATTTCAATAATTTTGCCAACCAATCATCTTACCGACCACCGCAACCTTATAGACCCCCACAACCATACCGGCAACCCCAACCACAACCCCCGCCTGTTCCTCAGGGCAACTCTGCCTTTGAGACTCATGTGTTGGAAGTTCTCTCAGAACTTAAGGGGTTAGCACCGATAGTTCACTCCCACACTCACTCTATTGCCAAGATAGAGACCCAATTGGGTCAAATGGCTAACAATATGAATCGGAGAGATGAGGGAAAATTACCAAGTCAAACTGTGGCCAACCCTAAGGACAATACGGGGCAGAGAGTTCGGGTGGGAATGGAAAGCAACATGAGCAAGTGCAGGCGGTGGTTGCTTTAAGAAGTGGTAGGAAGTTAGAGCCTCAGTCAGTTGCGTCTGATGCAACTAGAGTTAGGAAGGGTGACCACGGAGGTTCACCTAATGAAAGCAAGGGTGAGGGGGAAACATTTAAGAGGGATGACTTAGTCCCTAGCACTCCATATGTGCCTAAGGCACCCTTTCCCCAATGCCTTGATACACCGTCCCTTTTAATAAGAAGGCGGCATCTATGGAGGCAATGATGGATGTCTTTAAACAGGTAAAAATCAACCTCCCCCTGTTGGAGGCGATTAAGCAAGTACCATCATATGCCAAATTTCTGAAGGACCTTTGTACGCAAAAGCGTAAATCTATGACACATGTGTCCCAAAAGGTCCTACTCACGGAGCAAGTAAGCTCCATCTTGTTGAATGACACACCTCCTAAGCTTAAGGACCCGGGTGCCCCAACCATTGCATGCATTATAGGGGACCATTTCATTGATAGGGCCTTATTAGATTTAGGGGCTAGTGTCAATTTATTGCCGTACTCTGTGTACGAGGAATTTGGGCTTGGTAAGTTGAAGCCCACTACTGTCACTCTTCAATTGGCTGACCGGTCCCTCAGAGTGCCACGTGGCATGATTGAGGATGTACTAGTTAAGGTTGATAGGTTCTACTTTCCTGTTGACTTTTTGGTGTTAGATATGAAACCGGTAGCCATTTCTAAGAAACAAATCCCGGTGATCTTAGGTCGACCTTTCTTGGCTACGGTCAATGCATGCATCAATTGTCGGACCGGGGTTATGGAAGTTTCATTTGGCAACATGCAAGTGAAACTTAATATTTTCCAAGCATCCCAACAACCTCATGAGAGAGAGGAGTGCTTATTAGTGGATGTTGTGGATGAGATTGTGGAGGAGGCTTTGCCCTCTATTCTTGTAGAGGACCCTTTAGAGGCTTATCTAACTCATTTTGGGTTTGAAAATTTTGATATGGATGGGTCAGTTGAGGAGGTATTAAAATTGTTGGATGCGGGTATTATATACCCCATCTCAGATAGCAAGTGGGTGAGTCCCACACAAGTGGTGCCCAAGAAATCGGGCATCACCGTTGTTGAGAATGAGGAAGGAGAGTTAGTCCCCACACAAACCACTACTGGGTGGCGAGTGTGCATTGATTATAGGAGACTAAATTCCTCGACTAGGAAGGATCATTTTCCTTTACCCAGGGGTTTGATGGACCCATTTTATTATGCTTGATAGATTGATTCCTTATATTTTTTTATTCTTTTTTCTTTCCCTTCTATGTTATTCTGTTTTTCTTTATTCTCGTTATGCTTTATTTGCGTCTAGGAGACTTTAAATCCTCTAAAGGTGTAATTCCTTTGGTGTTAGCCGTGCCCGAACGGCATCTGACGGTCTGGTATAGCCATCTAACCGTGTTTGTAGTGAGTTCCTAGGAGACCAACTGAGACGGTGGAAACTAGAGTTCGAATGGCAAAGCCTAGAACACAAAGGTTTGGGATTTCCGAGACTAGAGTCTGGTTTAAATACCCAGGGGTGTGGAGATTGCTTCAAAACTACCTCGGCTTGAACTCTGTATGGCAGCCCCATAGGTTGAGGTAGCTTTATGCGCCTCGATTCTGGATACCGAATCAACCTAGTTTGTCACCCTGTTGGAGAATAGGGAAAGTTACAAACACAGTTAGGGAGAACAGTAGTACCCATGGTTTTCGCGTGAAGATTATACCTTTAGTGGGCATTCCGTTATCTTCTTATGTGCTATATTTATTTCGGATGTCAATTGAAGGTAGAAATGCGTAGTTTTGATTTAAAAAAATAAAATAAAATAAGGGGTTACACTTGTTCATTTTAACATTAAAAAAAAAAAAACAAAATTTGTGTTGTACTTGTTGTAACAAAAAAGAAAAAAGAAAAAAAGAGAACATGTTTTCATGTTTATTTTCTTTATTTAAAAATAAAAAATAAAAAAAATTTATTGTTATATATGTTCAATTGTAAACAAATACAAATATAAGATTAAAAAAAAAAAAAAAAAAAAAACCACACAAAATCAAGGTTGCCCCTGCTTTATAAGTAGGTGCGGGCGGAGGAACCATTGACCAAGCCGCACGTGTGGCTTGGGCCCCGCACGTGCAGGACGACGTTTTACAAAAAAAAAAAAAAAAACTGCGCAAGGGGCAAATCGCCGCATGTGCGGCCTGGGCCCCGCACGGGCGGGAAATTCGATGAATGGCAAATCGCACCCTGCTTTAAAAGCAGGTGCGTGAGTGTGCGGGACTATTCCAACGAAAAAAAAAAAAAAACAAAAATGTTTTGTTTTGTTTTAGTTTTCTTTTTATTATTATTTTATTTTATTTTTTAATTTCATTTTAAATTTATTTAAGTAAATAAATACATAAATAAATTTTAAAAATAAATAAATAAATATACATTTATTTTATTTATAATTTTTTCTAAAAAAAAACCGTTTTATTTATTTAGTTATTTATTTATTTTTTTTTTTTTATTTTCTATTTTCGTAAAAATAAAATAAAATAAAATAAAAAAATCAGTTCGTTTAGGTTATTTTATTCTATACTTTAGTCTCTTTTGTAGTTTAGTTATTTTATAGTTTAGTTTAGTTTAATTGTGTTTATAATTTAGTTAATTTAATTTAAGGTCATTTTTTATTCATTTATTTAATTATTTTTGTTTTTATTTACAAAAAAAAAAAAAAAAAAGGGAATTGTATGTGGGACATTAGCGGGCCAACTTGTGCTTTCATATTTTATTTTATTCTCATGATTGGTTCTACGGTTTTGTGTCTATTTGCTTTTGGTGTGTGCAGACTATGAGTCGACGTGCTGCTCGGGCCTCCAAGAAGGCCAGAGGTTCCACCTCTTCGGCGCCACCACCGCCACCGTCACCACCGTCCTCGCCACCACCACCGGGTGACTTACCCCGGCCGGAGTGGGCTTCACGCCCTCTTCACAAGCTCACTCAGTTCAACCTGCAATTTTTTCAGAGTGAGGCAGACACTACTTGGGCCGTTGAGCAGCTCCGACTCCGGCAACAGTTGGGCATTTGCACTGTGACAGCGCCCACTTATCCTCGTCTGGTACGACTCTTATACCAGAACCTATATGAGTCACCCACCGAGGCTGGACTGCTCTCTAACATTGATGGTCAGGCGGTCCACATCACCTCATCCATGATTGCCACAGTGTTAGGGTTTTTCGCCAAGCCGGAATATCAGCCCTTTCCGGAAGTTAAGGATCGACAGCCCATCCATAGCCTCATCCAGCAATACTTCCTGAGGGCCCACGGTGACCTCAGTTTCACATGCTTGCGGCGGAGCAAGCTGCCTAGCCGCTTGCTATTCTTGGATTCCATGGTCCATAAGAATGTCCTTCCACTTGGGCATCGAGCTGAGCGACGATTGGAGTTTGTTCGGGTTCTACACGGGTATCAATCTGGCTATCAGGTCCCACTTGAGCGTATCATTTTGATGCACTTGCAGAAATTTCTACGAGAGGCAGTTCGACCTGATCCTATGCAAAACCTGACTTGGCCACTACCATTTGCCAATCTGCTGACACTTGTGTTTCAGCTGAACCACCTCCACATTGCTGAGAATGAGGCGATTGATAGAGGGTATTCGACTTTCGGCCAGGGGGAATGGCAACATAGCATATCTCGTATCCCGCAGCCGGTTGGTGCCCCAGTTGATGAGGCCTAGGATCCCGTACATGACCACCCACCACATCCTGTTTCCCCCGTGCCTCCCCAAGGGGACCCACTGTACATGACTCGCGAGGAGTACTTACACCTTCAGCACTCTGTGGATCAGGTCCACAGTACTCTTCGTGATCATCACCAGAGTCTCATGGAGTTGCGCACGGATTTTCAGGCACATTGTGACTATTCCCGGGCGACCTTCGACCAGCTGCTCGCGTACCAGCAACGGGTTCAGGATGACGCCTTTGAGACGCGCTCTTTGATGCAAGCTTTGTTTGCCCAGCATTTCCCGCCACCACCACCACCGGCTTCCCCGTAGTCCCCACCTGTATATTACTTTGTCTCTTTTATTTTTATTTTTATTTTCCTTTTTAGTTCTTTCTTTTCTTCAAAAAAAAAAAAAAAAAACAAAAACAAAACAAAAAAAAAAAAAAAAAAAAAAAAAAACAAAACAAAGTGTGAAATGTATATATGTTACTCTCTGCCTACCTAGATGTGCACCTACAATTCTGGTTATATTCTCTCATTTCTCTTTACTTTCCCATTGAGGATAATGCCATATTCAAGTTGGGGGATGAGGGTTATATTTTGTTTTGTGCATTCCTATTTGGCTCATAATTCATGCTTATACCTGTTTCACTTGATTGCATTACTTCACCTGATGTGACTTTTTGCTAGTAGAGTGATGATATTTGCATATGTTATTTGGAGATCATAGTAGACTTGTATGAAAAGGGTTTATTGGGTAGATACTTGCATGTGATGTTTGCATGAGGAGAGTCGTCTGTGTTTGTGATTTTAGTACACTTGTCATGAGTATGCCTTAATTCACATGAACACACTATCATAGCGGTGATCTTTTTATTATAATCCCTGTTGTACATCATTGATAATAGCTAGAGTTGCAGAAAAAAATAAATGAGGAGCCAAGATTCTTAAAAAAAAAAAAAAAAACACTTGACTTGTTTGGGTTCGTAACCTTTTTAACTCGAGTTATTAAACCCGTAGGGGTGTCTTTACACCTAATGCCCTAAAACCGTCTGGTTTGAGAGTCATTGGCCCAAAACTTGCTACATGGGTTAATTAGAAAGCTTAAGGGACTTGGACATTGCACAGTTAAGGAAAAATAAGAAGAATGACTTGTTCGGATTTGTAGCCTTTTCAACTCGAGTTATTAAGCCCGTAGGGGTGTCTTTACACCTAATGCCCTAAAACCGTCTGGTTTGGGAGTCATTGGCCCAATGCTTGTTACATGGGTTGATTAAAAAGCTTAATGGATCAGGACATTGCACAGTTATTTAAAAAAAAAAAAAAAAAAAAAAAGAGCTACTTTTGAAAATCTTGGCTGCAACAGGTTAGCTTTTCTGTATATGTTGGGTGTTATTATGAGTTACACTGGGTTATTATAGTGGATAGTTAACTAATATGGAGATTGCACTTTACACCAAGGGTACTTATGACTTGTTTACTAGCATGCACAAGTACAGGGGACTTTACTTTTGTATTAACTGAATTGTGGTTTTGACTCAATAAATTCCTTCATGCTTGTCCACTGTGCCTTTAATGACTCATGATGTCTCAATATCACACTGTAGTGGCACATAAGTTGATTGCTAAGTGGAGTAGTGTGGTCATTTGTTGTTGAGTATATATGAATATGTTAATGTTTGTGGGTATCATTTCTGGAAACCCTCACGAGACTTTACTCGTCCACTTGGGGTAACCTTGTGGTTTAAAGGCTTGTTGCATATGCTAAATGTTACCGTTTTTCCCACGAAAGAGGAAATAGATAGATTTTGTTTTATTTTATTTTATTTTATTTTATTTTACTTGCTTGAGGACTAGCAAGTAGTAAGTTGGGGGATGTGATTAAGGCCGAAATGCAACACATTGAGGCCGTTAATTAGAATCTCTTAACTTTACTTGCTGGTCAAACCATATATTTTATGTGTGTTGAATGTCAATCAGGTTGTACATCGTCGGAGCATAAAATGGGCAAAAAGACAAAATTTGGACAGAGTTGACTTATTCTGGAAAAGTCAAACTGATGTTTTAAACCTGTTTGGAAGTGAGTAGAAGTATAAAAAGAAAAGGAAAAGGCTTTTCTAGGGTGCTGAAATTGTTTTGACCTAAAGAGAGAGGCTAGGGTTTGGGAAAGAGAAAGGAACAAGAAGCTTCAAAGATGTCTCCCATGGTGGTTCCTTCTCCATCTACCTCCTCCCACTCCTCCATGAGTGGCTAGTCTCCTTTTCTAGGGTTTTGATGAAACCCTAGCCATGTAATTATTTAGTTTTTTTTTTATTTTAAATTATGTAAAAGTTTGAACATTTGTATGGTGTTTTAGAAGTTTCTTTTATATAATTTTCATTATTCCTTCGAATATTTGACTTTCTGTGATTGTTGAATGTTATCCATACATGTGTTTTCTATTCCTTCACATTCAAGGTATGAGACGAACCATGCTACGAGGAACGAGTCGTATCACTACCTTAGTTTAGAGTGAACAATTCGTATTACTTGAGATGGTTCGTGCTCGTACATTGAATGTGATGATCTTCTTGTCAAATGTTTCGAACTTGTAGTTGCGAAACATTAATCCGTTCAAACCATAGCATAATTGATTTCAATTGAAAACCCTAATTATGTGGTTAGTGGTGAATTCTCTACCTTAAGATTTTTCCCCAATTCAGTAAACCCAATTTCAATTATTCTTGATAATTCAATTCCTTAGTTTAATTTATTCGTTATTAAATTAGGTTATAAACAACCAATCTTTTTATCAAAATTAATTTAGAAATTTGACAATTAAATTTGTTTGATTTCGCAATAGTCCATGTGGATCGATACCTGGACTTGTCATTATTCTAATTGAATTTGGTATAGCTTAGTATTTAATTTTGGTGTGTTCAACGACCCATCATGCCGTGTACTGGGTAACTCTGCACAATACTCGTGGAGTAAGAAGTTGCATTGAACACAATAGTAGAATGGGCCTGAGATTCTTCGTGCACATGCATTGCATTTTTCTTCATTCTTCGCCTCATTCAAGAGGGGTAAGTTGCTCTCAGAGTGTGAATCCTGGTCGATTTGTTTGTTAGAAAAATATAAAGTGTGTTCATGACTAAAATGTCTAATCTCTGCTGCTTCTTTATACTTCCCCACTAATTTGATGTGATTGATGAATAGAGTTCTCAGATCAACAGATTCATCGGCTGGCAAGCTGATTCGATTTTCAACTTCAATCTCTGCTGCCTTGCAATCCCTGAAACCAAAAAAAAATGAATAGGTTGTAATCAAAGTAAATCACTAACCCAAAACAAAAAATAAGAGTCAAACAGGAAAATATCAACTTGGATAGCCAAGTATTTGATGTTGCTATTCCTGAATTAAGCTTGATCAGATTAAGGTCCAGATCTTTATGTTCAGTCTATACTTTGCAATCCCTGTAACCACATAGCCAAGGATGGAATGTTATAAAAAATATATAATAATAATCAAATCAATCAAATTGTTAACAGAACAAATAAAGTTAAAAGAAAAATGTTGCAAGGCAGAATGGTCAACATGCATGGAATGCTCCATCTCTGATGCTGCACAGTTTAGATGGACAAAATATGTGCATTCAGAGTTGGAACAATTATAAAGCCAATTTCTTCTGAGCACTGGCTTGTTACAGATTCTGCATTCATGTTCATATGGAATGGAAGAGATGAGGGTGAGAGGGTGATGGTGGTGATGATCACCAAGTTTAATGGTGCTAGGTTATGAATTAGCACATTTCTGGCTAACCCAGAATCCACAGGTGGTACATAGGTAGGAGGTGCCTCTGTGTTTATCACCGCAAGCATCACATAAGAACGTGGCTGCCTTTTCCAAAGGGATCAACTGATGTGTATGACATCTGAGCTCAATCCTCTGTTGAATATTGGACACTACCAAAGCACACCTTATGTCAACATTGAAGTTGCAGTGAGAACAATTGTAGACGAATCGGTTGCAAGTTTGATATCGAACGTGCAAGAATAAGGTGGCTTTGGAAGGAGAGTAAGGGGATGTTCAGGGTGAGAAGGAGGATATGTCATTTCCCGGGGTAGTTCTGCACATGATTCGTGCAAGAAAAACTTGCATTTGGTGCAACCGTAGGATAGACCTGAGATTGGTTGCTGACACCCATAGCAATGAACTTTCACAACTTCCGTGTAGTCTGTCCTTAGGATCAATGGATGGTCATGACTGAAGTGTTCAAGCTCCATCTCTCTCTCTCTCTCTCTCTGGTAAATCTTGAAAGCGCAAGAACTGGAGAATATATAAGTCCCTAAAGTAGAAAAGAATCAGTTCTTTTAATAATTTAAAAATTCCCTTTAAATCAAAGCTCATTTATGGCTGTTCATAACTTAAAAGCAATGGCTTCAAGATATAAAAACATGAATTGTGGCATTTATGCAGTTCAAATATCATTCTGTGGGGACTAATTTAATCAGATATTAAGAAGGTACAAACTACAATAAGATATTTTGTAAATGGCAGACTATAAGGAGCGTACCCAGTGCACGAAGCTCCGCTTAAGCGGAGTCTGGGAAGGGTTGATGTACGTAGCCTTAACGAGAAAAATAACAATCATCATCCATTATCATCACTGTCTTCATCACCACCATATACAAATATGAGAAGATAGAACTGTATTTTACAGTCTCGATAAAAGTATGAAAAGAGCAATGCAACAAATATTCACCTCCTAACATTTTGTAGTTTTAATACCTCTTTATCTCATAACCAACTCACTTTCAGCTATAATCGAAGCACCACGATTATAACCAAACACCACTAAAAATATAACCAAAGACCACTTTGATTTTAACCAAAATAACAATCAAACTAGGTCATAAACTACAATGGGTCATAACAACAAAAAACTTGAACCTCATGACCACAAAGTCATAACTAGATAATCAAAATCACAACAGATCATAACCGGACATATGATAAATCTAAAAAAAAGGTGTGCAACTCCAATGAATTCGATTGGGTTGAATTAAAACCAGACATAATCAAAAACCACAAAGATCACTGAATGAGGCAGTGTCACTGACATTAATAAATACACAGAATTCATTACTTTTGTGTCTAGTGAATAAGATTAGGGGTGTGCAACTCCAACGGATTCGGTCGGGTTGAAGGATTGCCCAAAACCGGACTGAAGTGTGCTGAGAGATGCCCAAGTCTCACCTTCAACCTGACCTTATCTGTCCAAGCTCGGCCCGAGTTCAATAAACTGAACTTGGGTTAGCTTGAGTTACCCAAATTGCCAAGTGAACAAGCATCCATACCATTGTATTGTTGTGTCCAATCTTCATTCTGTTTTATATTGTCGGTCAGGAAGGGAATTGTTTTTTTTTTTTTTCCCCCCCCATCTAATTTAATTTCAAATTTGAATAAAATACTTGATTTGATAAGCACTCATCAAATTTACATCATTTTTATTTTTTTTTTTAAATTTAGCTTTAATCCCAAATTTTCCTTTTCATTAAATTTGATGAAAAACAATCATCACCAATGCTTTAACTCTTTAAATTTTAATCAAATTCAAATTTGACCAAGGATTTGATAAATTCTCAATTCAATAAAATAAAAAAGAGTTAAGTTTGAAAAATCAGCTCAAGGATTGGAGATGCCCTTAGCATACCACAAAACATATATATAAAACATAACAGTATATATAACAAATCGCATACAAAGCTATGAAACCAACAAATATACAGTTGTGTCATCGAGACAGACACAGAAAGGGCACACAAAAAAAAAAAAAAAAAACTGGACCTGTTTCTTAGCCGCAATCGAACACTGAGACTGAGACGAGTAACGAGAGCTGCGTTGGTGCCGCTTCTCCACCGCTGTCTGTGAGAGAACTAGGGTTCAAGGCTAGTTCATTTGATCTACGATCCAAATTAGTAATTACTTTTAATTCAACGGCTTATTTTTGCGGCAAAAATAAGTTAGGCTAAAATAAAATAGGTTAAAAAATAATAAAATAAAATTTTATATTTAAATCATAATTATTTTATTTTATTTTTACAAAAATTAAAAAAGTCAATTCAAACGAACTTTTTAGTGTCAAAAAATCAAAAAATCAACTAAAACTCCATTTGGGATAAATGTTGGGCCTAAAATAGTCATATATGACAAAATAGATTATTTTAGTTATAATAAGATAAAATATCACATCTAACTCATAATCTTTTATAAAAGTTAAAAAAACCTATCATAAATAAGACTTTTTAACTCCAAATTAAAGTAATTAAAAAATTCAAAATTCAAAAAGTCAATCTACATCTCAAACAATCCCTAAAAAATCATATTGCCAAATGACAACATAGGCGTGGTCCATTTGACTGTGAAGTTGTACTTTGAGTTGAGTTTTGAAAAGATAAAATTTGTTTAGTTATGAGTTTTGAAAAAAAATTTAAGTTGTATTTTGAGTTTTGAGTTTTAAGTTATATTTTGAAATTTTTTGGATTTATTTTTTAAAAAATATTTCAAAAAAAATTTAATTTTTTAAGATAAATAATTTTTATTATAAATATATAAATTTTATTTTATTTTTTAAATATTATTTAAATATTTTAAATATTTTTTTATTTTTTTAAAATTTTAAAAATTTTTGGATCCCATATATATCTAAAGCATAACAAATTATTTAGCCAATAGTTAAAAAAATAACAAAATATTTTTTTCAATAAAATAAAAATATTTTTCTTCAAAAATAAAAATAAACAAAATATTTTTTAAAATTTTAATTTTTTTCAAAAAAATATAAAATAAAGAATAATTTTAAAAAATAAAATAAAAAAATTTGATTTTTTTTTTAAAAATAGAGTTTTGAAAAGAAAAATAATTTTAATTTTTTTTTTATTGGAATTACGATTCCAAAACTAAAGCAAACACTACCTAAGTGTTTTATATATTTAAGAGTTAATTACATTAAAACAATCTTAATTATTAATATTAATGAATATTATTTTATCTATTTATATGTGAACAAGTAAATATTAATAGTTTTAATTATAAAAATTATATAAATATATTTTGTTGGATGCGTTCTAAAAGGATGCAAATGATACATTTTTGTTTTTAAGAAAGTCAAAACTTACGGATTTAGGCTTAGACCCATTTTGGCCAAAAAATAAATAAATAACTTTTTTTAATTTTTTTGTTTTTAATATTTTTTTATTTAAATTATGTCAAAATTTTTTATTTTTTTGGTTCGTCTTGTTGAGAGGAATTTAAAAAGTATATTTTTTAAAAAAAATTTCTAAAAAGAAATCACTAAAGATGAAAATAAGTAAAATAAGATTGTTTATTTTGACTTATTTTTGTCTTTTTTAGATTTTTTTAAAAAAAATATATAATTTTTTGATTTGTTTTCTCGAGCTCAATATAAAAACCTAAATTTTTTTGAAAAAAAAAATCACTAAAAACAAAAATAAACTTAAAAAAAAAATCAAAAAATATACTTTCCAAAACACCCCAATGGAAGGAGTCCGGATCCTCTCCAGCCTTCCCCTCCAACTCTTCCTCCGGTTGACGGACAAGATTCGACCACGTCAGCCATGACAAAACCTACAGTTGAGATTAACTATGAAAAAAATAAAAATAAAAAAAAGTTGAAATCATTCCACACACAACATTCTGACACTCTCTGTTCCGTCCACCACTCACACCCTCTCTCTCTCTCTCTCTCTTCTAATAAAAAATTAAAAAAACTATATTTAATCTTTTTAATTTTATTTTCATAATATATATAATTTTTAATATAAAATTAATATCATTAAAAATGTATGTTGGAGCCGAATTTCCTTGGATCAATAGAAATGAGTGGACCAATCCGATCCAGAACATAACATCTATTCGGCATTGACCCTAGTCAATTAAAGAGCCGAATAAAATAGCCGGCATTCCTACCAGTAGAACAAAGGCCGAGTAGAAGTACATGTAAAGGATCAGGGTTGGGCCAGGCCCTAAGGCCCAAAGAGAATACTATACATACAGGATCTTAGTCAGAAAAAAGGTATGTGAGAACCATTACGCTTAACTTAGAATATAAGAAATCTTGAGTGTAGAGACTGACTTGCCCGTCGGAGTACTAATTCCGACACCCCCGACCGGAGTGTTTATTCCTTTTTAGGTGACTAGAAGAGGATCACGAGCGTCCCCAAGATCAGAAGAGTATTTCTAAACCACTTCTCCACAATTAGCGCCGTCTGTGGGAATACTCAAATACATCCATGGCGGGCGTAACGGAAGACCCTCCGATAGTCACTGATGAAACCACGCAGAGAGACGACCTCACTCCAACAAACATGCTTGGACCAGAGACTATCCCCGCAAGATGTACTTTGAACTTCGTCTCACCCTCGACTACAGAGCACGAGGCAATGCAAACGATCATGGAACAAACAAAGCAAAACGAACAGAGGTTGGAGAACATGATCGCTGAGAACGAACGTCGCCGTCAGGATTTGGCCTTGGAAGTGGCGAAGTCCAAACAAGCTGTGCGCCAAGATCCGGAACGACCTTTGAGGACAGGTGGTCGACGACCTCGAGCTCGACAACAAGACACTGATAGCGACTCCGACTCATTATCCTCGAAGCCCAAGAAGAAGGGACGACCCGAAACTTCCAGTTCCTCTGAAGAAAGTCCACGTATAAGGCATAAGCGCAGAAGAAACAGTTCAGATAAAGAAGACCAGCATGATCCCTTTGTACGACGGATCGCCAGGGCAGTTTTGCCCAAAAAATTCAAAGCTCCATCGTTCACTCTCTATGATGGAAAATCAGACCCCACCGATCACATCCGTCACTACAAGCAAGCCATGACTTTGCATGCAGACGATGAGGCCCTTATGTGCTGAATATTTCCCAGCAGTTTGGGATCATTGGCTGTCAGGTGGTATTATAAACTGGAGTCGGCTTCGATCAAAAGCTTCGATCAAACTACAGAAATCCTTCAGGGCCAGATTCATCACCAACGAGGTCCAGCCGAAACAAGCCGACTCTCTCTGGGCAATACAGATCCAGCTAGGAGAAACACTAAGAGCGTATTCGGTGCGCTATTGGGAGTGCTTTAATCTTGTTGATGACGCTTGCAACGACTCCATGGCCATCACTGCCTTCAAAATGGGTTTGCATCCTGACAGTGCTCTCCGCAGTTCTTTGACTAGAAGACCCCCCCAAAACGGTTTGGTCGTTGATGAAGAAAGTTGAAGAATAATGCAAAATGGAAGATGATGCCTTGCGGGTCAAAGCCGGAAACACGACCAACAAGACGGCTCCTTCTGAAATTGCTCAGCCAATAAATTCTGTACCACCTCAAAGCCCTGAACCACGGCATCGAGCCAAACGAGACAAGAGACGGGATTCTCGCCGATCGAGCAACCAATGCTCTAGTCGAGCAAATGAACAACTGCAAGTTGACAGCAGGCGCACGAGGCGCGCCGACAAGAAATATACGGAGTTGGCAGAGCCAATCAGTGCGGTTATGTCCAAAATCCAACACCTTCCGTTCTTCAAATGGCCGTCGAAAATGGTGGGACCTCTTGACACGCGACGACGGGATAGGCGGTGCGAGTATCACAAGGATCATGGCCATGATACTAAGAATTGTTATGCATTGAAGGATCACCTGGAGGAATTGGTACAAGATGGCCGGCTATAACAGTACGTCCGAAAAGGCAACCCAACAAAAGCAATAGCCTTAAAACAGGATTCACCTCCGCTTAGCGTGATCCACATGATATACAGCCTGCCAATGTCATCTGCGGTGCATACGATTCAGTCGAATCCCGACCCTCAAAATCAACTCACTCCGACTAAACGGCCCCATGAAGCTGCAAGCATTGCTTTTGATGATTCAGATTTGGTCGGAGTGACATTGCCCCACGTTGATCCCTTGGTAATTGAGTTACGCGTAAATCGGTTCACCGTTGAGCGCGTACTCATTGACCCAGGAAGCACATCGGAAGTCATGTATTACAAAACATTCATCAAACTCGGCTTCTCTGAATCGGACCTTTCCCCGGTCCCTTATCCACTATTCTGCTTCAACGTCAATCTGGAATACCCGTTGGGGAAAATCACACTACCCGTTCGAGCGGGCTCCCGAACAGTGGATGTGGAGTTCTTGGTCGTCAAGCTGCCATCGCCGTATAATCTCATCATGGGGCGATCTTGGTTGCATACTATGCAAGCCGTGCCAAGCACCTATCATCAGCTGCTACGCTTCCCGACAGAACGTGGCGTTGTGCAAATCCGTGGCTCCCAGAAATCGGCACAGGCATGTTACCTCTTCGCTGAAGAAACGCCAAAGGAGTTGCAAGTGAACTCTATCGAAATGATGGATCGGGAGAGCCTCGACGATGTTGGGCGGCTCCCTAATGAAAAGGCCACGGAAGCCCTAGATTGAGTTGAAATCAACGAAAACCCAGACAGGTTCTTTATGGTCGGCGCCTCCCTGAACCAAGCCGACAGACAGCAGCTAATTTCCTTCCTGCTCGGCAATCTTGATGTATTTGCGTGGACTCCATATGAGATGCCGAGTGTAGATCCATCTGTTTCGCAGCACCGTTTGAATGTTGACCCTAAATGCAAGCCAATCATTCAGAAAAGTCGGCGATCAGTCGCAGAGCACACTGCCGCCGTCGTCGAAGAGGTTGACCGGTTGCTTGATGCCGGAGCAATCAGGGAAGTGACCTATCCTACATGGCTCTCTAACACTGTGGTTGTGAAGAAGAAAAATGAGACTTGGCGAGTCTGCGTAGATTTCACGGACCTAAACAAAGCCTGCCCCAAAGACTGTTTTCCTCTCCCCAAGATAGACCAACTTGTAGATGCTACGGCACGTCATCAGCGTATGAGCTTTCTCGATGCCTACAGAGGCTATCATCAAATCGCTATGCATCTGGAGGACCAAGACAAAACTGCATTCCTCACTCCAAGAGGAACCTATTGCTATAAGGTTATGCCTTTTGGGCTGAAGAATGCAGGGGCAACTTACCAGAGACTAGTCACCACCATGTTCAAGGAGCAACTTGGCCACACTATGGAAGTGTACATTGACGATATGGTGGTCAAGTCCAAGGAAGAGCAAAATCATATAGCCGATCTGGAAGGGACATTCGGCATTCTCCGAAAATATGGAATAAAGTTGAACGCTTCCAAATGTGCGTTTGGGATCGGCTCTGGCAAATTCTTGGGTTACATTGTCAACCACCGAGGAATCGAAGCCAACCCAAGGCAAATCACAGCAATCTTGGAGCTCGGCTCCCCTCGTTCAGTAAAAGAGGTTCAAAAGTTGATGGGGATGGCCACCGCACTCAACAGGTTCATCAGTCGGTCCACGGATCGCTGCCGACAATTCTTTTATACACTACGGCAGGGTAAGGCTTTTGAATGGTCCGCCGAATGCGAAGCCGCTTTCAACGGCCTCAAGACCTACCTCCGCTCAGTACCACTCTTGACAACACCTGCTGCTGGTGACCCACTCATTTTGTATCTGGCAGTTTCCGACAGGGCCGTCAGCGTCGTACTGATAAAGGAAGAGCTGGGGGAGCAGCGGCCAGTTTACTATGTGAGCAAAGCAATGGTTGACACCGAAACATGCTACCTTCCGCTGGAAAAACTCATCCTAGCGCTAGTCATGGCGGCAAGAAAACTGATGCATTACTTCCAGGGGCATAGCATTGGGGTGCTAACAGATTACCCCCTCCGATCAGTACTACGTAGTACAGAAGCATCATGAGGTGTTTCAAAGTGGGCTCTTGAACTCGGCCAGTACGATATTCAGTTTCTACCGAGAACCGCAATCAAGGGACAGGTGCTTGCCGACTTTGTTGCCGAATTTACTGGGGGTCTTACCGACTTCAAGTCTGATGAAATTCGACCGAAGCCGAACTGGAGAATTTATGTTGGGGACATTTGGCAGTTGTACTGTGATGGATCATCCAATCAGCGGGGCAGCAGAGCCGGAGTTGTAATCATGGCTCCCGACGGCGCAATAATTGAGCAGGCCGTCAAGCTCGGCTTCGAAGCATCAAATAACGAAGCCGAATACGAAGCCCTTCTAGCCGGTTTGCGGAATGCACATCTTCTGGGTGCTCGGCGTTTGAATGTATTTTGCGATTCAAAACTGGTGATTAATCAGCTTAAGGGGGAGTACGTGGCAAGAAACGACCGTATGGTGGCTTACATGAAAACGACCAACTCCTTCCTGGCAAAATTTGACCATCATGAATTGAACCAGATAACATGTGATTAGAACACACATACAGATGCCCTAGCTTGTCTAGCCTCCGCCATAAACTCAGAGATTAAACGGACCATCGAAGTAGGTTTCATCCCGGAGCCGAGCATTGGCCCTTCGGAGGAAGTCCAGGTCAATGTTATAGAATCTAGACCGAGTTGGATGGATTCCATTGCTGCATTCTTGTCCTCCGAACAGCTCCCAGAGGACAAGAAAGAAGCGCACAAGCTGCAGAACAAAGCCCTGCGATACTACTTGGATCCGCAAGGAAGACTTTATAAAAAATCCCTCTCTGGTCCATATTTCGAATGCTTGCACCCGGACAAAGTCAAGGAGCTTCTAACTGAAATACATGAAGGCAGTTGTGGCGCCCATTCTGGCGGGCGCTCCTTGGCTCATCGAGCCATGACACAGGGGTATTACTGGCCGACAATGAGAGCCGATGCCGAATGTTACGTAAAAAAGTGTGAACAATGCCAGAAATTCTCTCATTTGACCCACCTGCCTACTGAAGAGCTAAGCTCCATAACCAGTCCTTGGCCATTTGCCCAATGGGGACTTGACATCGTCGGACCACTGCCTCGTGCCCTGGGTAACAAGTGATTTTTGATTGTCGCGACAGATTATTTTACAAAATGGGTAGAAACGGAGGCACTAACGCACATCCGAGATACCGACATGAAGCGTTTTGTTTGGAGAAACATCATAACACGATTAGGCATTCCAAGAGCACTTATCTTAAACAACGGCACCCAGTTCGATTGTGGCGTCTACCGAGAGTTGTGCAGCAAGTATGGTATCCGGCCTTACTTCTTCACGCCGACTTATCCACAAAGTAATGGTCAAGCTGAAGCCTCTAACAAATCCATCTTGGACGGCATCAAGAAGAGGCTGGAGAAAGCTAAAGGAAAGTGGGTCGAAGAATTGCCGAGTGTGTTGTGGGCTCATCGAACTACGCCGAGACGATCCACTGGGGAAACGCCGTTTGCTTTATGCTTTGGAACCTAGTAATCATACCCCTGGAGATCGGCCTCCCAACCATGAAATCGACAGTTTTTGATATGGGCCAAAACGACATGATGCTGGCCTTGGATTTGATTCTAATTGAAGAACGAAGAGATCGTGCCCTCGCATCCATGGCGCGGTATCAACAACAGCTTGCTAAGTCGTATAATCAACGTGTTCAGCTGCGCCGCTACACACCAGGAGAGTTGGTCCTGAAGAAAGTACTCCCAGCTGCCAAGAAGCCGGCTGATGGAAAATTGGGTCCTAACTGGGACGGCCCCTATTAGGTCGATTCGATCGCAGAAGTAGGGGTGTATCGGCTCAAAGACATGTCTGGAAGAAGTCTGCCACGGCCTTGGAATTCAACGCACTTGTGCAAATTCTATCATTGAACCGGACCTGTAGGGAATGATACTAGCTTTGAATGGCTCACCATGTACACATTCCACTTTTGTAATGCAAAGATTCCTGTTTACTTACTGCGAAATCTAGTTCAGAAGTGTTCCGATAAAAGCCTCCAGATTCGGAGCGCCCTTTATGGATATCACGATTGGCTAAAAAGTCTCCGGATTCGGAGCCCTATCAGCGCATGACGCTTTTGGGCTGAAAAAGTCTCCGGATTCGGAGCCCCATCGGCGCATGACGCCTTTGGGCTGAAAAAGCCTCTGGATTCAGAGCGCCCTTCGTGGATATCACGATTGGCCAAAGTCTCCAAATTCGGAGCCCCATCGGCTCATGACGCCTTTGGGTCGAAAAAGCCTCTGGATTCAGAGTGCCCTTCGTGGATATCACGATTGGCCAAAAAGTCTTCGGATTCGGAGCCCCATCGGTGCATAACGCCTTTGGGCCGAAAAAGCCTCCGGATTCGGAGCGCCCTTCGTGGATATCACGATTGGCCAGTCTCCAGATTCGGAGCCCCATCGGCACATAACACCTTTGGGCCGAAAAAGCCTCCGGATTCGGAGCGCCCTTCGTGGATATCACGATTGGCCAGTCTCCGGATTCGGAGCCCCAACGGCGTATGACGCCTTTGGGCCGAAAAAGCCTCCGGATTCGGAGCCTCATCGGCGCATGACGCATTTGGGCCGATAAAGCCTCCGGATTCAGAACGCCCTTCGTGGATATCACGATTGGCCAAATAGTCTCCGGATTCAGAGCCCCACCGGCGCATGACGCCTTTGGGCCGATTAAAGCCTCCGGATTCGGATGGCCTTCGTACAAGCCGTATAAACAAAGGCTGAAATTCATATATTCAAAATGAAATAGTTCAAGTCGCATAAACGTAGATGAAATAGTACAAAATAAAATGTGTCCTTAGATAAATCGATTGGCATTAAGTGTACTGATATAAATAAAAAGTACACTACAAATTGAAAACTAAGCGTTTTATTAAAATCAGCCAATAAATATATAATTTTGCTCTCAATTTACATAAGCATTACAAGGTTTTCTTCTGTTCGGCGGCTCTCTCGTCATCACTTTTCTCAACTTCGAAAGCGGAATAGGGGAAATCATTCTGTTGGTACAACGGCAACGCAGAGTTCACACCTGCTGCCTCGAGAGCCTCAGCTTGCTGAAGTGCCTTGATCCAGCCGTACTTAAACCCACGATTTTCACATCGGCAAACTTCTTCGGTGAGTTTCTCCTTGGTCTTCTGAATTCTTACCTTTCGGCCGTCATGGAAGCCTTTTTCATAAGTCGCAGCCCTCGCAATCTCAATCGCGAATATGCTAGCTGTGTTCCGATCGGCAATAACATCACTTATCAGCCTGTGAGTCACCCTCTCTTCCACAACCGGGTTGGGATGGCTGGCTGGTTGACTGAGACTCGGCAAACTTTATTTTCCTTAGCTCACGCTCGGCCTTCTCCGCACGAGCTTCTAACTTCCGAATGCATTCATCTCTCTGCTCTATATCGCGCTGAGTGGGGCGGAGACGCATGCCGATTTCATAAGCGGCGTACAGCCCCTGTACAGCCCCTTTACCGCCCCGTGAACGTCTTCACGAAACACTGCGAAGTCCTACCGAACTACCATCGACTACTGGACTTCGGGTGGAAAAATCTGTTGAGCGAACTTAACTGCCACATTTGGATCTCGAACGATCGAATCCGCCTCTGTCATTGGTCTGTTCCCCATGAAGACCGCAAAACTCAATGGGCGCGGAGCCACGTCAGATTCCCTTCCAGAACGGGGTTGAGGAGATTTGCCCTGTGGCTGCTTGTCCCTCCTGGGTGACCTACTTCGACGACGAGGAGATTGGTGTCTTTCCCGATCCCTCGAAGTCCTACCTTTCGTGTGTGAAGGTTCACCATTTCGACTCATATCTCCTCTTAGCTCAGCTAGCGTCCTCGCTTCCCCTCTGCTGTTGAAGAAAAGTCTATTCGACATTCGCACTTGTTTAACCTTCCTCAAATAGCTAGACTGAGTTGCTGACTGAGCATATAAGTAGGACCTTCGTTCACGAAGTACCCGCCCATTTATTCCCTACGAGGGCAGCACCTCCGAGGCCATCTCATTAATATTGAAACCTCAACAACCCGGCGCCGATTGAGTCATATGTCCAATCGCCCCCACCAACCTCATTTTATTCGGCGGTCTATGTTCATGAACCAGCTGGGGCAAGGGCAAATTCATTAATCTAGTCGGCTTGAATGCTCCAGCCGCCCCACGAATCGACTTATCAGTACAATATGCATAAGTTCATTTTGTTCGGCATTCTATGTTCATGAACCAACTGGGGCCAGGGCAAATTCATCAATCTAGTCGACTTGAATACCCCAGCCGCTCCACAAATCAACTTATCAGTACAATATACATAAGTTCATTTTATTCGGCGTTCTATGTTCATGAACCAGTTGGGGCAATGGCAGATTCATCAATCTAGTCGGCTTGAATGCCTTAGCCACTCCACGAATCGACTTATCAGTACAATATTCATAAGTTCATTTTATTCGACTTATCCGTTATTCGGCGTTCTTCTTCATGAACCAGCTAAGGGCAGATTCGTCAGGCCAATCAGCTTATGTACCCTAGCTGCCTCATGAGCTGACCTAGCAGCACCTCATGAATTCATTTTATTCAATCATAAATCAAATTGATTAATTTAATCGGCTATTAAGTTTGCCGTCTCACGTAGTCGTATAACAAACAATACAACTGCTGATTCTTTTAATTATGTACTTATATAACAAACAATACAAGCTATAACTTGAGGGCATAGAAAATTTTCATTCATAAATTGGACGCTAACAGCGGACATTTTACACATGAAAATCCAAAAAAGATGAAAATCAACTAACAAAGAGCATACATTGAAAATACCTAAAGTGATCCCCAAATCAATCCTTGGGATCAGACTCAAGCGGCTCAACATCCACTTGCTCGTATGGAATTGACATGTCCAATGTCACTCCAGCGGTAGCAAGGGCTTTGAGCCAGCTATATTTGAACCTCCGATTCTCGAATTTGGGGACCTCTTTTACATAGTTCTCAAGAGCGGCGCTCTTCCCAGCCTTGAATGATTTTGGATGCCTCGGAGTCGACTTTTTCTTTCGCCGCCTTAGACTCTGCGAACTCGGCCTCCAACTTGGCAAGCGCCTCCTTGGCTAACTTGAGCGATTCCTTGTTCGCGTTGGCCCTCTCATCGGCTTCTGCTCTGAGCTGGTCAGCAGTCCGCGCCCTTTCCTTCTCAGCTTCGGCCCGCGCACTTTCCATTGCCGCTCTCATCGCCTTAAACTCGGCCCTACTCCGCTGACCCTCCACTTCCGACTGCAAACGGCCAATCCTTTCAACGGCATCATGCTGGCAGCAGCCTAATTCGACGATCCTTCCGACCGTCTGCAAAAACAAGTTGGGATTCATATACCAAGAAATACCGTATGCAAACCAAACCAAATAAGGAGTTCAGATAGTCACATACCAGAAGAGCCGACTGGGCAGCTAATGCTATTGCTACCAAATCCGGCTTGGCACGAAAGGTTGCCTTGTCAGCCGGCAAGGAGACTGAGGCAGCCAAGCTCAGTGCCACAGTAGGATCTTTCAAAGCCGACGCTTCAGAGGAGATCGGCATGTTTTTTATCTTTGGCTTAACAACAAAAGGAGCAATCACACCCGACTCCTCTAAGCGTGGCCGTTTATCAATGGGTCCCTCCTCGGAGCCGGCCTTGCCCTCAGCGGTACGTTTTTCTCCCCGATCTTCTGAAATCAGTTGTTCTTCAATAATCGGACGCTCGGCATCCTTCTCTATCTCGGCCGCATGAACTTGAGCCGTTTCCTCTACAAAAATGGGTTCGGAAGATTCAGTTGGGTCAGGACCGAAACGGGTGGCCTCGGCTTTCCGTCGGGCGGCCATGCGTTCGGCATTTTTATTTCACGCCATCTGCGTGAGGTTTTCCCTAGCCTTATCCTCAGAATAATCACTGGGAAGGTCTCCTAAATTTGTAAAAATATCTCCAAAGGCGTCCCCTCGGCTTGATGTGGATAGAGGGTCAGACGAGTTCAATCCGGCTTCCTCAAAGGCCGAGTTAATAGCTTCGTCAACCTTTGCTGCCAACTGATCCGGGTCCTCGGTGATTGGTTCGGCCGCTCGTTCTTCTAAGTGTTCAGAATCGGATGTTTCTAAACCAATCTGTCTCAAGTTTTTGAAGCTGGGGAAGATGAGGGCTGTAAGATGGTTGTCGCCTCGTGCGATCGAAATGTTGTCTGCCGCCGAGAATGTCGTGTAAGTCGGCTTGTACCGCAGGAGAATGATGGCTGCCCTCCCTTGTTTTTGAAGGTTTGGACGGTCGACGAACTGTAGCGCAGTCTTAATTTCTACAAGCACGATGTCGTCGTTTGAAACTAACACTCTCTTCAAGTCACTGCCTGCATAAACAAAACGATTAGATTCGTATAGTGCCAAACACAGATATGGAAATAACAAAAACAAGTGATCTAATCAGCCACCTGGTTCGCCTTTTCGCCTTGGCACAGGGTCTAAGCGATCTTCACCTTCGCCGAATTCCCAATTGCCGCGGACAACGACCATCACGTCATCGACACGCTTGCCAGAGCTGGCAAGCATGGTCACTAAGTGATGATCAGTATCCTTGGCTCTAAGAAAGTAGCGTCCTAGCCAGCCGGTAGATTTGGCTAGGACATAACAATGCCGAATGGCGGGTATACCTAAATTAATTCTAAGACGCTGATTTATCTCTACAATTCCTATTATGATGCGAAAGAAATTCATGTTGGGCTAGGAAGGGATTAGACCCCAGTATCGAAGAACGGCCCTCAAAAATGGGTGAAGAGGAAAGCGGACTCTGCCCTCAGCAATTGATAGGAGAGGAAAGACGATTGTGCTCTTAACATCCCTCTCCATATCAGTGGTGCTGTCTGCCAAAAGTGACAGATGGATGTCATCGGGGATGAAAAAATGGCGTCGAAAGCCGGAGATTCGCTCTGCTGAAAGGAGCTCCTTCAGATGTTTTGCCATTTTGGCCAACCCAAGGATTATGGAAAACTAAAAGCAAACAAAGAAGCGGGATCAAAAATGAAGGAGAAGAAAACTTATAGGAGACGAAGGGAAAAAACGAGAAACAAGGGTTTGCAGAAGCCGCGAAGTGTAGGAGTTGCACTAGAAGGCGAACCAGATATCTTTGAGTATTCAGAACATACATTCGAAGAGACAATTTCAAACCGCATTAAATGGAGGCAGTGTACGAAGGGGCAGGAAAACGCTACAATGACCAAAAAGCGTGTGCGCGTTCTGACACGCATCGGGAAGAGGATTAACCGCCGAATTTTTGACTTCCCAGGCTAGAAGCCAAACATGCCGACTAACTGATTCTAGTAGGGTGTTTGGGGGGCAATTGTGGGAGCCGAATTTCCTTGGATCAATAGAAACGAGTGGACCAGTCCGGTCTAGAACATAACATCTATTCGGCATTGACCCTAGTCAATTGAAGAGCCGAATAAAATAACCGGCATTCCTACCAGTAAAACAAATGCCGAGTAGAAGTACATGTAAAGGATCAGGGTTGGGCCAGGTCCTAAGGACCAAAGAGAATATTATAAATACAGGATCTTCAGTCAGAAAAAGGTATGTGAGAACCATTACACTTAACTTAGAATACAAGAAATCTTGAGTATAGACACTGACTTGCCCGTCGAAGTGCTAATTCCGGTACCCCCGACCGGAGTGTTTATTCCTTTTCAAGTGACTAGAAGAGGATCACGGGCGTCCCTAGAATCAGAAGAGTATTTCCAAACCACTTCTCCACAATGTACCTTTAAAATGAGACTAATATTAAATATAGGGAAAATCGGTCTAAGGTCCTTATCCAACTTTTAGTAATGGATTAGGTCCACAATCTATTTTTTTTATGCCTATGATCCCTCAATGTTATTTTAAAGTATAAAATACCTGTCTTACCCTTGTTTATAATATACGTTTTGAATTTGGCAGCTAAAGATCATATTGATATTTTGTGGGAGATTACGTGAGGATCAACTTGACGATTCAGATTTTTGTGGAGATTTTCTAGGGTTTTTGTAGGTGTTGAAATCCTGTTCGTTGTTTGTAGGTGTTGAAATCCTGTACGAGTTGAAATCATGTTCGTTGTTTGTAGGTGTTGATCGATTGTGTAGGAGTTGAAATCTGGTTCATTGTGTTTGATTTGGTTTCATGTGAAGTTGAATTAGATAAGTTTTCAATTTTTGATTTGATTTGATCGTGTAGGTGTTGAATTATGTTTTTGTTTTTAGTTTTGATCAATGTGAAAGAGACGAACTCAGTGTAGTTGTTTTTTATTTTTGAAGTTAATTTTTCATTATCTGTTATTGATGAATTTTCGATGGAGTTGATTTTGATTTTTGGAGTTACTTTTTCATTCTCTGTTAACATGCTTATGAGTTGCTTTTTGGTGCTCTGTTTTTATGCGTTTTTGTGCTCTGTTTTTTGTTCACTTCGCATTTTTTGTGTAGTGCAGAGAAAATTGCAGGTTTGTTACTATAATTGAACTCAAATCACAGAGAAAATTGTAAGCTTGTAGTGCAGTGAAAATCACAGAGAAAATTGTAAGTAGGCAGAGAAATTTATAGACGTAGTAATAGAGTAGTAAGTGTTTTGTTTTTTTTTTTTAATTTTTTGAATTGAATGTTTTGTGAACATAACATATCTTCTCTGTGATTTTTTTACGTGCTTGTGTTTAATATATTTTTGTCTCTTGATATTAATGTGTTTTTGTTTTTGTTATATTGAAAGTGAATATAAGTTCACAAATTTCTCTGGACTTTTCTTTGTAGTCCAGAGAAAATCATATGATTGTATTACAAATGATAAGTATTACAAATTTCTCTGGACTTATATGTTTGTGTTTTTATGTGTTTTTATATGTTTGCACTTTTCAAAGTTTTCTGATATGTTTTCTTTGCACTTTTCATTTTTTTTTTTGCACTATTCATGTTTCTGGACTTTTCTTTATAGTATAGAGAAAATCGTAGGTTTGTTATTATAATCTAATGAAAATGACAGAGAAAATGTTAAGCTTGTAGTTGAGTGAAAATCACCCTTGAAGTTGGTGTCATGATCTTGATGCTTGTTGCTTCTTCAACTTGGATTTTTTTTTTTTTTTTTTTTGTGGTGTTCTGGTGCTGCTACTGCGTTTTGATCTAAGATCATAAGATGTAGACACAGAGACTTTCGGTTTCTTTTTCGGGGTTTTTGGGGTTGTGCTGCTTCTACGCTTTGCCATTTCTATATAATGAAAACATAAACATTAAATCTCAGAGAAAATTACAAGATAGCAATGATTACACAACAGAGAAAATTACAAGGTAGCAACATAAACATGACAAAGAAAATTACACAACAGATAAATTTTGAGGAAATGGAGCATTGAACAAAATAAACATGCTAGAGAAAATTAGACACAAGACATAACATAATGTGGCCAGAGAAAATTATAAATGCTGCCAGAGAAAATTAGACACACACAAGTAAGAAAAGTAATTTGGCCAGAGAAAATTATAAATGTCAGAGAAAATTAGACACACCAATAGAGTAGTAAACCACAAATAATTTGCTTGAGAAAATAATGAAGAAACATAAACATGCCAGATAAAATTACACAATAGAGAAACACAAATGTAGCAAGTCAGAGAAATTTACAAAAACAAGAACATAAGAAGCTTCAATAAGAAGCCCCAAATGCACAGAAATTCTATTTTTCAACACAAGAGGGAAATTTTCACTGGAAACCCTAAGCAATGGCCAGAGAAAATTAGCCAACAGAGAAATTTTCAAAATAAACAAAACAAACATCCCAGAGAAATTTTCAACCACTGCGAAAATTACATATACAACTAAAATGTAACCAGAGAAATTTTCAAAATAAACAACATAAACATCCCAGAGAAATTTTCAACCACTGAAAATTACATATACAACTAAAATGTAACCAGAGAAAATTCAAAAAAGAAGCACAAATGTAGCAACCCAGAGAAATTTACAAACACAAGAACACAAGAAGCTTCAATAAGAAGCCCTAAATGCACAGAAATTTTATTTTTCAACACAAGAGGGAAATTTTCACTGGAAACACTAAGCAATGGCCAAATAAAATTAGGCGACATAAATTCTCAAAATAAACAAAATCAACATCCCAGAGAAATTTTCAACCACTGCAAAAATTACATATACAACTAAAATGTAACCAGAGAAAATTCAAAAACGAAGCACAAATGTAGCCAGAAATTTTATTTTAAATAGAAACCCTAAGTAATGGCCAAAGAAAATTAGACATGGAGTTAACTGTTCTATCAGAAAAAAAACTTACCAGACTGAGGATGAACAGTGAAAAGTACGCAATGTGATGAACAAGATGAACCAAGACGACGACGAACAGCGATGAAGATGAACAGACGTCGACGACGCGCAGTGATGAAGACGCAACCAGATGACGACGAACAGTGAATATGAGTCAGAGAAATTTGATTTGAATCAATGGAGACCAATTCTCTAAGTGGTTGTTGATGATGAAACCCTAATGTCAATTGTGAAGTTGATATTGAAACCCTAATGTGAGTTGTGGAACTTGGTGTCAGAGAAATTCGATAGGAAGGAATGGAGAGAGTTTTCTCAGTCGTTTGAGTTGAAGGATATTTTGGTCCAAGAAATTGATAAAATGCGCGGGTATTTTGGTTAGGGACCTGAGACAGTATTACATTTTTTAATGTCCTTTATTCAGAAAATTGTTATTATTAGGGAGCTTAAAAAAAAAACCCCTTAAATATATTTAATAAAAAATTAAAAACAAATAAAAAGTAATTACTTTGTTTAATTATGTTTTGAAATCATTATTTTTTAAATATAAAAATTAATTTGATGAAATAAACACACAAAAGTTATAAATTTTTGAAATTCTCAAAACAATCTCCATTAAAAAAAAAAATCATATGAAAATAATTTTTTAAAAGAAATAAAAAAACACACAAATCCAATCTTTGCATTTAAAAAAAAAAACCACACACACAAATCTAATCTGTGCACAACCTGTTTGGTAACCATTCCATTTTCAGTTTATATTTATAAAAATTTTAAAAATTGTCATAAAAACTTGTTTGATAATTTTTTTGGTTTATAAATGGTTGTCTCAGTTTATAAATTTGAGGAAAAAACGTAAACTCAAAAAATGAGTTTACGTTTTCAGTTTTCAATTTTTTTTTTCAAATTTTTTTTGTTCAATTAATTTTTTTTTCAATTAATTTTTAATTATTTTTTTTTCATTTTTTTTCAAAAAATGTTTTTCAATTAAATTTTTTTTCAAATATATATTTTTCCCAATTAAAATCTTTTTCAATTATTTTTTAATTAATTTTTTTCAATTATTTTTTTAATTAATTTTTTTTTCAATTATAATGTTTGTGATCCCATTGTCATAAATAATAAAGATAAATATAAATATTTTAAGCCTGAACAAACATATTATTTAGTTTATGTTTTTAAAATTTTTTAAACATTTTGTTCAAACCAAACGCATTTGTAATTTATATTTTTGTAAAAACAAACAAAACCAGTTTATAAAATTTTTGTAAAGATAAACAAAAAACGTAAACGTTACCAAACGCTACCAGCATGTTTTTTTTTTAAAATTTTCATATGATTTTTTTTTTAAATGAAGTCTGTTTTGAGAATTTCAAAAATATATGATTTTTGTGTATTTGTTTCAGCAAATTAATTTTTATATTTAAAAAATAATAATTTCAAAACAAAACTAAACATAGTAATTACTTTTTATTTATTTTAATTTTTTATTAAATATATTTATTATTAGTCTGATTTTAAAGGTATATTTTAATGATATTAATTTTATAAAATTAAAATTTTATATTCAAAATTATATATATTATGAAAATAAAATTAAAAAGATTAAAATAATTTTTTTAATTTTTGTTAGAAGAGAGAGAGAGAGAGAGATAGTGTGTGTGAGTGATGGACGGGACATAGAGTGTTAGAATGTTGTGTGTGGAATGAATTCAACTTTTTTATTTTTTATTTTTATAGTTAGGAGCATTTGGCAATATTAGTAAAAAGTCAGTTTTTTAGTTTTTAGCTTTTTTACTTAAAAAAGTCAGCTTTTTTACCAAAAAAACCAATTTTTTGTCAAAAAAATCAAAAAAATTAACTTTCCACCAACTTTTCAAAATATCCCTTAATCTCAATCGTAGATTTTGTCATGACTGACGTGATCAAATCTTATCCGTCAACTGGAGAAAGCTGGAGGAGAAGGCCAGAGAGGATCCGAACTCCAGTGGAAGTACCTCATATTTAAATAAAGAATTCAATGATAGAGACATTTTTGTACAGTGCTATCAATGTCGCCCCTGCTGTCAAGGATCCTTTCATCTAGGCTCCATCAATGAGGAAGCATTGAAAAACTAGGTCATCTTATTATCGGTCATCTCTAGTTTGGATGTTCTAAATAAACATATTTTGAGCAAATTATGTACGTTTTTTTGAGATTTAGTTAAATTACAGATGCTTTTTTGAGATTTGAGAAATTATAAATTTTTTCTGAAGGTTGTATTTACATAACAAATTAGGGGATAATTTGTTATGAAAATATAAATCTCAGGACAATTTGTTATGAAAATATAAACCTCAGGAGGTGCAATGTAATTTTCGAAACCTCAGGAGTATCTGTAATTTAGCTAAACCTCGAGAGGTATATGTAATTTGCCCATATATTTTTTAATTTTTTATAAAAAAATATGTAAAAAAATTTTAAAAAAATATTGATTGATGTAATTTTAAAAAATAAAAAATAGACTTTTTTAACTTATGTCAAATTATTGTGGATTGTTTTTGTGTCTACACGTCTTCTATTAACGAGTTTGACTTCTTTTCAATTCTTTTAAAATTAAAGAATTCTTTAATATTTCATAATAAAGCAGCACATCAGCACGGACTGCCACCTCACTGGGAGTCGACCCCCAGTGGGGGTCCGAAGCAATTTCCTATACTTAATATCTTTAATTTGATCTGTATTAATTCTGCCATTTATTCAAATAGCTGTTTCTTTGCCAAATTATCCCAGGCCTATGTTTTTTTTTAAATCCAATTGTAGATGTTATGCCAACCATTAAAGATTTTTGCTAAGATCTTTAATGCCGATATGGACAATTACCGATAGAGGTGGTAAGATATATATATATATTTTTTTAATGTTCAAATTAACTTATTATTGTTGTTAATTTTAGAAGAAAGGCTTTTGATACACACCCTCCATCATAAGAAAAATTATAATTATAAATTTTCATGATATTAATTACAAATCATTGTAATTATATGAAAATCTTTTACGTCCGTTAGTGTAAATTTAGCTTGAGAAGGCACGGTTCAAGCCTAATAAATGACTTACCTAATTTGTGAAGATCTTGATCGTTGTGTCGCTTTATCGTGAAAGATCAAAAGTCATTCCTCTCACATTTAATAAAACATAATATTCATGCAGTTTGTGAAAGTGCAGATTTAAACAGCATACAAATGTATATCAATTCAATATTACAGAACCTCAATCAGTATAACAGCATACATTCAAACCCAAAGTAAGTAACTAGTCCATTCTTCAATTAAACTTAATCAAAATCAGTTGCCAAGCAAAACAGAGACATTCAACTGATCATAAAAATACAATCCCTCTGAAACATCAAATAATAATAATAAGTTCTACATTAATTTTTTCTCATTCAAGCCATATAACCATAACTTCCCTAATCAAACTATACCATCTAAACACACAAACATCCATACACAATATAACTATCATTGAAACTTATTTGAAAGACAACAAAAGTGTCGAATTGATACAAACTACTATTTGTTGATTGATTCAACCAGTCATTTAGAAATTCAGTAGGGGACGCACAGATGCAATCTTAGACAGCAAATAAAATATTCCCAGAATTCAAGGTCAACATGATAAAATATTTTCAACATGCCTACTTCATTCTCTTCAAATCCCAATCTAATTTGGCAATTTTTACGGTGAGATCAGTAGGCCTCCAATAAAACCATCCAAATTCCAAATAATAGAGAAAAAAGCCCAGAAGGAAGTCTATTGTCCAGTTTTTTTCATTTAACAAATGAAATTATTCTCCTTTTGATCCAAAATTTTCCAATAAAAAATGAAAATAGACAATAAGAGATGGTACTGACAGGATATGAAAAGTTCAAACCACACTGGTGCTGGCTCAAGAAATCCTTTTGCGCTTCTGTTTAAGTGAATTGAATGTAACTATCCAATAACAAGTATATCAATCAAGATCAACAAGCAAACAACTACCAACGGGTCTATAACTTAATCGAAGAACAGAATACTAATCCATCAGCTACAATACAGCCTATATTTAAAATCAAACAAAAGCCATAGTTTCAAAGTTTTGGCAAAGCTGTATTTTCAGGATACAAACTTTTTTTTTTTTTGGTGGTTACAACGGAAATAAAGGATACAAACTTAAAATGCATTAAATTAACTAATTATCTGAAATGGCTTGCCAGAGCTTTCAATAGTAGCAATCTCAGCAAGAGCCAGTGCTGTAATATTTCTGACCTCCTGATTCTCATCCTTGCAACCATGTTCAATGTTTTCTAGCAGAGACCTCAAGCGTGGATAAATAGCACAGCCCATTGAATAAGCAATCTCCTGAACAATTTTGATGCCCGTGCAACGAACTTGCCAAAGTTTATTACTCTGACACACATATTTCAAGAATGGCAGGAGTGCAGGTATACCAATTTCCATCAAGAATGGCAAGAGTGCAGGTACACCAAGTGCCGAAGCAACAACACTCAAGGTCATTGCAGTTACATTCTTCACATGCTCGTCGGCATAGCGGCTATCAATACCTGAACGCATCAAAGTAACCATAGTTTCCGGGCCAACTGCCTTGCTGATATTGTAAATGATCATTGTCCCTGCTTCACGGATCTTATAATCTTGACGAATCAACGAGGGCTGAACTAACACAAAAATTGAGCTTACATGAGGATAAACCAACGGACCAAATTCAGACAGCACACTAACAATAACCCCAACCAAAAAGTTTCTCTCCCCCTCATCTTCCCATGTGAGTTGCCTAAGCAACCGCAGAATAGGATTCATTAATGTCATGCTATCAAACTCACGAGCCTCCTGGGCGAGCACTCTCCAAGCAGTTTCCTTTTGTGGATTTGTCCCATACTTGATATTGAACAAAAGTTTTATATATTTTCGCTCTTTCTGGCCTTGACGAGACATATCCACATTGACTTCATTAGATAATACACTAAATAATAATTCAGAATCCTCTAGCTTTATGAATGACTGCCTAACAGGCAATTCCATTAGAACAACATCAAACTGTTGATCTTTATTTTCCTCAGGAATTGCATAACCAATAGTTCCTAATGGAGTTGGGGTTGTTTCCATGTAACAATTCTCCTCCACCTCAGTCTTAACCGATATTAATTGCTTGTTACGGCCATAGATATCAAGGGATGCAAATTGTTGCTCCATCTTTTTCCTCCCTCCTTGGATTTTTCCAATCTCAGAATGGTGTCAATTTTGCTTGAATTCGAACTACAATCCTCTTCCTTCAAAACCCTAACCCTTTTTTTTTTTTTAAAAAAAACAAAACTTTCAGTCATTATCTCTCCTTCAGTATCAAATAGATTCACACAAAACCTAAAACACAGAAATCATAGTCTCAAAATCAATTGAAAAAAGAAGAAGAAGGAAACCAAACAATACTGCAAATTCTAAAAAGGAACCCCCCAAAAAAAAATAAAATATGAAAAACAATCCAAACAATAAAACTAGGGTTTACAAGGAAGAAGAAAGAAGGGTTTTACTGAGCTGCTTTGTTCTGTTCTTCAGCTTCGTAGGGGTGCGAATGAGAACCGAAATCTGATATAGTTTCTACTTTTTACTAGATTATTACATTCCGAAACGAAGAAGGAAACTGGTTTGCTTCTCACATCGATCTCTTTCTATTGAGAAAGGAGTACCCTTTATAGGTTTGTCCCTCAAGTGAATTTATGTAATTAACTTTTCTTCTTCTTCTTCTTTTTTTTTTGGTAAATTATAATAAATCTCCTTAAATTATTGACATATTTCCATTTTGGAAAATTTTAACATAATGCATCTTTAATTATATCATTTTCTTATTTAATTATGATTAACTTTCTTTTTTAGTTATGACTCATAAATTTTTTAATTATGCCTTATATTATATTTGATTATGACATTTTTAAAAAAAAAAAAAATTTAGTTATGACTTAAGAAGCATGAAATTATGTTATTTTTTTCTTTAATTATAAGGTATATATTTTCTTCTTTAGTTATAAGATATATATACTACATACTTTTTAAGAAATGTGTACCATAATATTTTCCATTGAATTTCACACTCTTAAATTTCAAAACTTAACAGTTAATTACTTCAAATGAGAATGTTCATGAACATGATTCACCCGACTAACTCGGCAAAATCGATCTGAAAAAATCCGAGATTCTATGCTTTTAAATTAGTTAGCAATCGACTACGAATGTTCATGTTATAAATTTCAATTTCACAATCAGTTTGCAGGTTTAAAATCACTCCGGCCGCAACACCCAAGCAAATCGTAAAAAATAAATATATATATATATATACACATACGGATAGTGTCTCTATAACCAATGCTCCACTTTCTCCGCTTCATTTATTACCCTCTTTAAAAAATCAATAATTAACCACTTCAAATGAAGATGTTCACCAACCTGATTTACCCGACTAACCCGGTGAAAATAATCAAAAAAAAAAAAAAAAAAATCGAGATTCTACAGTTTCAAATTAGAGCAATTGACTATGGATGTTCAGGTTATAAAATTTCAATTTCACCTAATTGTAAAAATAAATAATTAATATATGAGTAATTGCCTAAAAGTCGAATTTATAAATATTATGGTAGCTCATGTCCTATTTAATATTTTTTTGAACATTATCAAATTTTTTTTAAAATTTTTAAAACTAAGAATACTATCAATTTTGCATTGTAATGTTTCAGATAATTGTTTCACTAAGTGATAAAAAAACAGAACATGAGATTAAACGTTTTTGCCCTTCTACTTATTGGTTTGATTCAACTATTCAATAAAACTAAGAATATTAACAGTTTTTTCTAATTTTAAAACTGACAACATTATCAATTTTTTCATTTTTAAAGTTTTTTTTTTTTTTTTTTTTTTTTTTTTTTTTTTTTCACATCAATGTTCTATCATCATACTCCTTTATAGATACAAAATTTTCAATTTTGCACAAAAAATAATTTAGTTTTTAAATTTTTTTTTAAATATATATATATTTTGCACATATTTTTTTTTTTTAGATTTTTCAATTTGAAAGTTGATATTTTAAAGTTTTGAAAATCAAAATAAATATCAAATTATCATATTTCTTTATATATAATTATAAATGATGAACAATCATTGTTTGAAGGATAATTCCGACTATTACAAATTTAATGGGATTTAAAGGTCTAGAATAGCTTAATTAGGAGTATAAGTTCATAAATTAGGACTTGTATGTAAATGCCCTTTTATATATATATATATATATATATAAGTGGTGTCTTCTTATTCTGCCAACCAATTACATTTATACCTCACTTTATTATTAACGCTCTACTCTCTACTTCATTTATTACTCTGTTAAGAAAATCAACAATTAATCACTTCAAATGGGGATGTTCATGAACCGGATATACCCAACTAACTCGGTGAAATTGATCCAATAAAATTGAGATTTTATGGTTTCAAATTAGTAAGCGGTTGAATGTGAATGTTATAAAATTAAAATTTCACGGTCACCTTGCGGAGTTTAAAGTTACTCCACCCGCAATACCCGAACTGACCATAAAAAATAAATAATTAATATATATACAAGTGGTGTCTCCATATTCTGCCAACCAAATATATTTATACCTCACTTTATTACCAACGCTTCACTTTTTCTGCTCTATTTATTACTCTCTTTAGAAAATCAACAATTAACCACTTCAAATGGGCATGTTCATGAACTCGATTTACTTGACTAACCTAGCAGAACTGATCCAAAAAAATCGAGATTCTACGATTTCAAATTAGTAAGTGGTCGACTGTGGATGTTCATATTATAAAATTCCAATTTCATGGTCTCCTTGTGGGTTTAAAGTCACTTATAACACCCGAACCAACCATAAAAAATAATTAATTAATATATATACAGGTGGTGTTTTCTTATTCTGCCAACCAATTGCATTTATACCTCACTTTATTACCAACGCTCCACTCTCACTGCTCCATTTATTTCTCTATTAAGAAAATCAACAATTAACCACTTCAAATGGGGATGTTTATGAACCCGATTTACCCGACTAATCTAGTGAAACCGATCCAAAAAAAATCGAGATTCTATAGCTTCAAATTAGTAAGCGGTTGACTGTGGATGTTCATGTTATAAAATTTTAATTTCACGGTTACTTTGTAGGTTTAAAGTCACTCCACCTATAACACTCGAACTGTTACGATCCAAACCCGCCCCTAAGGGTTTAGCATCATACTCGGCCAGTAATTCGTGATTACCAAAGGCTTACTTAACAGTAATAACAATTGTACAATAAGAGGGGCCGACGAAAATCTATAAATATTAAAACATAATGTCCAAAGAGCTGTGAGGACTTAAATGAACAACACAAGTTTCATATACTTAAATATGCATAAAAACTTAAGTTCATAAGACGTTTATATACAAAAACAAAGCAGACGTTAGAGAATTAAATCCCAAAGCCAAAACAAATTATATAACATTCACTTGACTTTATATAACATTCAAAAAGGGTGGATTTAGATCACCCAAAAAAGCCTTGACATAAAGGTTCGGAACCTCACAGTGAGGCACAATAGGTTGGCTTGACAAAACGGAATCAGGTTGACGCCGTTAACTTTGCTCCAGTGCCTGACCACCTACATATATATAATAAACTGTGAGCTAAGCCCAGTGAATAACAAATGTGTAAAGGAGTTAAGAATGAATGTCATTTCAGTAATTAAAATAGTCAATTGCATCCGTAGATCATTTATTCAATCAATGTCTCATATCTTATGTCATATCAGTCATTTAGAAATCATAACAGTTATACGTGGTACATCCAATAGTAGAACAATACAATAGGTCTTACAAGACCGAACAGTCAATTGATGGTCATCAAAACAATAAACAGTAGTTCCAAACATTGGAACTGATAGAGATCTCTGTAACAGTAGCAGTAATAGTAACAGTAACGGTAGCAGTAACAATCAGTTACTATGAATGCCACGAGTACGGTTCTCAAAACAGGACAATCATTTATTCAGTAAATAATATCATTTCAGTAAACAATACAGTTGTATTGATCAAAAAATAATTATATATGAACACAGCTTTACAACATTGTTACTCACAGTGGGCTTCTCGATATACATGCTTAGATGCACTAAAGAAGCGGCGTCCAACCTAACCAAACAAATTCAATCACAATGATTCAATTACATTCATATCTTTAGCCAATTCTATTTAATTTGGTTGTTTACTTATTCAATTACCATGCATCATTACTTGATCGGGTCTAATGTTTCATTTTATTTATTCTAATGCACTCATGAGATGCAAATGGTCATGAAAACACTTTAAAACCATGCAAACAGAGGCCCGGAAGGTGAAAAAGAGGAGCGGAAACAAAACCGAGTCTGCCCAAAGGGCCGCACGTGTGGGGGCTCGGGCCACACGTACGGAACCTCCACCGCATGTGCGCCCCGCAGGTGCGATTATTTCAGTATGTTCACTCACCACAGCCCTGTTTTCCGCACGTGAGGAGCCCTAAGTCGTATGTGCGGCACTGGAAAAATTTTAATCCGAAAATTGCTATGTTTTTGGGTTCTATTCTGTCAATATCTAACTTCATTTTTTGCACAATTCAAGACCCAAAACCTATCATAAACATGGTAAATAAACAATCTCTACTCCATTTGAAATAAAAAATTCCATTAAAACTCAAAGTCCATGCAATGAAGTCAAGTTCTTGAATTTGCAATTTATGTTCATTAAACGTACAAGTTGAGCTCTAAACCTCAATTCTTATAGAATTCCCTTTTGTTTTGGAGAAATATGCAAAATACTAACTGAAGGATCATGAATTGTATAAAAACTAGGCCATGCATGGTAAGTTAAAAAAATTAATTCATCTAAGTTTTTATTTCTTTGGTCAACAATTCTCACCTCCAATTTTACTTCAAGAAGTGAAATGTATACTCATAAACCTCGCCATTAAGCTTCAAATTCTCAGTTCCCATGGAGTTTTCTCTTCAATTTGAAGGTTTATGCAAGAACATGAACATGAACATGATTATGTAAGAATCTTGCCATGCATGTATCAATATGAACTAAACTTGCCATTAAACTTATATTCTTCTTGCTTAATCTTAAATTATTTACCTTATGAGCATAATTCTTCAAAGACATTCAAATACATGAGATTGGGAAGGAGAATTCTTACCTAAAGTAAGTGAATTGTGAGGAAGAGAGTGTAGTTGCAAAGGTTTCTCAAGCTCCTCTTTCCCTTTCTTTTTCTTCTCTTCTTTCTCTATGTTGAGTTCTTCTTTAGCACACTCTCTTTATCTCTCTCTACGTGTGGTTTACCAAGGCCACTGACTCATACTTCCAATTCAATTGATGAATGAACACTAAGTCTTTGATTATACATGAATTGCTAATTAAATTAAGTTAAACTAATATGAAATCAAATTCACCCAATTAAGTTAATCCTCATCATCTTATAATCTTAGTTACACTAAATTAAATCATACTACGGTGAATTAGGCTCTAATTTCTATCCAATTTCTTAATTCTAATTTGGTAAAATTAACGAATTAGACAAGTCTAATTCATACATATCCGCATCTGTTCACAATAACAATACAATACCAAAAAATCACATGGCAAATCAATAACACCTCATAACACATAATCACATAATTAACAATAAGCATATAATTAATATAATTAATTTGCTTAATTAAGGAGATGGTTGTCACACAAACTGACTGTGAAAAATAAATAGTTAATATATATACAGGTGGTGTCTTTTTATTCTACCAACCAATTGCATTTATACCTCACTTTATTACCAATGCTCTACTTCAGACTTCGGTAATAGTAGTCGGTCTAGGCCAATTCACAACTGCTTCTATTTAAACCTCACATGTCTCAAAAACATAACACTATCAAGCTAGAATTCACACTTTATGAGTTTTGCATATAATTTCTCCTCTCTCAAGCTTTACAAAGCAATTCTTAAATGATGTTCATGTTTCTCTTTATTTTTGGAATAAATCAAAATGTCATCTATAAAAACAACCACAAATTCATCGAGGAATGGCTTGAAAATACTGTTCATAAGATCCATAAATGCAACAGGCGCATTAGTAACTCCGAAAGGCATAACAAGAATTTCATAATGTTCGTACCTTGTTCGGAAGGCAGTCGTTTCTACATCTTCGGCTTTCACTTTTAATTGGTGGTAACCCGATCTAAGATCAATTTTGGAAAAGACTTAAGCACCTTGCAATTGGTCAAATAAATCATCAATGCGAGGCAACGGATACTTGTTCTTCACTGTCACCTTGTTCAGTTCACGATAGTCTATGCAAAGTTTCAATGAACCATCCTTCTTTTTCACAAATAAGACTAGAGCACCCCACAGTGATGTACTAGGCCTGATAAACTTTTTATCCAACAACTCCTGTAACTGGATTTTCAATTCTTTCAATTAAGTAAGTGTCATTTGATACGGAGCTTTGGAAATTGGTTGTGTACCCGATATCACCTCAATAGTGAACTCAATCTCCCTGTCAATCAAATCCCCTGGCAAATCATCTGGAAAAACATTTGGGAATTCTCTAACTATAGGAATACTGTCCATAAATACCTTTTACACCCCTTTTTAATCAATTTGCATGCTTTCATAAATGAAATCAAGTATGGAAGAGGTACGACACCAACTCCGTTAAATATAAATTTAGGTAACCCGGGTGGATGAAAAACAACTTGTTTTGTTACGTAATCAATGGAGGCATGATATTTTGTTAACTAGTCTATCCACAAAAATACATCAAAGTGATCAAGATTCAGAGACAATAAATCAACATATAAAACTACATCCCTAATAACAATCTCACATGCACAATACACATAAGCATAAGTCATACACCCCCCGATAGGTGAAGATACAACCAATAAATAGTTCATGGGTTCCAATGGTCTAGACAATTTTCTCAAAAAAGCATGCGACACAAATAAATGCGTAGACCCCGAATCAATCAAAATATAAGCATTTTGAGCACAAATAGGGAGTATACCTGACACCACTGTCTCAGTATTCTGCACATCCCCTAGTACAAGTGCAAACACCCGGCCTTGCCTTAAGGTTTCTCTCCCGGTAGCTTTAGGATTGGGTTTTGGTGTAGCGGTTGATGTTACAGCACTCGCTACGGGTCTACTAGTGCCTTGCGATGAGAGAGGACAATCTTTGACTATATGGCTCACCTTGCCACACCTGTAACATGCCCCATAAATTTTGTAACAAACCCCTTTATGTCTTCTGCCACATTCTAGAGAAGGTGGTATAGAATTGTTCCCCTGACTAGAACTATTGGTTGACCCTGTATTTTGTTTCTTACTCCGTGAGTTATTCCGGCCATTTTTTAAAATTAAAACTTTGTCTCTTACCCCGCCATTCAGTCACCGGTGTCTTAGCCTGCTTCAAGGCTGCAATGTTCGCCTCGGGCATGATAGCGCGGTTAAGGACATCCACATACTTGATTAATTTCAGAACATTGATCCAGTCAAGTATCTCTACATTAAGTCCTCCCTCAAATTTTCGAGCCTTTTTATAGTCAGTATCTACCATGTGTGGTGCATAACGTGCAAGCTCAGTAAATTTTGCTTCATATTCGGCCACGTACATAGTACCCTGCTTTAATTCTCCAAACTCGGATACTTTGCGGTCACGGACACATTGAGGAAAGTATTTATCATAGAATGTTTCCTCGAATTGAGCCCAAATCATAGTATTATTACTTTCAAGCACAAGCATCCACCATCGCCTTGCCTCCTCTTATAAACTAAAAGTAGCCAACAACACTTTATGTGCCTCTGAACATGGAAACACTTCAAACAGTTTTTCAATTTCTAGGATCCATGCCTCAGCTTTCAGTGATTCTAGTCCTTCCTGGAATGTCGGTGGCTTCATTTTGTTAAACTTTTGTGTTAGAGCATCCCTATCAAATTACCTAAATTTTATCCTAAAATATTATTAAAAAATTCATTCCTTATTTTAAAAATCACTTTTTCATTTATTTCCCCCAACAGACTCCCTATTATTTTCCTATTCTATTAACAAACTCCCTATTTTTTCTCTATTTTATTAAAATATAATTTTTAATTATAAATTTTTAAAAAATAAAAATCATAAATGTGTACTACAGTCCGTAAACAAAACAAAGAAAAAAATAAAAATTAAAAAAAATAAAAATAACTATAAGGGAGCTACAGTGACTCCCTACAAATAGGGAGTCACTGTAGCAATTCGTATTTTAGAGAAGTGTTTAAGGGCTCTAATGAAAGGGTATAAAGAGCCACTAATCTCTTAAAATAGGTAAGGATGAAATTTAGGGGTTCTATTAGGGATGCTCTTAAAGCAATAACATCATCATTGGCATTTGGTTCAGATTGCATTGGTAGCGAAGGAGGAGGTGGGGGCAGTTGATTCTATTGTTGTCTTAGAGCTTCAGTCAAGAGTTTAGCCATTTTTTCCAATCTTGCAATTCTTGCTTCGGATGATTCATTTTCATTTACATTTCTTTCATTCTCCATTGCTTATGCTCATGGAATGCCCTAATTGCTTTTCTAGGACATCCTTTAGCTCATTTGAACACGTGTGTGCAGTATAACTCGTGTTCTGATACCACTCTTGTAACAACCCCAACCTCTAATTAGCCGATAAACTATAATTAATCATGCCTAATCAGTAATCAAGATGAAATTCTGAATTAATGGCATGTGTGTAACATTTTTTGAGTTTCTATCTGTTTATCAAAGAAAAATCTGTTTGTGTTTCTGTTTTGTTCTACGAATTGAAGGCCTTATCGGCATCCGATCACGAAATTGACTTAGGTTGTGTGTTACTTGGAATTTTTAGAATATTATGGTAGGTTCGATTGAAATTCGATTTGGAACGAAATAATTAGAATAATTAATGTTCATTTTTTTAGTGGTAAGCTTCATTAATTAATTTTCTTAATCAAGCCTGTAAAAGGCTTTTACACAAACGTGAGAGATGGAGAGAAATGAGAAGACTTGAGCTCCAACTACGAGATTTGCTAGGAAGAAGAAGAATTAAACTTAGAGACTCAAGAATCAAGCCTCTAGCTCTCACCTTGGAAAGTCTAGGTAAGATAGATTGTACAATTTTGATGCTTAAGCCATGAATTCAAGAGAATTTACTTGAATTATCCAAGAATGGAGCTAGTGAGGTAGGAAGGAAGAACATATCATGCATACATGCACATTTTCTTCCATTTTGAGCTTAATTGCTAAGAATTCTCATATGCATGCACCAAGTCTACCATAGTTTTGAGAATTTATCATGTTTTCCATTAATTTGCCTTCTTTAATCATGATTTGGAAGCTTTGTGTACAACCCCGACCCATGATTAACTGCTAAACCATGATTAAGGATGCCTAATAAGTAATTAAGGTGAAATTTTGCATTAATTGCATGTGTATGGCATTAGTTGTGTTTATATCTGTCTGCGGTAGAAATATCTGTTTGTTTTTTTGTAATGTTCTGCAAATTGAAAGTCTTATCGACATTCGATCACGAAATTGACTTGGTTTCTGTGTTATTTAGAATTTTTAGAATTTTAAGGTAGGTTTAATTGGAAATCGATTCGGAATGAATTAAATTAGAATAATTAATAGCAATAAATTAGCCACTAATGATATTCCCTAATTAAGCCTACATAAGGCATAAGTAAGCTCTTGATTTCATTTTTACACTCTCATCCCCTCATTCTTGAGCTAAAAACGTGTGTGTGTGTGTGTGTGTGTGTGTGTGTGAGAGAGACCAAGAGAGAAGTGATCAACAAGGGAATTGCTAGAGAACTTGGAGGTTTTGGCTTGGGACTTCAAACAAGTAACCAATTAGAGTGTTATTGATCATCTAAGGTAAGAATTCAACCTTCTACATTTGGGATTGAGTCACTTAGCACATGAATTTAAAGAATTAAGTTATGTAATCCTAGAATTGAGCTTAGATAGGTGAAAATTAGAGTGAATTATACATGCATGTATAATTCTCATGCTTTTGAAGTTGAAGTCAAAGAATTTTTCTACATGCATGAAACTTTACTTGCATACTTTGAAGAATTTAACTTGGTTTCACTTGTATTCCTTCAAGTGTTCATGTTTTAGAAACGTTGGACTTGCATCATCACATGCATGTTATGTTTTCACACTATTAAGTTTAATTTTGAAGAATTGGCATGCTTTGGGCCTTGATTTTTGCAAAATGGTTTTGAATTCATGACGTTTGATAAGTTTACACAAGTTTCCATAAGTTTTGGGCCCAAAAAGATGTGAATTGTAGCTTTGAATTTGAGATTTGGACTTGGGAATAGAATTTGGAAATTCTAAAATTCGACCTATCTGCTCGAGCGATCGATCCTGCGCTCGAGTGACCACCTTTGTTTTTGCACCCCCGCTCGAGCGACCAAAAGTTGGCTTGAGCGTAAAATACATGCTTCTAGAAGTTCACATGTTTTGTAGACCGCTCGAGCTACAAGAGTTGCGCTCGAGCGAAGACCTTAGTCTCACGCTCGAGTGACCGTCAAGCGTGTGTCGAGCGAAAAAAATCACACAACCAGTACTTTTGTAGAGTTTACAGACTGCTCGAGCGACAATTCACATGTTTGGATGTCCGCTCGAGCGAAAAAAGTTGCGCTCGAGCAAGACCCCTGTTTTCAGCATATTTGCCTAAGTGTTGAATAGCATGTTTTGGCATCCTCATTGCAATCTAGGCATTCCTAGTCCTAGTTAAGACATAATAATGAGGATAAAGACTAAAAACACACTAAGAAAGAAACAAAATGGGCTAAGGATTACCTGGGTGTGTGTTTAAAGTATGTATCTGTTATGTTCATGTAGGTCACGCGCCATGAGCTATTTCATTTGCCTGCTTTATCTGCCAACTCTAGAGCCATCTGTGAGTAATAACTTCGTAAAACTATGTTCAACTTTATTTATTTTCTGTATATGGAATAAGAACTGTTTCCGAAATGTCATGTTCTGTACAATGAATGATTGTCCAGTTTTTAACAAGCACTCGTGGCAATAATTTTGTGGTTCAAGTATGTGATCTGTTCCCAGTACTGGAGGTTCCTTTATGGAACTGGCAAGTATGTTATCTGTTCCCAATACCGGAGGTTCCTGTGTGGAACTGGAAAGTATATGATCTGTTCCCAGCACTGGAGGTTCCTTTGTGGAACTAGCAAGTATGTTATCTGTTCCCAGTACTGGAGGTTCCTTTATGGAACTGACAAGTATGACCCTTAATGTTTCGTATTTGATCTATTAACGCTATAGATGTACCAGATATGAACAAGCATGAATCCTAATTTTTGTATATGATCTAAACAAGAATATGAATATGAATCTGTTTCTATTTCTAAATCTGTTGGGACATCATTTTATTAAACCTCTTTGGTCTGTTATTATTCACTGGGCTTCCGCTCACTGTTTATATTATGTATGTAAGTGAGCAGGTGCGTGACCTGGCTTAAGCTGCTGCCTAGAGTTTTGGGTTAGCCAGCCACCGTGCCTCCTAGGGAGGTTCTCGTTTAAGAAGTAAAGTTTTGTGGACCGTGCTTTGAGTTTGTCTTGTGAAGAACATTTATTTTGTTTTGTTCATCCGCATACTTTGCATGGTATTGCGAGACTTTTGTGGATATAACGTCATATATGTATATATTCTATACAAGTTTTAAATTTATGTTCCATGTATATCAGCACAGCTCAATGGACTACGTATATTTATATATTTGCTTTCGCAGCTCCTAAATTATATGTTATTCTGTTCAAAGGTCTTTGGTAATCCAAGGATTACTGGCCGATTACGATGCTAAACCTATAGGGGCGGGTTTGGGTCGTAACACTTTGAACTCACTCCATTGCATATATGATATGTTTTCAAAGTTTGGACTTTGATTTTGCGAAATGATTTTAGATTCTCAATGTTTTACAAGTTTGAGCTTGTTTTCTCAAGTTTTGGGGCCCAAAAATTGCATTTTGAGACTTTGGATTTGAGTTTTGAGCTTGAGACCAAATCTGGAAATTCTAGAATTTTGCTCCTGCACTCGAGCCACCACCTATGCATTTGTACTTCAGCTCGAGCGACAAATAGATGGCTCAAGCGTGAAATACATGCTCCCAGAAGTTTACATGTTTTGTAGACCGTTCAAACGACAAGAGTTGTGCTCGAGCGAAGACCCTAGTCTCACGCTCGAGCGACTGCCGAGCGTACGTCGAGCGAAAAAATCAAGCAACCAGTATTTTTACAAAGTTTACAGACCACTCGAGTAAAGGAAGTTGCGCTCGAGCGACCAATCACATGTTTGGACGTCCGCTCGAGCGAAGGAAGTTATGCTCTAGCGAGGCCCCTGTTTTCAGCATATTTACCTAGGTGTTTTCAAGTATATTTTAGCATCCTCATTGTATCCTAGGATTTCCTAGGCCAAGATTAAGACATAATAATGAGGATAAGAAGTAAAAACACACCAAGATAAATAAGAACTAAGTTAATGAGTCCGGGTGTGTAATTATTCAGTACGTATTCATTCTGTATCTGTGTAGGTCACGTGCCATAAGTTATTTGATTTGTCTGCTCTGTCTGTTCTACAAGTGGAGCCCTCTATGAGTAATAACTTTGTAAAGCTATGTTTATGTTTAAGTAATTTCTTATATGATATGATATGATAAGAAATGTTCCATTTTCTGACATGTTATGTTATGAATCAATGAATGATTGTATATATATTGAAAAGCATTTGTGGCATCCTTAGCACAAGGCCTAAGCCCGGGGGTAACAATACCGTGGTCTCATGGTCTCATGGTCCTTGCTCGAGGGCAAAAATACCGTGGTTTCATGGCCCTCACCCAGGGATAACAATACCATGGCTTATGTATGTTATATGTTCCCGGTACCGGAGGTTCCTTTATGGAACTGATAAGTATGACCCTTAATGCTCTGTATTTGATCTGTTAGCGCTATTGAATGTACCATATATGATTAAACATGAACTGTGATTTCTGTATATGATTCAAACAAGAATATGAATGTAAATCTATTTTTCTATTTTCTGAATTGTTATGGGTCGTCATTCATTCAACCCTTTACTCTGTTATAATTCACTTGGCTTTTGCTCACTATTTATATTATGTATGTAGGTGAGCAGGAGCGTGACCAGGCCTAAGCTGTTGCCTGGAGAGTTTTGCTTTGTCAGCCAGCTACCGTGCCTCCTGGGTAGGTTCCCGTCTAAGAAGTCAATTTTGTGAATCGTGTGAAAGATGTTTTGTTTTGTTTTGTTTTGTCTATCTGTACTTTGGGCTAAGTCCCTTATGATACTATCTGTATAGTGATGTATGACATATAAAAGTTGACATTATCTGTATATATATATGTTTTAAATTTTATGTCACATGTACGTCTACACAGCTCTATGGATATTGTATTTTGTATATTTGCTTCTGCAGTCCCTTATATTTTGTGATTCTGTTCCGAGGCCTTTGGTAATCCAAGGATTACTGGCCGGTTACAATGCTAAACCTATAGGGACGGGTTTGGTGCTTAACAACAATAACAATTGTACAATAAGAGGGGCCGGCGAAAACCTATAAATATTAAAACACAATGTCCAAAGAGCTGTGAGGACTTAAATGAACAACACAAGTTTCATATACTTAAATATGCACAAACACTTAAGTCCATAAGATGTTTATATACAAAAACAAAACAAATGTTAGGGAATTAAATTTTAAAGCCAAAACAAATTATACAACATTCACTTGACTTTATATAACATTAAAAAAGGGTGGATTTAGATCACCCCAAAAAGCCTTGACATAAACGGTTTGGGACCTCGCGGTGAGGCACAATAGGTTGGCTTAACAAAACGGAATCAGGTTAACGCCGCTAACTTTACTCCGATGCCTGACCACCTACATATATATAATAAACTGTGAGCTAAGCCCAGTGAATAACTGTGGGAGGCAGAAAAATATAGATACTAAACTTATTAGGGCTAATCCAAATAAGGCCTACAATAGGTCCAGCCCAAAAAAATATCACACCCCTCCATCTATATAAGAGACGGGGCATCCCAAGTGGAGGTAGGTCTCATCTTTCTCTACAGAACACACACACCCCTTCATTCCTACTGCTTCTTTCCTTGATTCAATGACTAACTTCATCATCAGAGTGTCTCCGGCCGGCAACCCTGGTTGGGTGGCGTCGACTATGTTCATCATTGCAAATCTGCAGAGGTGAAGCTCTTCTCTTCATTGGATCTCTTCAACAATCCATGTGAGAGGATTTTTTTGGGTCTCACAATTGGTGCCGTCTGTGGAAAGCGTTTGAAAGTGTTCAACAAAGTAAATAGCAAACATGTGACTGTAAGTAAAAATTCAACAACACTTTAATGGTGATCTATGTTCTCTCTGATTAAACTTATTTTCAAATTATTTGAAAATCGGTTCTTGAATTATATATACATATGTGTGTGCTTACAAACTCTGGCAAAACCTTTGTTCATGGTGCATGTTGATGAAAAAGTTTTAAACCAAAATAGAATTCATGGGTCTACTTTTACATCTTTGTTTTCTCTCTCTAAAAATGGGTTTTACATTTTTCTTAGTGCAAACATGTGATAACATGATTATATGCGTTTTCGAAATTCTATCCCGTATTACAAACCTTGTCCCGTATTATGTTAATTGATCTTAATTATAATTGTGATTATATGCTTGATATGGTTTTGTGTGAGAATTACAGGATTATATGCGTTTTCAAAATTCTATCTGTTTACCGTAAGAAAATCTGTTTGATTTTCTGCTTTAGAATTTAAATTGAAGGCCTTATCAGCCACGAAAACTGAAATTGACTACGTTATTGTGATTGGCATAATTTTTAGCGCCTATGGTGAAATTTAATTAGAAATTGATTTAGATCAAAATAATTAGATTTAGAACGATTAATTAAGCTCAATTACTTAGCCTTAATTAATTTGATTAGCCAAGCCTATAAATAGGCTTATATATACCAAATTCCTCTCTTTGAACTCATTTGGTTGAAATCACACCTTATAGAGAGAGTGAGAGTGCCAAATTTAGAGAGAGAGGGAGCTCAAGATAGAGGATTGATCATGAAGCTTGGGAATCTTGAAGATTAACTCAAGAATTGGCTATAATTTGGAAGAATTAAAGCTCATTGGTGAGTAATTGAGCAAAGATTTATGAGTTAAGTTTGTAATATTGTGAATTTAAGTTATATTGAAATCAAGAATGAAGATTGTGTTGAATTAGGTGAGTTTGAAGTTAAAATGCACATGCATGTAAGAAATTTCCTTGTAGATGCATATTTGAATGTGAAGCATGATGAACATGATGAAATTAAGATCAATGTGTGCATGCAAGTGACAATTTATTATGGGTCTTCATGTTTGTGTATAAGACATGTTAAATGAGTTGAAGTGGAAATCATTAAGACATGCATCCATGAAAATAAGGCTATGGGACTCAACCACATGTTTTGAAGATGAATTTGACAAGAATTGTATGTGTATGTAGTTGATTCATGGGAATTGAGCTTCATGATGTTGTAATTTAGCATTTGTATCATGTTAGAAGATGTGCATGTGAAGTATGAGTCATAATGTGCAAGTTACATGAGTTTGAATGCCAATTTGAAGCTCAAACAGCTTGTTGGAAAACCCAGAATTCGGCATGTTCGCTCGAGCGAGGTAATGGCCGCTCGAGCGTGAAATGATAGTTCCCAGAACTTTTGCAGACTTGGATGTCCGCTCGAGCGGGGAGATTCACGCTCGAGCACCAAGCTATGTAGTCTGACCTTCAGCTTGAGCGTTTGAAGTCACGCTCGAGCATAGAAATGAGGCAACCAGTACTTTTACAGAACAAAGGGGTCCGCTCGAGCGGCAGAAGCCACGCTCGAGCGGGGAGCCCTGTTTCAGAAATTTTGTAAAAATGTTTTGTGTTTCGTTTTCCGTTCTCTTTCACTTCTAAGCATTCTTAGGCATGCATTGAACTTTGTAAATGGATTAAGAAGATAAGGAAGAGGCCTAAGAGGAATGTATAAGTTAAGAACGGACTGAATCGTTTGTGACCCACTGTGTTTATGAAATGTGTAGGGTCAAACACAAGGGTAAATCATCCAGCAGATCACTGTGAGTAATATCTTAGTAAAGATATTTTGAAGTATGTTATCTGTTCAATTGCTTACTCTTATTCGAGCTTCAAAAGTCTGCTAATTTGAATGATTGGGCCAAAGGCCGTCTGATATGAATGATTGGGCCAAAGGCCGTCTGACATGAATGACTGGGCCAAAGGCCGTTTGACATGAATGATTGGGCCAAATGCCGTCTGATACGAATGATTGGGCCAAAGGCGGTCGGATATGAACGATTAGGCCAAAGGCCGTTGGATATGAATGAATGGGCCAAAGGCCGTCGGGTATGAGTGAATTGGGCCCGAGGCCGTTTGATATGCCTAGAACTTTAGTCGTTTGATACATTAGATAGAAACATGAATTGGGCCCAAGGCTGTTTGATGTAACTGTTTTAAAGTTTGTTCATGTATCTACTTTACTGGGTATTATTCACTAGGCTTTCGCTCACTCTCATTCATGTGTCTGTAAGTGAGCCAAAAGATGTCCAAACCCAGCCCCAATGAAATATGTAAGAAGCAGCCACAGTTTTGAGGAGTCAGTCCATACGTCTCACGCACGAGACTAGTTTTCGCCCCTTTGTTCCTCTATTATATTTTTGCTATGTTGGCGAAAACGCTGAACCATCTTTGTATATAAGTTTTGTTTGGCTGACTGTATAACTGAAAGTTTCTGGATATAGATTAATACTATGAGTATGTATGGGTTATTATGAGATACTTTTGGAATGATTTTGCTACCATGTAAGCACAGCTCTATGGACAAAAGTTTTGAATTTTGCTTCCGTTTGGCCCCTTAACTCTGATAAGATATGTCTTGTTTGGTTTGAGGCCGTAGGTAATCTCTTGATTATTGGCCGGTTATGACCTTAATCCATGGGGGCGGGTTCGGGTCATGACAAAACATTTTTTCGGCAATTCAATAAAGTTGTTCAGCTAAATTTATATATGGGTCTGTCCATTTATTTATTTATTCTTTATTTCTCAAAACTTATCTTAAAGTTGATTCTTAATGTGTATGCACGTGTACCTATGCTAAAAATTTATGTAGAATCCAAGGCTGGGTCTTCAGGTTTTCTCTCTCTAGAATTATTCCCATCAAGAGACATTGCCATAGAATGGACCATGAGTTATGATAAAAAAATTATTACTATTTAATTAGTTGTGATAGTCGATAGGCTATATATATATATATATGCATATAAATTCAAACAGTCTAATCTGGAGGCAACTTCAATTGTCATGAATGGCTTATGTTGATGTCGACCAAAATCTCGACAAAACCGAAGATCCAAGATGTATTGCATACGTAAGGACGTCTTTGTTTGCTTTTCTTTGTGAGCAGCTTTGATTGGCCAAATTCACCCCTGGTCTTTATTTATTTATTTATCTCTCGGCTAAAATAAATTTAATAGACTCGGCTTCATATTTTTTCAACTCCGCGTATGCAGGTAAAAACAAAATACTTGCATGCATAAAGAACGTTATTAATGACCTGCTGGGTTCAAGAACCACGTATTGCAATTATACCGTCTTCACATTGAATAAGACCACCACTTCATTGCAACTCACAAATAGTAGACCCATTGAAATAGGTTATTGATTTGGAATAATTTATGATTCTTCATACTAATTATAATAGACTGACGTCATTTCAATATTTCATAATCAAAGTAGAAATTTTCATTTTTTAATTTATGCTCACAGTCAAAGAAATTTTCATTTTTTTAATTTATTCTTCATTTTCATTTTTTAATTCTTCATACTAAAACTTTTCATTTTTAATTTAGACACAAATGGCCACTATTATATTCCCCAAATATGTTGTAATGATTTTCCTATGCATAAAATCCAATGCGTATATAAATACAAGTATGAATGTGTGTTGGTTTTCATGGTAGTAAGCTGAAAGAGGGGAAGAGCCATGGTTTTTGGATTATATATGTATATATCTATATTGTACGAGCACGAAATAATTTTCTCATGTAATCTTGTTGATCAAGTTTGCACTCCTCCAAACCTCGTCGCTTTACTTCCTGAAAACACAAACGTAAGCTAGCCGGCGGGTGTGTGTTAGATACCTCTCCGATACCTAAGTCAGCAAATAGACAATAGACAAAAAGCTCTGTGTTTTTTAGTGTAAGAATTGTAATACCTGTACATAGGCCATGTCGTGAGCTTTTATAGATTCCATCTGGCACAATCCTAATAAGACTCTAATTCTAAGGTAGAGTTCTCTTAGGAATCACATTCCTAAAAGATAATGCCCATCCTTTCACACCCTCCTCACTGCAAGCCAAGTGAGATGGCACAAGTCCCTTTACCTCGGCTCGGTAATAGCTCAACCGAGCTAAGAAGGCCTTGCCCCATGCCAGATAGAACCAGGGCAATTCTTGACCGAGATAACCACCTCGGACGCCCGCACCATCGCACCCCGGTCCTGTTTTGATATAACCACCTCGGCTCAAGCCCTGGGCCGAACACCCATCCAGTCCACAACCGAGCTTAAACCACTCTCATTTTCATCTACAGCGCGATCCAATGGCCAAGAGTGAACCTAACTCGGTCCATGCAATGGATGGCCTTAGCTCGGCCTTATTTAGACATAAATTGCCCTCTCAATTGCCCCTTAATTCCATCTGTAGTGCATGATTGGGATTATTCTACTCCAGTCGAGCTATATGTATAAGCCTCCAACCGAGCTCAAATATTACCGGGCTCCTAATTCGCTCGGTCTAGGAATGTCTTGTCAGTTGCTCTGCACGTCGTTTAACGACTGTAGACACCCCATTTTTGATCGCCCTTAAGACTTGGATGCGACTGATGGTTTACATGGTGGAGAAAGGTGTGCAGGGGAAAGATTCAGTTTCTTCGGCAAGGAAAGAGTCAAATCTCAACTTCACACCCCTTTTTGGACCAAAACAATCTTGATCAAAAGATTTTAGACCTTAAAACCCTCTCTTTCAAAACCTTTTTGAAAATAGGTTCCTACGATGTCCCGACGCTCGCATTTTGTTAAATATCGCGCCTTTTGGTAAACCGAGCAAGGACAGAGTGGAAATGAATGAAGGAGAGATGAAATCTTTGAAAAATATTTCAAAACACCTTGTTTAGGGGTTTGGAGTTGAAGAAAATAGGAAAGGAGAGAAGAGAACTAGTTTGGGAGAAGTTGGCATGACTCCGGGTAGGACCAAAACTGCGCGGCTTCACCAAAAGAGGGATATCTCTTAGCACAGTTGGAGTTTTGATGCAAGGCTGCCACCATTGGAAAGCTTACTTCCGGGCTTCAATTTGCACACAAGAATGACCTGAAAAGGCATCCAGATGAAGGAGTTAGGCTTTCTTCAAGTCGGGGACTAAGGCTGATTTTTTATGCTGGCCTCTATGGAAGTGTGCCTGCCATTAATGGCCAATGCCTGCCCCATGCCGGCCAAAAATGGTAGGGTGCCGGCCAACAATGATAAGGTGCCGGCCATTGATGCCAGAAAGTAGATTTCAACAGATATTTTATCTCTAGCTGGCACAGCTGTCTTGGCTGAGATATTTTCGACCAAACCTTTGCTTTTTGCTATATATGAGGCCATATATCATATATTCAAGGGGTTAGAACACTTAGAACTTCTTGAGCAAGTTTTGAGAGCCTCTCTCTCTACACCTCTCTCTCTACATTCCTCTCTCTCAAGAACTCTTGAGCATTTGTGCTAGAAGGCTTGCATACAACCATCTTCAACCTATCAACCCTTGAGAAGAGTTGATCACCATTGGCTTGAGGTCCCTTGGAACTTACTTTTGGGCTGATCGAAGGTTCTTTGGCTCAGATTTGGGGCTGTTTTGCTGCTGTCCTTCAAGGTTCTTCAAGGGTAAGCACTTGCTCTTTTGAAGCTTTGTTTTGCATGCTTGTTTTACTACCATTTCAAACTATTTTTGGCTTGGTTTTGAACTGAAGAAAGGTCTGATTTTCAGTCCTAAAAGTCTTGGTTTAAGCCTTGTTTGGCTAGGGGGTTGTCTCTCCCTTTTGTTTCTTAGCTTGTTTAGCTTTTGAGCCATCTTTCAAGGCCTTTCAAAACAACTTTTCGTGGCCTTTTGACCACTGAAATCCAGAGGATTTTCAGTGGTAAAAACCCTATTTTGAGGCTCAAAATAGAAGGGGGGTGGTCCCCTCTCCTCTTGTCTTGTTTACTTGCATATTTGGCCTTCCAAAGGACCATCCCTCCATGCATTTTTGAGACTCGGTTCAGGCCTATTTTTGTGACTTTTAGGACCTGCCTTGGCCCTGTCCATGGCTGGTTTGGTCATATTTTGCATGCATCTAGTATGTGTAGTGTAATTCCATTCATAGCCATCAAAGTAGCATGTGTGCTTAGCTTGTGTTGAGTCCATTTCAGTGGGTTTTTGGTGATGTTTTACCATGCCATGAATCTGTTTTGGGCTGGTTTTGTCACTCCATGCTTGCATGATACACTTGTAGTGTAAATCCCCTAAACTAGCTTCATATGCTCCATGCTTTGCCATGTCATGTTAGCTTGTTTGGTTTACATTTCAGCATGTATTTGGTCATCATTTGGCATGTCATGACCCTATCCATAGTTGGTTTGATCATCCTTTGCATGCTCCATATAGGTGTAGAACAAATCTTGTTTACTAGCCCTTTGTGCATGATGTTTTGACTCATCATCCTAGCATATTTTGGCTTTGCTCTAACATGATTTTATGCTTATCTTGGGCTGTCCTAGGACTGTTTTAGGCTGCCATGGCCATATCACTCGTGCTTTGTATAGCTATAGTGTAAATGCTTAGGCTAGTCTTGGGTTTTGAGGCCCCTACCATGCCATACATGTGATGTTTGCATGCTTTGCCCTCATTCCATATGCTATTTCAGTCCATGAAATGTTGTCATACACTTGCATTTGACATGCCTTGAATGCTTTATAGAGCTTGTGCTTTATGCCTCAAGAATTGACTTTTGTACATGCCATTAAGCCTAAGCCTTTGGCTCATCATTTCAGTGCATTTTGGGTCTTATTATACCATGATGTAACTCTATTTTATGTTGTCCAAGTCATGCCATGATTGGTTTCAATAGGTGTAGCGCATTGCCTCTTTAAAGCCTTGCATGCTCCATGTTTTTGGCTTTGTGTTCTAGCCTATGTTGGCTAGCTTTGAGCTTAGTTTTGGTCTTGCTTGGACCTACCCTAGGACTGTTTTAGGTCCCATCGGCCCCTTGGGGTTTGCCTTGTATGGCCATGGCTTAAGTCCCTTTGCTCACTTTGAGCTTTGAGCATCATAATATGCTACGCTTGCATTGTTGATTTGATTTGGCATCACTTTACATGAGATTTCAGAGCTTGCCTCATTGTCATACATCCGTGTTTGTTGCTCCTTAAGTGTGCTTAAGAGTTGTCCTCTTTGTGCCTTAATACTTGAGCCATTTGGCATACATGTTTGCCTTGCCATTTCATGCTTTTCATGCCATCAATCCATCACTTTTGGCCACTGATTTGGGCTTAGTTGAGAGCTGCCCACATTAGTTTAAGTCCATCCCTTTGCATGTTGTCGCATGCCTGTCTTGCATATTGTTGTATGCGTGCTCCATGTTTGCATGTTGTCGCATGCTAGCCCCATTACATGTTGTTGCATGTTCATATTGCATTTTGTCATGTTGACCAAGGTTGTCACCTCACATCATGCCTATGTGCTTGTTGCATGTCATTAGCCTTGTTAGGTTATTCATATTGCATGTTTATGTGTTGTATTGTTTGGATTAAGTGTTAATCCAAGCACGAGGAACGAGGGGCGTTTTATACTCCGAGTGATGGAACGTGTCTCAATTCTCGGTCGCCGAAGCTCTTGATGATTCATGATAGAGTTCTAGGCTTTACTTGCTTTATTTGTGCATTCATTTTCATATTGATTTGCACAAGTTGGATCTTTGGCCATCATGCATCGGGATGCGTGATTGATGGTCGTGGATCCGACTAGGCCTCTCCCTTGATGTTTTGAGGCGATATGGGGTGGCATAGTGCATACATGCCCTTGGGAGACCCTCCCTTCTCTCTATTTTGTGCTTTGTTGCAGCTTGGTGTCACAGCACACCAGTGGCCGGCAGTGCACCACTGATGGCCGGCAGTGTCACACCCTTGGCCGGCAGTGCCCTGTTGTTGGCCGGCATCTCTCCTTTCATGGCCGGCAGGCCACTGGTGAATCCCCCAGCAGTGTTTTGGTAAGTTCCAACAACAAACACTGGAAGACACCCTGCAAACAGAGCCTCTAAAGAGCAACCGGAAGGTGTTTCGAGGCGAAGAACCGAAGCGAGCATGCATACCTTCCTCTTCTCCAAACAGAGCTGGAATAGCATTCATTTACTGCTTACTTGTTAGTTAGTAGTTGTGTAATAATTAGTTGTAGCTAGTTATTAATTCGGTTTTGTAATAATTAATTAGCTCGTGAGTTAGTTTTAGGCGGTTTGTATTATTTATTCGGACCCTCCGAGCGAGGGCACAATTGTAATAAGTGTGCGTGTGTGTGATGTATGTCTTCCAACCCCACGTCTTTCTCCCTTTTATTTACCAGCTTATGATGGTTAGATTAGGGCATGTTTCAATTAGCATACTTATGCTTGCATGTTTGCATCATTCATCTGTCTTGCATGCACCGGGCTCGGCGCATCATACTAACTGCATTGTATTTCAATTCCGAGTTGAATACGTGTTAGCTGTAGCATCATCATATGCCATCTTAGAATAGCCGAGCCTATCTTAGTTGCATTTATGTGTTGCATTAGGCATTTCAGCATAGTTAGGATCATGCATTGATTACTAACTAGTTTCTGTTTTGGCTTGGAGTACTCGGTAAGTACTTATGCTTTAGCATCCTTGCATGCGTGTGAGTGACTGCCATGATAGCATGCTTACCATGAGGCTACCTGCTTATGTGATATAACTGCCTGAATGCCTGTGGGTGAAGGTTGGGTTATTTGGATTGGAACAATTCATCGACTGCGAGTTTTAAGCCCACTTGAGAGTGGCAAATCATCATGTTTTCTAAGCCCACTGAGGGTGGCAAATCCACATTTTAGCCTACTTGCGAGTAGCAAACCGTTTTCAAAACAAACATGAGATGTTTGTTCCAATTCAGGCGATCCAGTCTATACTTGTATGCTGTGCGCATCACATAGTAAATCTAGGCTAATAACCGGAATAAGAACACATAATGTTTTCAAAACTCGATATCATGGTTAGTAGAGGCCGATCTTTGATCGGGCGAGCGGGGGTGCTCACGAAGTGACCTTCCCCAATCGTACCCAAGTTCCCGAGCCGAGGCAACTTTGGTGATGACGGACACGTGGCCTTAGGCAACGAGTCAGGGTTTCCTAAATTCCCCCAAATAAAATATTTAGGTGGCGACTCTGTATCTGGCAAAGCAGTCCATGTTTGGCACTTCTTTCAAAAAATCTGTTTTCAAAAACGATTTGCCGGATTTGGACTCTTTGATGATTCATCGGTCTTGCATTGCACTCTGCGAGATTAGATACAGGACCGTGACATTGAGTCCTGAACTGTAGTGAGCCCAATGAACAAAACGGGATTTCCCTCCCGGGACGTTCGGGGACGTCTACAGTTTCTGGCGACTCTGCTGGGGATTTAGAGAACTTGACTCGAACTCATGATATCTTGTTTTGATTACACTTATGTGTTTCTTTGCATTGCATTTGCATTGGTGCGCCTAGGACACCGTGTTTGCCGTATGCTATTCCTGAACGGTTTGCCGGAGGCTCGCTTCGAGAAGCGTGCCATAAGGCTGACCGGTTGCGGGCTCTGCCATGACGGGAACACAAACCCTGATTTTTACCGGGGCACCCTTTTTGACCATTCAACCTAGTGCATATTCGGAAGCCATAGTGACCATTCCAAGCTAGGACAGGTTGCTTACCCGATTATAGGTTGTTTGAAATCGCTGCGTGCGTAGTGAAACCCTAGCTCCTGACAAAATAGGACAGGGAAACCCTACCCCAACATAGGGGTGTTTTGGCTCTCACTTGCTTGTTATGTGCTTTTAGAGTGCGTCTCTACAGGAATGCATGTATCAGTTTGCAAGTTTGGGCATCAGGCCTGCGGGCACCAGTTCAGTATTTTGGGATTCAGTTTACCTGAGGGTATCAGTTCACAGGCAGAATTTTTGGGCAGAATTCTATACGGGGGCACAGTCATTCAGCTCTGCTCATATGGGTTATCGTGAAATCAGGCTGAGATGCTCTCTGTTTTCTCTTTTGCTAGGGCCAGTCTTGGAACCATAGCTCCAGAAGGCTCTGAGATCCCCCAGATTCATTGGACTAGTGCTGATAAACTTTGCTAGGTCAGAAATTCAGTTCAAGGGCAACCAGTTTTCCTTCGCCAGTGGTAAGGCAAAGGAGGGCCAGACAGGGTTCATTTGTTCATCTGATCCGACAGTCACCAGTCACATCATCAGCAGGCCCGTGATGGCACGGGGTTCGGAAGAATTTGTGGCTATGATAGCAGCGTTAAATCAGGGAACTGCAATGCAGGATGAGACCAGTGCTGAAACGCAACGCCCATCTGGGGCATCTGCCTCGCATCCAGCTTCGGGACCCCAGCCGAACTTTGACCCACTTCTGCCAGCTGAAGATTTGCAGGGTCCAGATCCCGAGAAAGGTTGACTCAAGCTTGATTTTCCACACCCCTGGTGTAGCCTACTGAGAGGCTTCATCCCTCTGATGTCAATGAATTCAATCCGATTGTAGTGAAAATTGCGAACCTTGAGAAGCAATTCAAAAGGGCACAGGGCCTTAACTCCGTTCACGACATTGAGGATGGGTCCACCGAGGTTGCCGTAAGGCTCCCAGTCGGGAGTACCAATGCTGGCGGTAGCACTGTTTCCAAACCCGCTAAAGTCAACACAATCGCCATAGCCGACCCTTTTGCCAAGGCCAGCCTACAAATAGCCAGCCCAGCCCGAGCTCAGGGTAGATTTTTCACCCCCCTCCATATGAGCCTAACCAGCGCATTAAAAGTCCTGATGGAAAGAGGGCATCTCAAACCCCTTAATCCTCAACCTTTGCCAAACCCACTCCCTACCAGACATAACCCCAGCAAATACTGTGTATATCATCAGCAGCGCGGCCATGGCACCGATGGTTGCTACCGCCTTCGTCATGAGATCCAGAATCTCATTGACAACCGGACAATAGTTCCACCTCAAAACCCCAAGGACCAAGTACCTCATCCATATCTCAACCTCAGCCATACACTGCCACCCACCTACAACCCCAGTATATACACCCCGACCCATATACTCAAGCCCGAGATGTTTATCCCGGAAAGCATGGGCTTAAGCACGATGGATGCACTTGAACCCCAATCATCTCAAACCCGTGAACCCACTACTTCTGAGCTGGGGAGCATGATTGAAGATCTTCAGAGAACAGTGGCAGATTTAACCTTTGGAGTTTTGGCTCCATCATCAACCACATCGCCTACCAGGGAGTTCATGTCAAAACGCTCCCCAATCTTGGGACGGGCTGCATTGGAAGAAGGCAAATCTCTTAGCAAAGTGGGGGCAAGTGGTAAGAACAGGGTAGAGGCAGGAATCGGTCCCCATGAACACCTTCAGTGGGCTGTTGAGGCTTTGAAAGCCGAGGGACTGAACAAACAGCAAGTGCTCGCAGTGATCGCAAAAACTGTGGATGATACTTTTGCCACTCAAGTTGGGGGCAGTCTGAATCAAGGGGTAAGCCGAGACAAGGGATGTTGTACCAGAAACGATCCTGTTAGCTCTAATCCTCCACTTGGAAGAGATCAGCAAACCAGGCTAGCACCTGCCAATCCCTCTACTGGTGCGTCCAGCAAAGATCTACAAACCTTGAAGTACCAAGCCCGAGGTCAGAGGGTCTTCCATGCCCTCTATATGCCTTTGTCCACAGCTCTCCAAATCCTTGTTGGACAAGGCCATCTTAAACCCCTTGAGCCTCAGCCTCTCCCGAATCCTCTTCCGGCTACGCATGATGCCGCCCAGTACTGTGCCTTCCATCAACAAACCGGTCATGGCACTAACAATTGCTCTCGTCTTCGCCACGAAGTGCAAGATCTGATTGACGACGGGGTCATTGCCGCACCAGTCTTGCAAAGTCTATCGGCACTTGATCAATGAACTTATGGGGGATAATGTGACTATGTGATCGGGGGATGAACCACCTGCGGGCGGCATTCAGTTTACTCCAGATGTGGCGTATGGTACGCACTGTTTTGAGCATTTGTGAATGCTGGTTTTTTTTTTTTGTACTTTCTGACTTGGGTATTGAGTCAGTCTTGTGTTGTATTGAGTCAGTCTTTTTGTACAGAGTCAGTCTTTTCTTGCTGAGTCAGTTAGGTCTGTCTTGTTGTACCGAGTCAGTCCTGTTTTGTTGGAGTCGGGTGATTTCGGGGGTGTTACCTCGGACATCACTTGCTTGTTTTGTGTTTGTCTTTTCGTTTTCTTTTGAATCTGTTTCTGCCTTGGAGCCAGTAATGCCAACAGATTTGAATGAACAGCAGTGATTTTCACATTCTTGTGTTCGCTTCTGCCTTGTGCCAGTTGTGCTAGAAGTTTGAATGAAACGACAGTGCTTCTCACCTGCTTTTCTGTGCTTTGAAAATCATTGCATTGACCTAAGTTTTTCAAAACTTTTTGAATATTGTGATGAAAACGAAGAGGGAGGAATTCCTCGGGTTTTGCAAAATTTGATCAATTGAGAGAAAGAGAGGTGTGCTAAGCCCTTAATGATTGAGATCATGCTTGTTAATGTGAGTACTGAGAAGGATCCTGGCTTGATCTAGATTGGTTCTACACTGTCTTCAGCGCGAGCGATTTGTCGCTTTCTTAAAAAATTTCAAAAAAAATGTTTTGCGTGGTCCTGCGAAGACCTGTGTGGAATCGCTCTTGAGATTGTGTAGCCTAGGATCGCTCTCAGTCTCGAGACTCGACCCCTTGCTTTCGAACCTTGAACTTAGATTCAGAATGTTCAACGGTCAACCACCATGTAAGGCTTGTGTGATCGGATCAGAAGCAGCCCTCGAACTAGGGGCAGGGAAGTCAGATCAAGAAGATCAGATGTCGTCAAAAGAAGCTTGCAAAGCTAGATCAGAAGCACCCCTCGAACTAGGGGCAAAAGATGCCAGATTGTGCTCGAAGAGCCGAAGATGGATCATTCCACAAATCAATGAAGACCGGCAAGAATGCCAAACCCCAGAAGGGAGGAAAGAAAAAGACATTGCTGAAGGACACCGAGTTCCTATCCGCAACACTAGGGGCAAATTCACCCTCCATTGGATGGACTTCTGCATCATTAGCGAACAACAGCCATTCTCTAGATTCAGATGACTTCAAGATCTCAAAACCATTTGACATGGACAAAGCTACACTTTTACCCTTGAGAGGCTCGCTGGGCCGAAAACCCAGAAGGGCGACCCAGGCAAAAGTTAGAGCAAGAAAAAGAAGAAAAAAAAAAAAAGAGAAAAATGCAAAAAAAAAAAAAGAAAAAATGAAGAAAATGAAAGAAAAGAATGAAAAGAATTGAAAAGAAAAGAAGAACACAGCTCGCAAGGTTGAAAACCTGGAAGGGCGGCCTTGGCAAAAGTTAGAGCGCAAAAGGAGAGGTTAATACCCGAGTGTACCTTAACCCCGAACTACGTAAGGCTTGATTCCCATCTTTGGGATACGTAGGCAACTTCATTCTGAAGTCCAGCCGTAAAACACTTCAAATTGATTGTGCCCATGTAATGGTTTTGATCATCTTCGCCTTCTCTGTATCCGAGAATTTGGTTGTGTTCGTCACTCTGAGGACTGACTACAATGCGCTGCGGTGCCATTCAAACAAGGGGCAACTTTCCGTTGCCATTCAATGCGCTGCAGTGCCATTCAAACAAGAGGCAACTTTCCGTTGCCATTCAATGCGCTGCAGTGCCGTTCAAACAAGGGGCAACTTTCCGTTGCCACGCAGCTCCCCTCAAGCAAGGGGCAATTTTCCTTCGAATCTGAGGTTGTGCATCTCGAGAGTGGGTTCTATGCTCGTTGAGCAGTGGCCGTTTGCAAAAATAGTTTTTGAGAATTTTTAATGAAGTTGACTAATTTTCTCGAAAATTATTCCATTTTTCCAAAAACTGGACCTTTTTCTTGGACCCAAAAAAGGAAAATTTTCAGTGCTCATAACCTAACTTGCATGATTTTGAATCAGAAAATCGAACAAGCGCGTTAATCTAACTCTCATTTTGGTTAAAATTGTTTTAGTAGAAAACCAAAAAAAATGGTCAAAACGATGAATTAGGGGCACAGTTGAGTCAAGTGTTCTGTCTTTTCCCTTTTATCAACGCATTTGCCAGAAAGGGCACCATACTTGCCAGAAAGGGGCACAACGGAAGCTAACTGCAAAAAGGGCAGAAAGCTCTCACATCCTCCAAGCAACGAGGTATGAAGCCAAGTGCGAAGCACAAACGGGAATGGATCGAGATATTCCACTCCTTTGTTTGGACACATCTGATTATATCCAAACTCTCTCGCGGAGCATCGTCAACCGATGTTAACTGCAAATGTGCTACACACCCAGTTGTAGCGCAACCCCTTTGTGCGAAAGTTCACTGTTGTAAGCAGAAGGAAGAATCTAGCAGAATGCTAGGGGCATGAGCCCGCAATTTCTTGTTTATCCATCAACCACCCAGGGGAGGGATGAAAAACGAGAGATTGAAGAATAGAGAGATGTGAGATGAGAGAAAAAGTGAGAAAAGGGCTTTTTCAGAAAAACAGAGCCTGAGGGCCGAGTGATGTGAGAATCACAAATGAGAAAGGGTAGGAAACAATACCCGGAGAAACTGGCTCCTCGTGCACCGAGAGGTCTCTTGCCTTTGTAACACAGCTGAGTGTTGTGTTTGTGTGTTTTGTTTGTCTCAATTCTTGTTTTGAGTCGTTTGAGTGTCAATAGATGTGTTTAGGTTGTTTTACCTTGTTTTTCCTTTGTTGAGTTTAGTTTAGGTTGTTCTACCTTTGTTTTCTGTTTTTGAGTCGTTTTGGCTGCGGTCAGTTGTAGGCTCAATACCCTGTCAAAAACTCATCTTTCAATTTCAAAAACGAATCATTTTGTGCTCAGAGTGCTGTGCCATTCTCCAGATTTGTGCAAAACAAGATTTGTTCTTTCATAAAACTACAGGGTTCAACCCAGGTCATGCGAGAACAGTAAAACCAGGACCTATCTGAAGCTATGTGGGTTCCAGACTGCAAAGCCAAAGAAAAGAGGGAAAATTTGGAGCATCCGGGTTTGTTTCAATTTCTACAAGTTCCATTTTGCATCCTGTCTTTTCAGATCAGACTGTCTATTCAGAATGAGCTGTGTTCCGAATAAACCGAACACTGTGTTATGAGTTGCGTGTTCAGAATGAGCAGTGTGCTGATATGAACTGTGTGTTCAAAGTGAACAGAATACTGTGTCGACTGTTTCACTGTCTCAAGCCAGAATGGTGATCAGAAGTGCTCTCCCTGAGTACCATTCCCCGTCAGAGTTATCTTGGCTTTTGTTTGCAATGAGGGAAAGTTGTGAATATGATCAGAAAGAAAAGCGACATCCGTGGCTTTTACATGTAGAGATTACCTCTTGTCAGCAAGAAATCATTCTACCTTTCTTCCACTCGCGTGAGACGCATTTGGATTTCGAATTCACCTTTCCTCATTTCACGTGAAACGTGATAGGATGTCACGTTTACCCGGTTAAAACCTTCCCTCTCTCCGTATGAAGTACGTTGAGATACGCCTGTTGGTTACACCATTGTTTTTCTCCCTGGTTAAAACCTGCCCTCTCTCCGTATGAAGTATGTTGAGATACACCTGTTGGTTACACCATTGTTATTCCCCCCGGTTAAAACCTTCCCTCTCTCCGTATGAAGTACGTTGAGATACGCGTGTTGGTTACACCATTATTTTTTTCCCCGGTTGAAACCTTCCCTCTCTCCGTATGAAGTACGTTGAGATACGCCTGTTGGTTACACCATTGTTTTTCTCCCCGGTTGAAACCTTCCCTCTCTACGTATGAAGTAGGTTGAGATACGCCTGTTGGTTACACCATTGTTTTTTCTCCCCGGTTAAAACCTTCCCTCTCTCCGTATGAAGTACGTTGAGATACGCCTCATTGTTTTTTCTCCCCGGTTAAAACCTTCCCTCTCCGTATGACGTACGTTGAGATACGCCTGTTGGTTACACCAGTGTTTTTCTCCCTGGTTAAAACCTTCCCTCTCTCCGTATGAAATACGTTGAGATACGCCTGTTGGTTACACCATTGTTTTTCTCCCTAGTTAAAACCTTCCCTCTCTCTGTATGAAGTACGTTGAGATACGCCTGTTGGTTACACCATTATTTTTCTCCCCGGTTAAAACCTTCCCTCTCTCCGTATGAAGTACGTTGAGATACGCCTGTTGGTTACACCGTTGTTTTTCTCCCTGGTTAAAACCTTCACTCTCTCCGTATGAAATACGTTGAGATACGCCTGTTGGTTACACCATTGTTATTCCCCCTGGTTAAAACCTTCTCTCTCTCCGTATAAAATACGTTGAGATACGCCTATTGGTTACACCATTGTTATTCTCCCCGGTTAAAACCTTCTCCCTCTTCGTATGAGATACGGTTAGGTATGCCTGTTGGTTGCACCACCTTCGCACCTTTCACGTGAAACGTGTTAGGATTTGTGTTCATTTTCCTGCACTCGCATGAAACGCGTTTTGATCTCAAGTTCACCCTTTCCTTCTTTTCGCGTGAGACGCGTTAGGTTGTTGATTCACTCGGTTAAAAACATCAGGTGCGCCTGTTGTTTACACCATCTTTCCTCCTTTCGCGTGAGATGCATTAGGTCGCTGATTCACTGGGTTAAAAACATCTGGTGCGCCTGGTGTTCACACCATCTTTCCTCATTCATTTTGTGTATCTATCGCACTCATTCACTTTGTACATCTAGCGCACACTTTCATTACAATTGTGGTACAGTCTCATACCTTTCTCTTGTATCTCGGGACGCGTAAAGCGCGAGCCCGAGCAGTTTCGAACCTCTTCTCACAATTTCGGCGTGGATAGAGTGTTCATTTCCTCATACGATTTCAGTGTGTTTGGAATTTATCTCAGGTTGCGTCATAGCACACTTGGGCGGGTTGTTTTCGGACCTCTTCTCACGATTTCAGCGTGGTTTGAGTGTTCATTTCCTCACACGATTTCAGCGTGTTTGGGATTTGTTTTTCCTCCTCTCACGATTCCAGCGTGGTTGGAGTGTGTTCACCCTTTGCATCTACTGTACTATCTGTTACATCACATCTATTATCTATTGCATCATATCTGTTTTATCGCCTGGTCTAGGAGACCTTAAATCCTCTAAAGGTGCAATTCCTTTGGTGTTTGTCGTGCCCGAACGACTTCCAGTGGTCTGGTATAGCCACCTGCCTGTGCTTGCGGTGAGTTCCTGGGAGACCAACTGAGACAGTGGAAACTAGAGTTCGAATGGCTTGTGCCTAGAACGCAAAGGTTCGGGATCTCCGAGACTAAAGTCTGGTTTAAATACCCAGGGGTATATCCTTGGCTTGAAATCTGTATGGCAGCCCTATAGGTTGAGATAGCATGTGTATGTGCCTCAATTCTGGATACCGAATCAACCTAGTCTGTCACCCTGTTGGAGAATAGGGAAAGCTGCGACCATGGCCAGGGAGAAAAGTAGTACCTGTGGTTCAACCAAGAAGAAGTGGAAGATTCCCACATCAACATGAGGTAGGACATTGCCGAGGTAAGTCATTGCCAATTGCCCCTGTAAGGTACCTTCCCTTCCTAGCTATTACATTGCATTTTAGCTACTACATTGCATTGTATATAGTATCTATCGCATGCATCTACTGCATATCCGTTGTATCGCCTGCATCCTTTCCATGTTGAGCTTGGTCTGGTATGTGCTCATACTTTTCATGTCAAAGCATGGTTATGAGATTTTGTGTACGCACCTATTCCACTAATGGATTGTGGTTTGAGGGTGACGGCACCATTTCCGTGTTAGACATGGTTTGTTTGTGTCCATGCCTTTCCTAGGCAAAATTTGGTTTGGCCGCGCGCCTTATCCATTGTATCCATTGCATTGTAGTGTAGTATGTTGCATTTAGCATTTAGGATCACGATCTTTCCTGAGCAGATCATACCTCACTTATATCATGCCACCCAATTACTTGTATTTGTGTTCTGTCTACGCACACATAGTTCTGCATGTGTACACGCCTATTCCACTGATGGGATTGTGGTTTGAGGGTGTCGACACCTTTTCTATGGTAGACGGAGTTTGATTTTACATCTCCATCCCTTTATGATATTTGTGTGGTTTTGCACTACTTGTGGTTTGATTATTTCGATACATTGCATATCATTTGCACTGTTTCATTCCATTGCATTACATAAATCCTGAATCTTCAAACCGGCTTCGCTTAACGTATAAGTCCAATTTTCAAACCGGCTTCGCTTAGCGTATAAGTCCAATTTTCAAACCAGCTTCGCGTAGCGTATAAGTCCAATTTTCAAACCGGCTTCGCTTAGCGTATAAGTCCAATCTTCAAACCGGCTTCGCTTAGCGTATAAGTCCAATTTTCAAACCGGCTTCGCGTAGCGTATAAGTCCAATTTTCAAACCGGCTTCGCGTAGCGTATAAGTCCAATTTTCAAACTGGCTTCGCGTAGCGTATAAGTCCAAGCATAGCGTATAAGTCCAATTTTCAAACTGGCTTCGCGTAGCGTATAAGTCCAATTTTCAAACAGGCTTCGCGTTAGCGTATAGGTCCAATTATCAAAATCTTCCTGCATAACATTTTGCATCCTGCTCCTGAACTACGCTGGTTTGATTCCTTGCAAAGGGATACGTAGGCAGCCTACGGGCGCAACCATTTATTTGTCTGTACTTTGTTTGTATGTCCAAGTCTTCGGCCTTGTCAAAAATGGGTCGTCTCTGGGCTTTGACATTCACTCCCGTCACTTCTTGACTTCCGAGTTCTGTCAAAGAGGGGCAACTTTAGACACCCCATTTTTGACCGCCCTTAAGACTTGGACGCGACTGATGGTTTACATGGTGGAGAAAGGTGTGCAGGGGAAAGATTCAGTTTCTTCGGCAAGGGGAGAGTCAAATATCAACTTCATACCCCTTTTTGGACCTAAACAATCTTGATCAAAAGATTTTAGACCTTAAAACCCTCTCTTTCAAAACCTTTTTGAAAATAGGTTCCTACGATGTCCCGACGCTCGCATTTTGTTAAATATCGTGCCTTTTGGTAAACCTAGCAAGGACAGAGTGGAAATGAATGAAGGAGAGATGAAATCTTTGAAAAATCTTTCAAAACACCTTGTTTAGGGGTTTGGAGTTGAAGAAAATGGGAAAGGAGAGAAGAGAACTAGTTTGGGAGAAGTTCGGCATGACTCCGGGTAGGCCAAAACTGCGCGGCTTCACCAAAAGAGGGATATCTCTTAGCACAGTTGGAGTTTTGATGCAAGGCTGCCACCATTGGAAAGCTTACTCCGGGGCTTCAATTTGCACACAAGAATGACCTGAAAAGGCATCCAGATGAAGGAGTTAGGCTTTCTTCAAGTCGGGGACTAAGGCTAATTTTTGATGCTAACCTCTATGGAAGTGTGCTGGCCATTAATGGCCAATGCCTGCCCCATGCCAGCCAAAAATGGTAGGGTGCCGGCCAACAATGATAAGGTGCCGGCCATTGATGCCAGAAAGCAGATTTTAACAGATATTTTATCTCTAGCTGGCACAGCTGTCTTGGCTGAGATATTTTCGACCAAACCTTTGCTTTTTGCTATATATGAGGCCATATATCATATATTCAAGGGGGTTAGAACACTTAGAACTTCTTGAGCAAGTTTTGAGAGCCTCTCTCTCTACACCTCTCTCTCCACATTCCTCTCTCTCAAGAACTCTTGAGCATTTGTGCTAGAAGGCTTGCATACAACCATCTTCAACCTATCAACCCTTGAGAAGAGTTGATCACCATTGGCTTGAGGTCCCTTGGAACTTACTTTTGGGCTGATCGAAGGTTCTTTGGCTCAGATTTGGGGCTGTTTTGCTGCTGTCCTTCAAGGTTCTTCAAGGGTAAGCACTTGCTCTTTTGAAGCTTTGTTTTGCATACTTGTTTTACTACCATTTCAAACTATTTTTGGCTTGGTTTTGAACTGAAGAAAGGCCTGATTTTCAGTCCTAAAAGTCTTGGTTTAAGCCTTGTTTGGCTAGGGGGTTGTCTCTCCCTTTTGTTTCTTAGCTTGTTTAGCTTTTGAGCCATCTTTCAAGGCCTTTCAAAACAACTTTTCGTGGCCTTTTGACCACTGAAATCCAGAGGATTTTCAGTGGTAAAAACCCTATTTTGAGGCTCAAAATAGAAGGGGGGTGGTCCCCCCTCCTCTTGTCTTGTTTACTTGCATATTTGGCCTTCCAAAGGACCATCCCTCCATGCATTTTTGAGGCTTGGTTCAGGCCTATTTTTGTGACTTTTAGGACCTGCCTTGGCCCTGTCCATGGCTGGTTTGGTCATATTTTGCATGCATCTAGTATGTGTAGTGTAATTACATTCATAGCCCATCAAAGTAGCATGTGTGCTTAGCTTGTGTTGAGTCCATTTCAGTGGGTTTTTGGTGATGTTTTACCATGCCATGAATATGTTTTGGGCTAGTTTTGTCACTCCATGCTTGCATGATACACTTGTAGTATAAATCCCCTAAACTAGCTTCATATGCTCCATGCTTTGCCATGTCATGTTAGCTTGTTTGGTTTACATTTCAGCATGTATTTGGTCACCATTTGGCATGTCATGACCCTATCCATAGTTGGTTTGATCATCCTTTGCATGCTCCATATAGGTGTAGAACAAATCTTGTTTACTAGCCCTTTGTGCATGATGTTTTGACTCATCATCCTAGCATATTTTGGCTTTGCTCTAACATGATTTTATGCTTATCTTGGGCTGTCCTAGGACTATTTTAGGCTGCCATGGCCATATCACTCGTGCTTTGTATAGCTATAGTGTAAATGCTTAGGCTAGTCTTAGGTTTTGAGGCCCCTACCATGCCATACATGTGATGTTTGCATGCTTTGCCCTCATTCCATATGCTATTTCAGTCCATGAAATGTTGTCATACACTTGCATTTGACATGCCTTGAATGCTTTATAGAGCTTGTGCTTTATGCCTCAAGAATTGACTTTTGTACATGCCATTAAGCCTAAGCCTTTGGCTCATCATTTCAGTGCATTTTGGGTCTTATTATACCATGATGTAAGTCTGTTTTATGTTGTCCAAGTCATGCCATGATTGGTTTCAATAGGTGTAGGGCATTGCCTCTTTAAAGCCTTGCATGCTCCATGTTTTTGGCTTTGTGTTCTAGCCTATGTTGGCTAGCTTTGAGCTTAGTTTTGGTCTTGTTTGGATCTACCCTTGGACTGTTTTAGGTCCCCTAGGCCCCTTGGGGTTTGCCTTGTATGGCCATGGCTTAAGTCCCTTTGCTCACTTTAAGCTTTGAGCATCATAATATGCTACGCTTGCATTGTTGATTTGATTTGGCATCACTTTACATGAGATTTCAGAGCTTGCCTCATTGTCATACATCCGTGTTTGTTGCTCCTTAAGTGTGCTTAACAGTTGTCCTTTTTGTGCCTTAATACTTGAGCCATTTGGCATACATGTTTGCCTTGCCATTTCATGCTATCAATCCATCACTTTTGGCCACTGATTTGGGCTTAGTTGAGAGCTGCCCACATTAGTTTAAGTCCATCCCTTTGCATGTTGTCGCATACTTGTCTTGCATATTGTTGTATGCGTGCTCCATGTTTGCATGTTGTCGCATGCTAGCCCCATTACATGTTGTTGCATGTTCATATTGCATTTTGTCATGTTGACCAAGGTTGTCACCTCACATCATGCCTATGTGCTTGTTGCACGTCATTAGCCTTGTTAGGTTATTCATATTGCATGTTTATGTGTTGCATTGTTTGGATTAAGTGTTAATCCGAGCACGAGGAACGAGGGGCATTTCATACTCCGAGTGATGGAACGTGTCTCAATTCTCGGTCGCCGAAGCTCTTGATGATTCATGATAGAGTTCTAGGCTTTACTTGCTTTATTTGTGCATTCATTTTCATATTGATTTGCACAAGTTGGATCTTTGGCCATCATGCATCGGGATGCGTAATTGATGGTCGTGGATCTGACTGGGCCTCTCCCTTGATGTTTTGAGGCGATATGGGGTGGCATAGTGCATACATGCCCTTGGGAGACCCTCAATTCTCTCTATTTTGTGCTTTGTTGCAGCTTGGTGTCACAGCACACCAGTGGCCGGCAGTGCCCTGTTGTTGGCCGGCATCTCTCCTTTCATGGCCGGCAGGCCACTGGTGAATCCCCCAGCAGTGTTTTGGTAAGTTCCAACAACAAACACTAGAAGACACCCTGCAAACAGAGCCTCTAAAGAGCAACCGGAAGGTGTTTCGAGGCGAAGAACTGAAGCGAGCATGCATACCTTCCTCTTCTCCAAACAGAGCTGGAATAGCATTCATTTACTGCTTACTTGTTAGTTAGTAGTTGTGTAATAATTAGTTGTAGCTAGTTATTAATTCGGTTTTGTAATAATTAATTAGCTCGTGAGTTAGTTAATTAGGCGGTTTGTATTATTTATTCAAACCCTTCGAGCGAGGGCACAATTGTAATAAGTGTGCGTGTGTGTGATGTATGTCTTCCAACCCCACGTCTTTCTCCCTTTTATTTACCAGCTTATGATGGTTAGATTAGGGCATGTTTCAATTAGCATACTATGCTTGCATGTTTGCATCATTCATCTGTCTTGCATGTACCGGGCTCGGCGCATCATACTAACTGCATTGTATTTCAATTCCGAGTTGAATACGTGTTAGCTGTAGCATCATCATATGCCATCTTAGAATAGCTGAGCCTATCTTAGTTGCATACCTGTATGTGTTGCATTAGGCATTTCAACATAGCTAGGATCATGCATTGATTACTAACTAGTTTCTGTTTTGGCTTGGAGTACTCGGTAAGTACTTATGCTTTAGCATCCTTGCATGCGTGTGAGTGACTGCCATGATAGCATGCTTACCATAAGGCTACCTGCTTATGTGATATAACTGCCTGAATGCCTGTGGGTGAAGGTTGGGTTATTTGGATTAGAACAATTCATCGACTGCGAGTTTTAAGCCCACTTGAGAGTGGCAAATCATCATGTTTTCTAAGCCCACCCGAGGGAGGCAAATCCACATTTTAGCCTACTTGCGAGTAGCAAACCGTTTTCAAAACAAACATGAGATGTTTCATTCCAATTCAGGCGATCCAGTCTATACTTGTATGCTGTGCGCATCACATAGTAAATCTAGACTAATAATCGGAATAATAACACATACCGTTTTCAAAACTCGATATCATGGTTAGTAGAGGCCGATCTTTGATCGGGCGAGCGGGGGTGCTCACGAAGTGACCTTCCCCAATCGTACCCAAGTTCCCGAGCCGAGGCAACTTTGGTGATGACGGACACGTGGCCTTAGGCAACGAGTCAGGTTTTCCTAAATTCCCCCAAAATAAAATATTTAGGTGGCGACTCTGTATCTGGCAAAGCAGTCCATGCTTGGCACTTCTTTCAAAAAATCTGTGTTTCAAAAACGATTTGCCAGATTTGGACTCTTTGATGATTCATCGGTCTTGCATTGCACTCTGCGAGATTAGATACAAGACCGTGACATTGAGTCCTGAATTGTAGTGAGCCCAATGACCAAAACGGGATTTCCCTCCCGGGACGTTCGGGGACGTCTACAACGACTCAAGCACGTCTGAATCATTATTTATTCCTCTGGACACGTGGCATGCTCCCACTAGTCAAGTACACCTGTTACAGCCGTCTTTGTACTATGAAAATTTGAACAGTCCCGCCCATTCTCGTGCCTATACAAAAATCCATTTTTTGAATCAAACATCCTCACTGTTCATCTTCTCTCCCTTGCCTCCTGAGTTTCCACATTTGCTCTTCTAGTCTCAACCCAAGTAACTACAGCACCTGCTCCGCTCATTTTCTGGCTGGCACTTTTGCTATTTGGATTTCAACTTCTCGTTTTAAATCCGTAAGTTGCTTATGCCCCTTCCTCTTGTTTACTCTTTTTCTAAAATGTAGTACTTTAGCTCCATATATGCATGTTATGACCACCAAAATTTTGAGAAAATATCAGAAACCCAAAACCACACGCTCAGACCCAAAAACATATTAGCTAGATTTTGCATCAGTCTAGAACATGAGTTTTGATCCAAAATAGTATTATGACCGAGCTAGGAACCTGTTTGCGGCAGGCTTGCACTTGACTGAACTAAGAACCTTTTTGTTCAATAACCGAGCTAAAAAGCCTTGAGCCCGTCCTGCCTCATGGCCGAACTAAGAATGGGCTGTAACCCATTAATAGCCGATCTAGGGTTATGTTATTTCGCCTTTTTGCTTAGCCCGGTTCAGTCATCTGGGCATAACAATTTTTATTTCCACTTTGCAGACTTGACTAGGTTGGCTAGGCACACCTTTGCACTTTGCCCCCTTGGCGCCATTGTTCAATTGAGCCATCCAAAGTCACATCAGCGTCGAGCTAGGCCGTTGTGCTCATTTTTATACAACCTTTAAGTTTAATGGGTAAATATCGATTCCTGGTAAACTCGCCTGGGGCCATTGCCGAATTTCGAAAAGACTACCATATTCCTGATGATGTCCACCTCTCCTTAGCCGAGCTAGACACCACGCTCTGGGGCAAACCAGACTTTGTCCCATTCACAGTAATATCGATTGTAGAAGCTGGGCTCCGGTTGCCTATACAGCCCCTTATATGTGAGTTCCTTAGGAAAACAAGATTGTGCCCAACCCAACTCTCCATAAACACCTATAAAATAATAAATGGCATCGCCGAGCTAAACTGCCGGCTTGGCCTCAACCTCGAATTGGCTGAACTATTTCACCAATATTCGCTCGGCCAAAATGACGACGGTTGGGTGTACTACCTTAGAGTAAGAAGAGGCCGAGAAAAAATCATAAAAAACACACCGGACAAAGACTTGAACGATGACGATTTCTTCTGGGTTTCTAGCAATTTTGAAGATTAGGAAGCCCAAATACCGGGCTATAATATAAACTGGAATAAAGGGACTGCAGGTAAGAATACCTCGATTTAATTTTTCTTTGCTATTCCAATTAACGTCCGTGCTAACCCGTTAAACTCATTGTCTTTCTTTTCTACAGACTTAAACCAGCTTAAATCACATTTTACTTACGCCAATCAAGACGCCTTTCGTACCGCGCTTTGATACCACCATCGTGATTGGGCCGAGCTACTAAACTTTGAGCTGACCTATCGGTATAGTGGAAAGAGAAAGACCAGGGTTACTGATTTTCTTATTGAACCATCACCTAAACCGGACCCAAACCTACCTCAAATCAACCTCATTCCCCTAACTGAAGAGCAAGAAATGGCCAAGCGGCACGCCCTAATCACTGAGCAAACCATAGCTCCCACTGTTGAGGTTCAAACCGAGGCACCACAGGCCGGTCAATCACACGAGGCTGTGGTGGCCCTCCCCACTACCCGAGCTTCATCATCTCGGCCAAACAAACGGCCCCGTACGAGTTCTGCCCCATAACGCTTGAGAGACAAGGATGACACTGAGCCACCGGAGATCGAGCTGCCAGAAGCTACTCTCTTCCAAGGTCGCAACTGGCCTAGCCCTTCACATCCTCCATTCCTTCCGGTGTGGGCTTCAACTGTGTCTTTCAGGGGTCGTGCCATAACAGCTTCAGACTCCATCAGTACTGAGAAGGACCACGTAGCCTTTAACCTGGCAAAGAGCGTCTGTCTCCCCACCGACATAGAGCGGCACGATGGTTTGACCGAGCTGAAGGTAATCCGCTCGGCGTCCAAGTCTATGATACTGGTAAACTCTAAAATCCCTATTACCTAGTAATTGATACCAATACCTACTACTCGATTTTAAGTCACCATTCTGAATGTTAGTGCAGGCCCTCCAAAAGAGCCAAGTGGCTCATAAGCGTGTCCTTGAGCTGTGAAAAACGGCTCGGTCGGCCGTTTCTAATGCTGATGCTAAAGCGGCCGAACTAAAAGAGGCGAAGGCCAAGCTGACTGTACTGGAATCAGAGAATGCATGGTTGGCCAGACTGGTCAACTCGACAGAAACAGATAAGTAAAAAGCTTTAGTCGAGAAGAAAGACCGCTATTTGCGAGAGCTGGCGAAGTTGGAGAAGAAGAAAGATGCCAAAATAAAAGCGTTGCAAAACAGTTGGAGGACGCTGAGGATCGCAGGTTTAAAGAAGGCGAGGAACTCTACGTCTAGCAATGTGAGGCGTCAAAGGATATCTTCTTCAAATGCAGGTGGAAGGCTGCGGTGGCCAAGCTCGGTCAGGGGCCTGATTCCGAGGTCTTTATTGAACCCTTCCCCTCACTTTATACCGAGCTACATGACAGACTATGCCAATGTGGTCCAGCAAAAGTTTCTTTAAGAAGGGGAGGAGGATGAGGTCCCTGCTCTACTTAACGCCTCTTCTTCCAACACTCAGCTTGGTCGCCAGTCTGTGTCTCCTACTCCGGTGGACTCCAGCCAAGTCTTGCGCAATGGAGTTGACTAAGTGCCCGTGACCGAGCCCAACCAGCGGGCTGATGCTGTAACCGGCCTTCCTATGGGCGAAGTCTGGGTCGATTTGGACGCCGAGCTAAATGACTTGTTTGCCTGATTTCTTTTTCTTTTTCTCTTTAAGAAAATGTAACCGGGCTACAAGCCCCTCCTCTTATACTTATTTACAAATGAAATGAAAGAAACTTTCCTTTTTACATCTTTTTGTTCGGTTCACATCACTTTTTCGCTTTGTAGTGTATATTTTTGCTGTATGCCCAGTCGGCCTAGTTAACTCGGTTGTGCCTTTATCATGCCTCTCTTTGTTCGGCTGAGATATATATCCTGGATAAAACACAACTTTGGGAGACTTCAAAATTTTTTATAACCAGGATATGCGCCTAGATTATTATCTTGGCATAGTTTATATTAAAGCTGCTATCTTTACGTGAGCCTAGACCCTTATCTCGGTTGAACAACGAACCAACTAAAATCACCTTCCAACCCTCTTGGGTCGAGATCCTTATCTCGGCTGAAGAAGAAAACTAAGTGTTGGTCAAACCTGCCAATTTTCTTGAGCCTAGATCCTTATCTCAGCTAAAGAAGAAAAAGTGTTGGTGAAACCTGCCAACCATTTTGAGCCTAGATCCTTATCTCGGCTAAAGAAGAAAACGTGTTGGTGAAACCTGTCAACCATCTTGAGCCTAGATCCTCATCTCGGCTAAAGGAAGAAAACATGTTGGTCAAACCTGCCAACCATCTTGAGCCTAGATCTTTATCTCGGCTAAAGAAGAAAAAATGTTGGTCAAACTTGCCAACCATTTTGAGCCTAGATCCTTATCTTGGCTAAAGGAAGAAAACTAAGTATTGGTTAAACATGCCAACCGTTTGAGCCTAGATCCTTATCTCGGCTAAAGGAAGAAAACTAAGTGTTGGTCAGACCTGCCAACTTTCTTGAGCCTAGATCCTTACCTCGGCTAAAGAAGAAAAAGTAAGTGTTTGTCAGACCTGCCAACTTTCTTGAGCCTAGATCCTTATCTCGGCTAAAGAAGAAAAAGTAAGTGTTGGTCAAACCTGCCAACCCTCTTGATTACCCCCAGTTGGCAATAACTATGAACAACTTCTACAATGGAAAGAATTTTCCAAAAAGAATCTACTTGTTTTTATTGCAAAAAGAAAAATTACAAGTGTTTTTAAGAAAAAGCTAAAAGTAAAATAGTTTGAGGTTGGCTGTGTTCCATGGTCTGGGAATAACTTTGTTGTCCATGTCTTCTAAGTGATATGCCCCTTTTCCTGCTAAACCAATCACTTTGTATGGTCCTTCCTAGTTAGGTCCTAACTTGCCGCCTCCAGGTACCAAAGTGTTGTCCATTACTTTGCGCAGTACCCAATCTCCAATTTTGAATTGCCTTGGGTGTACTGTTTTGTTATATTTCTTGGATAACTCTTGTTGGTATGAGACAATATGTACCAATGTCCTTTTTTTTCTTTCTTTTGCGAGGTCGAGTTCTAGGGCTATGACTTCACCATTCAAGTTTGAATCAAAATTTTCGCTTTTAATAGTGGGGAGCCTACTTCCAGTGGGATTACTGCCTCCATGCCATAGGCCAATGAAAAGGGTGTTTCTCTAGTTGATTGCCGAGGTGTGGCACGACAGGCCCACAAAACATGGGGAAGTTCCTCAGCCCACTTGCCTTGTGCTCTTTCCAATCTCTTCTTCAAACCGTCTAAAACTACTTTGTTGGAAGCCTGAGCCTGACCATTAGCTTGGGGGTACGCCGGTGTAGAGTTGTAGAATTCTACCTTATATTCTTCTCAAAAGCCCCTAAAGATTTTTCCATCGAACTAAGCCGTTGTCGGATATTAGAGCCTTGGGTATACCGAACCGAGTTATGATGTTCTGCCAAACGAACTTCTTGACGTCCTTTTCTTTTATGGATGCGAGTGCTTCTGCCTCCACCCACTTTGTGAAATAGTCCGTTGCTGCAACAAAGAACTTTCTGTTGCAGGGCACAGTTGGGAGTGGTCCTACTATATTTAGGCCCCACATTGCAAAGGGCCACAAGCTGGTCAATGGTAGAAGCTCTCTGGCTGGTTAATGTATTTAGTGTGCAAACTTCTGACATTTCTCGCACTTCTTGACATATTTCTCTGAATCTGCTTACATGTATGGCCACCGATACTCTTGTGAAATTGCTCGGTAAGCCAATGACCTTCCCCTTGGTGGCTTCTGCAAATGCCTTCGTGTATTTCGAACAAAAAAGCCTCAACCTTGCTGGGATGGACACACTTCAAGTAAGGTCTTGTGAAGGACTTTTTGTACAATGCTAATGATGGGGAGAGCCAAAATCGCTGTGATTTTGCTCTAATCCTATTGGCTTCTTTCTTAACTTCAGGCAAGACGCCATCTTTTAAAAACACTACGATGGGATCTATACAAGAAGGGCCTAGTTCGGCACAATATGCTTCAGCTGCTTCGGGCTCTTTTATACTTGGTCTGGGTAAAAAGTCAATCAACAATGGGTGTGGGATGGATGTATCTGCCATTGATGCAAAACCGGCTAGCTCATCCGCTTTACTATTTTCCTCTCAGTCGATTTGCTCTATCTGAACCACTTCGAACTTTATGATCTCCTTTCTGACCAACTCTTGGTACTTGGCTATCCTATCATCCTTTGCCTCGTAGTCGCCTGAAATCTGGTTGACTACCAGTTGGGAGTTACTGTACACCATCAGCTCGGTGGCCTTCATGCGAAGTGCCGATTTTAAACCTGCTAGCAATGCCTCATACTTCGCCTCGTTGTTGGATGCTGGGAAGCCAAGGTTGACTGTCTGTTCAATTGTTAGGCCATCTGGTGAGATGAGGACTATGCCTAGTCCGACACCGTGCCTGTTGGATGCTTCATCTATGAAGAATTTCCACATTTCTCGGATGAATACCTTCCAGCAAGTGGAGGGGTCTGATGATGTCTTGGGATCAGAGGCGTTGCTGATGCCTTCATCCAGGTTAATGTCTGCTGTTGGGCTTTCATCCTCACTGTCTGACTGTCTCGAGACTACACTTTCGGGTGAGTCCTTGCTGGCAATGTTGTAGTTTGTTCCTTCTTCCCTTGCTTCAGGCCTGGATAGCTTACTATGCTATTGGATGTCCTGCTTTGGGGGCTGCGCTATTCCTGCGACACTTTCCCCCATTATTTCGGTTGCCTGGTCAAGTCAATCGGGCAAACATGATGACTTCTTGGCATGAACTCGATCACAAAGTCTGCTAAAGTTTGGGCCTTAATTGTAGTTCTTGGTTGAAACTTAATGTCGAACTGCCCCAACTCCACCGCCCATTTCAAGATTCGTCCAGAAAAATCAATCCTTTCAAACAAGGCTTTTAAGGGGAAAGCCGTTAAGACCATCACGGTGTGGGCATGGAAATAGTGTGACAACTTTCTTGAAGTCATCATCAAAGCTAAGGCCAGCTTTTCCAATGGCAGGTACCTTGTTTCAGCACCCAGCAATGTCTTGCTAACATAGAAGATAGGCAGGTGTTGTATTTCCTCCGCTCTAACCAACACTGCGCTAACTACATGCTGGGAAATTGCTAAGTACAAAAAGAGCTCTTCTCCTGGTACTGGGGTTACTAACAATAGAGGAAAGGTCATGTAGTCTTTCAAGCTTTCCAGGGCGCGGTCACACTCATCATCCCACTTAAACTTGGTCTTTTGTGCCTAGAAGAATGGTCGACACCTGTCTGACGACCGACTTATGAACCGATTTAATGCAGCTGCTAGACCAGTGAGATGCTGCGCCTCTTTGACTGTATTGGGCCTCTTGAGATCTTGGATGGCCTTGATCTGAGAGGGATCAGCTTCTATACCCCGGTTGGTCACCAAAAAGCCCAGGAATTTGCCTGACCCTACACCGAATGCGCACTTAGATGCGTTCAGACGCAACTTATGGAACTTCAAAATTTGAAACATTTCATCTAGGTCCCTGAGATGGTCCCTCTTATCTCTTCTTTTGACCACCATGTCATCTATGTAAGCCTCTATTGTTCTGCCTAACAATGGTTCAAACATTTTGGTGATCATCCATTGGAATGTAGCCCCTGCGTTCTTTAGGCCAAAGGGTATGACCTTGTAGTAGTATAGTCCTCTGGGTGTTGTAAATGACGTGACCTCCTAATCCGGTTCATACATAGTGATATGATGGTAATCGCGATACGCATTAAGAAAGCTAAGTCGGTTATGCCCTGCTATTAGGTCCACCAGTTGGTCTATTCGTGGTAGGAGGAAGCTGTCCTTTGGGTATGCTTTGTTGACTGTTTTGTAGTCCACGCAAACGCGCCATTTGCCGTTCTTTTTTGGTACTACTACCGTGTTGGAAATCTACCTAGGATAGTTTACTTCTCTGATTGCTCCTGCCTCTAGCAAGTTTCCCACTTCCTCCACCACTATCTTTACGTGGTGAAGTGCAAATCAGCGAGTTCACTGTATAACTGGTCTGGCAATTGGATGGACATTAAGTTGATGGCAGATGAAATTAGGGTCAATACTAGGCATGTCATACGGCGTCCAGGTGAACACTTCGATGTTAGAGGTCAAAAATTCCATGATATCTATTCTCTCAGTGCTGGACAGAGACGAGCCGAGCAAAAAGAACTTTTTTGGGTTTTTTTCATCTATTCTTACCTCTACCAAGTCTTCTACTACCTTTTGTTCGGCTACTTTGCCGACATCTGCAAACAGTTCGTTGCTTTCTGACTCTTCTACTATTTGTACAAACCGTTTTGCAGCCCGGTTGCCGTTTACTGTGACGAAGCACTGTTTTGACATGATTTGGTCTCCTAAGACTCTTCAATCACTCCAGTTTCATTGGGGAACCGTAACACCTGATGGTAGGTTGATGTCACTGATCGCATGGTGTACAACCATGCTCTTCCCAAGATTATATTGTAAGTGGAAGGGACTTTCAATACCCGAAATTCTACCTGTTTCGTCATCGTTCCTGCCCGACAGAATTATCTTTCCCTGATCGACAGAATTATCTTGCCCACTGGCCATTCTGGCATTGAGTTAAAGCCGACTAAGGGAGATGTTACAGGTGCCAAGTTTCTGTCCTCCAATTTTAGTTGCTTGAAGGTCTCGTAGTACATTATCTCGCAGGAGCTCCCTTTGTCAATTAGGATCCGCTTGATGTCGAAATTCTTGACCTGCAAAGTAACTACCAGTGCGTCGTTATGAGGGCATTGTAACCTTGCTAAGTCCTTGTCAAATAAGGAGACAACGTTCGTTGCCTCTGTTTTTTCCCTTTTGACTATAGGTTGTGTACTTTGTACCTCTCTCATGTGCTCAACCTTTTTGATCATCTCTCTGAGTTCACATACCCGTTCAGGTTTGACGATCGCATGTATAACATTGATTATGCCTTGGGGCGGACTGTCGATCGGCATCCCATTTGGCCTGTTGCGGTCCTGGGGGGCCGGTTGTGTTCCCCCCTCTATATACTAGTCCAAGTGACCAGCGTCGACTAGCTCCTCCAGATGTTGCCTCAACGACGTACAATTTTTAGTTCGGTGCCCCTTTTCATCATGGAAGGTGCAACGGTACCTATCATCGTAGCTTCTCTGCGCTTCTCCCAACTTGGTTGGCCGCCGAACGAAGGGTTCGTTGCGTATCTCGCTAAGAATCCAGTAGATAGGTTTATTGAATATTGTGGTGATGGCAGTGCAGACTCTCAACTTCCTTGCTTGGGGGTCCTTTCGGTTGGCCCATCTGCCTCGCCCATTCTTGCTCGGTTGTTCTTCTTACCCGACCGTGTTTACTTTTGCCTCACGTTTTCTGTTTGACATCGCTATTGTGCCAGCTTTTGCTTTGGTGCGTGCGACATCTTCTTCTACCCGGATATGCTGATGCACTCTTTCCATTAGGGCCTCCATTGTGGGGGGTGGCGTCATCATCATTGAATCCCTCAATTTATTACCAGCTAGCAAACCTCGCTTGTACTGTGCAATAGCTAGGTTTGTGGGGCAATCTCGAATTTGATTAAAAGTCTCTCAATATTGGTTATTGTAAAACCTTAATGTTTCCTTCTAGCCCATGTCTATGGAGAGAAGCTGATCAATCTCCACTGGCGTCTTGGTGTTCGTTCTGAATCTGGTCACAAATGCCTCCGCTAGTTGCGTCCATGAAGCTATGCTACCTTCTGGTAACCTTTAAAACCATGTTAGACCCAGGTCACCCAAGCTGAAAGGAAACAGGATACACATTAAAGCCTCACTTCGCCGATATACCACCATAACTTGGCGAAAGTGGCTTAAGTGCATGTAGGGGTCCGACTTCCCCTCATAGGTAATGAATTTGGGCTGATGGAAGCCTGAGAGTAATAATGCGTTCTCTATCGCCGAAACGAATGGCGAACTCTGCAACCTTGCTAACGCTTTGTCTGTTGGTTCAAAGGCAAGGCGCGGCTCTGGTATCCCAACCTTGACACTCCCATGTGTTCTAGGGGCTAGCCGTTCCAGTGTGAAGACTCTACGAGGGTTGCGAGCCTGAGTGTCTTCCTTCCTTCGAGCCCTTTCCTCAAGCTCTGTCCGTAGGTCTGCCGACCTAGGCAACTCCGTATGCCTAGATATCGTTTGGTGTGAGTGCGAGGGCCGATAACTGCTGCCCTCCGTGAAAGACCTTTCAGTCCTTGTTCTCTCAGACCTGGAGTAATAAGTCTTGGAAGTCCTTGATTGTGTATTGCATGTCCTGAGGCTTCTACTTTTAGCTTGTGATGGTGCGACTTGTCTGTTACGATCTTCTAAGTGGTAAGCCTTTGCGCCTCTCTTCTGTTGCCACCATTTACCTTTTATCTGGCGCTTCATGTCTCCATGTCTGCCGTCATCCTCTGTATCAATTCCTCTTGCTCCCTCACATAATCTTCTAGAACTTGAGGATCTAACCTCCGCCTCTGCCTTTCAGGACTTTGGGAGCGACGAGGACTGGAGCCCCGTCTTTTCCGTACATCCCTCAGGGGGTTCCATCGCGGGGGATCTAACTCTGCCATAGGTGGGATAAAAGGTAAGCCTTCGCGTCTCCCGCCCCTCTTCGAGGTTTGCCCATCAATAGCAGATTGAGGCAAATCTTCATTGTGCGTCATTGAAATCAGTTGAAAAAAACTTAATCAAGAGGTTTGTTCTTTGTTATTGTTATTTCTACAAACGGCGCCAATTGTACGAGCACGAAATAATCTTCTTGTGTAATCCTGTTAATCAAGTTTGCATTCCTCCAAACGTCGTTGCTTTACTTCCTGAAAACACAAACGTGAACTAGCTGGCGGGTGTGTGCCAAATACCTCTCCGATACCTAAGTCAGCAAATAGACAATAGACAAAAAGCTCTGTGTTTTTTAGAGTAAGAATTGTGATACCTGTACATAAGTCCTATCGTGAGCTTTTATAGATTTCACTTGGCATAATCATAATAGGACTCTAATTCTAAGGTAGAGTCATCCTAGGAATCACATTCCTAAAAGATAATGCCCATCATTTCACACCCTCCTCACTGCAAGCCAAGTGAGATGGCACAAGTCCCTTTACCTCGGCTTGGTAGCAGCTCAACTGAGCTAAGAAGGCCTTGCCCCATGCCAGACAAAACCAGGGTAATTCTTGACCGAGATAACCACCTCGGACGCCTGCACCATCGCACCTCGGTCCTGTTTTGATATAACCACCTCGACTCAAGCCCTGGGCCGAACACCCGTCCAGTCCACGACCGAGCTAAAACCACTTCCACTTTCACCGGTAGCGCGGCCCAATGGCCAAGAGTGAACCTAGCTTGGTCCATGCAATGGATGGCCTTAGCTTGGCCTTATTTAGACATAAATTTTCCTCTCGTATATAATTATATATATATATATATATATATATATATGTATAGCTAGTTCAACCGAGAAAATCATGGTTGCTTCCAGAAAAATAAAATAAAATTTTTAAAAAAATAGAAAGATAGAAGGCAGTTGTAATGCAGTTGGAGGAAGAAGATGTGGGTGGTCTGCTGGAGCATGCAACTGCTGCTGTTGCATAAGAGTTGAGGAAAAAGGAAAATAAGAAGAATAGAATGAGAAAAACGAGTGTTTTAGGAAGTGACTTTTTATTTGTTTATTTGTTTTTGGATTTATTTCGTCTTTAGTTAATTTTTTTTTTTAAAATTTTTAAAAAGTTTTAGATTTCTAAATTCAACTCAATAAGATGAACCGAAAAAATTATTATTTTTCAAAAACAATTCAAAAGAAATCCAAAAAAGATAAAAATAAGCTAAAATAAGTTTTTTTTTTTTCATTTTTAGTGATTTTTTTTTTTTGAAAATTTTCAAAAAAAATATAAGTAGCGTTTGGTTTACTTTTCAAAACTCAACTCTGTTTTTAAATTATGATTTGAATCAAAACTCATAACCAAATAAATATTTAAAATACAACTCAAAATTACTTTCAAAACTCTTCTCTTCTCTTTCTTTGTTATTACTTATTAATCAATCAATCAATCACTTTTTCTCTCTCATCTCTCCTCTCACATTCTCTCATATTCTATATATCAATCAATCAAAAAAAATAAAAAAAAAAATTACAAATCATCTCAAAACTATTTTCAAAACTCATAATTCAATAAATTTTCTTTTTCCAAATCATGATTCAAAAACTCAAAACACTACTCCACACTCAAATCATAATTCTAAAACTAAATAAATCCTACTTTTTTTATTCGTCTCGACAAGACGGACTAAAAAAAGTAGAAACTTTTGATGTGGGGACAATTAGGCAACCTAGTTAAAAGTTAACTTTTAGCTTTTAAGTCATTTTTGATTACCTCACATCTCATATTTTTTACACATAAAAAGATAAAAAAAAATCAACTTTTGACTAACTTTTCAAATCATCCCATAATTTTTTTAAAAAAATCGTTAAAGACAAAAAAATTTCAAAAAAAAAGAAGTGGCTTTTGTTTTTGTTGTCAAAATGGGCCAAAGAGATAAAAATATAAGAAAATACAAAAAAGTTGATAGAGAAAGAGCCTGGTTGATGATGACATTAAAAAGAAAATTAAGCTTTCGTTTGGATTTGGGTTGATTTTTTGGTTATTTTAATTTGGAGTAAAAAGTATTGTTTGAAAGAAAAAATAAATTGAGTATAGTTTAGATATAATGTTTTGTCTTATTACTAAAAAGTCTATTTTGTTTTTTTTAGCTATTTTAGCCCAAATCCTATGCCTTCGTTTGGCATCTAAATCTTGGGCTATGATTTTTTGTTAATGCACAAAATTGAGGAGAGGATTCTGGCATATGATTTTTTGTTTGTTAATGCACAAAATTGGGATTCCAAGTTGGCCATTAAGAAAGGGAATATAGAGCTCAATTACAGTTTTATTGAACTAGGGTGATTGATAAAGACTGTAGAAGCAGCACCAAGAGAATTCTCAGTTTTTTGGCATATGAACTCACTCTCAGCATGGGTGTCGTGTGTGTTTGGAAGTGTAAATGGATGTGTGCCTATCTTTTCTTATTATTTTTTATTCCTTGTTAGTGTCTCTAGTTTAAGACAGACCAGGCGCAAGAAGCTAAGAAGATGGAGAAACTCAACAACATATTCTTTACGCTGATGGCCCGTGGTCCTGAAGGTATCCTTCTTTCTGTGATTTCACATGAAAATTTAATCCTCAATTTTTTTTAATGGTAATTGAACCAATCAGACCCTCTGCAAGAATGGCATCTTGTCATTTCAAAGAAAGCACCCTAGCGTGGTAAAAAATGGACCCGCATGGTTTTATGAAATTTGTTAACAATCCTAATCTGATGATGCAACTTAAGTAAACATATTATTATGTATGATTTGTAAATGGAAACAACTTCATTTTGAGTGCTGCATGAACCTCAACCAGGTGTTTTTGTTTCTATGGGGTGCCCTAGGGATGTCCCTCTTGAGGTGAGGTTCCATGTGAGGTTGCAAATTGGGTACCCTGCAAACAATTTCTAAATATTTGTAATGGTTGTTCCTGTTGGTTTTTGGTTTTGCATCTTATGTGCTTTGGATTATTCTGATGAGGGAACATGTGTCTCTCCTCTCTTTCTACATTGGATATATCAGAAGTTACTGGAAAAGAGCAGATGGAAGCACAGCCGACCAAGAAGGGTAGGGGAAGGAAACAGTAGTTTTGTTCTTGATTGATTTCGATACTCGATTCTCGACTGCAAAGTTTTTTTTTTTCTTTTCTTTTCTTTTCTTTTGTGAACTTCAATACCTTTTTATGACTTACAAGAGAGCTGATTAGTGATATATTACATGGGATTCAAGGATACTGTCCTTTTGCCCCCTTCTTTTTGGGATTAAAAAGAGGGCCAAAGCCCTAAAATGCAAAATTTCTTGCAACTCCAATTCCCACACCATAAAGGAACAAAAATGGCCATCAAGATTCAATGGTGTGTTTGATTTGAAGAGTATCATTTCATATATTTTTGTCCTGGCAATAGGTTCATCTTAACCAAAGCAAATAGCGAGTGTTATTGAAGTTTAGAAGGCAAATTAGTTTATAAGTAGCTTGGGTATTCTTGATTCAACTAAAGACTTGGTTATATATATATTGACTGCATTACATGTTTTTAAGGTGTTGGATTTAATTAAATGTTGAGTAGAAGTCTAGCATGGGAGTTATTTTTCATTTATGTTTGATAGTGTAAGTAGTTCAGTTTATTCACAATTTCATTATCACATTTTTAATGTTGCACAAGTTTTTTTAAAAAAATTTTATTTATTGTTTTTGTTTTGGTGCTATGCTTTTTTGTTGTATTGGTCGTCTCTCATTGTGATCTCAACATGAGAGAAATTGAGAGATCTGTGGAGTCCATCATAGGTCTCGTTTCGATAATCTGAACTGTTTATTTTTTACGATTTATTGGATAGAATATTTATGTAAAATATTAAGATGATTGTAGTTATATGTTTGAATCAAATTTATATTATAAAAAATAAATAATTATTCTTGAAATTATATTTGTCGTTCATTTTTTAAAACAAATATTATTTAAATATATAGTTGTTAATATTTAATCATTTTAATTTTTTATATGAATATTTTACTCAATGAGTTTTAAAAAGTGAACGTTTTAAATCATTAAAATTGATTTCAAAACGGACTTATCAAGTCTAAATATTCTTTCAAATTAAAATGACACATTAAGATAAGTCAAATCCTAAATACAACAATGTCAATAATATAAATAGATGGGTGGTGATTTAGACCCCCTTTTTTAGACCCCCTTTTGACCCCCTCTCTTCTCTCATTGGTCCTCCTTTCCTGCACATCCAATCACCCCCTGACACATGGCAAAGGGGGTGAGGGGGTGCCCCCAAAAGGGGGTCTCAAGTATTATCCTAAAATAAAATGGTACATTTAAATTATAATAATAATAATTATTATAATTATTAAATTAATTATAAAAAATTAACCAACTTTCTAAGTATAGTTATTTTAATTAAATTAAAAAAACAATTAAGATGAAGATTTAACAAAATAATTACAGAAGATGACATTTCTTACTAATTCAAAGTAGTCTTGAGACTCAGTATCTTCTTCAAATAGATGTGTGTGAGTAGAATAAACAAGTTTACTAATTTAGGAAGTTGTTGAATTATCAACGCCTTTCATTTTAATATGGGAATTTTGACCAAGATGAATTTGACTATTTTTCCGGAATAAAGGTGTATTAAATATTTCATCTTCAGTTTCAATATCAGTGGGTACACTAGAAGTACTATGACGAGAAGATTGAGATCAATTAAATTTAATTTTAACAGATCCATCAGTAAATTGTTGAATATCTTGAATATCTTGACAAGTAGATTGTTGTTGATTATGTTTGTAATTTTCATTAACAGTAATCCGTTGATCAGGGAGAGTAATATTTTTCCATTCAATCATTTGGGGAATATTAATATTAGTATCATTACTATGACAAGCCTTGCATAAAAGTCCTAAGGATAAAACTTTACTAATTCAAAGTAGTAGTAATGATACTAATATTAATATTCCCCAAATGATTGAATGAAAAAATATTACTCTCCCTGATCAATGGATTACTGTTAATGAAAATTACAAATATAATCAACAACAATCTACTTGTCAAGATATTCAAGATATTCAACAATTTACTGATGAATCTATTAAGATTAAATTTAATCGATCTCAATCTTCTCGTCATAGTACTTTTAGTGTACCCACTGATGTTGAAACTGAAAATGAAATATTTAATACACCTTTATTCTGGAAAAATAGTCAAATTCATCTTGGTCAAAATTCTCATATTAAAATGAAAGGCGTTGATAATTCAACAACTTCCCAAATTAGTAAACATGTTTATTCTACTCACACACATCTACCTGAAGAAGATACTGAGTCTCAAGACTCTCCAACTCAAACTGATTTCGAAGTTATACCTCTAATCAATCCTCAACTAATGACAATTAGTAAACCCTTTGCTCCTGATCTAGATAAATTACATGTTGAATTTAAATCTAAACCAAATAGAACTAAAAGACATGCTTATCGTTCTAAATATGATTCTGCTCAACAATCTCGAATAACTCAAAGATGGTATGATTTTATGATTGAATATAGTCTAGAAATCCCTTTCTTTGAATACTTAGAAAATTATTACAAAAAGGTTAATACAATCACAAAACATAAATGGAAAACTTCTCCAAATACTACTGTTAGCTCTAGTCATCCTCATCTATCTAATATTATTATTAAACACCAAGGATCTCAAGTTCCAGCCTCTTCTTTTAAGTTGCCTGGTACTGACCCTGAAATTAAAAAGTTATTGAACAAAATAATTACACCAATCAATGTTTACAAACAATTGGTAAACAATTAGATAAAATAGAAACTAATTTAGCTGATTATTCAGCCAATACTACATTTACTAAACAATCCTTCGATCAACCTTTGCTTAATCTACCTAGTAATCGTTCTAAAAGAAATAGTTTAGTTACCCAAGATCATTCAACTGTTAAAGCCATTGAACAACTAATCAGTAAACTAACCATTTCTGAAAAAACTTCTCCATCTACGGAAAAAGGTCTTACTGTTTTAAATCAGCAAACTCCATTAGATCACATTTCTCATCAATCTGCAACTGATACTACTGATAATGAAATTAATCAATTAGCCCAATAATTTCACTCCTCTAATCTTAATAAAATCCGTTATCCCAAAGTTAATCCTCAAACTACAAAAAATTGGTATTCAGGACCTACTCTACCTGATCTCCAATACGAAGAAACTAATCTTAATAATCAATTTTCTGTATCTGCTAAAAAATTATACGAATGGAATATTGATGGTCTTAGTGAAAATCAAATCCTGCAAAAACTAAATCATTTATCTATGGTCTCAAACAGTTATTTTAGTAATTATCCTAATTATAGTCAACCTGAAATTGTTTCTTTAATTACTTCTGGTTTTACTGGTATACTCAAATCCTGGTGGGAAAAATACCTTACTGAAGATCAAATAGAGTCTATTTTACATGCTAATCAAAAAGATGAAAATGATTTACCTATCTTTGATGAAACTATTGGTTATTACAAACTTGATGGTATTAATACATTAATCTATACCATAGTCCGACATTTCATAGGAACCCCTACTAATATATATTCTCGCATACATGATCAACTTAGTAATCTTACTAGACCTACTTTAAGTGATTTTAGATGGTATAAAGATGTATTTATCTCTAGAGTTATGCTTAGAGAAGACTGTACTAAATCTTTTTGGAAAGAAAAATTTATTAATGGATTACCTAGTTTTTTTGCTCATAAAATTAGAGATGTTCTTAGTCAACCTACTGGCGTTATTGAATATGATAATTTAACTTATGATGATATAATTAGCACTATTAAAAAAAAGGATTAAAAATGTGTATTGACCTTAAACTTAGTCAAAAAGCTACTAAAGATAAACATAAGACTAAGTATGAATTAGGTAATTTCTGTGAACAATATGGTTTACCTCCAGTAGCATCCTCTCGTTGTAAAACACATAAATACTCTAAACATAAACATAAATATTCTAATAAATATAAAAAACATTATACACCTTCCAAATCCAATGATAAATTCTATACTAAACCCAAAAAGAAATATTACAAAAAATCACATCTAAAATCTAAATCTAATAACGATATTACCTCTTATAATTGTGGTCAAAAAGGTCATTATTCTAATAAATGTAAAGAAAAAAAAATTAAAAGATAAAGTTAATCAACTCCAAATATCAATTATTTGAAATCTTCTAATTAAACCAATTTGCTAGTAATTCTTCTTCCGATAATCCAAATTCTTCATCTGATTCTGATTCTCAAACACCTAGTACTCATTCTGATAATAACATTAAATTAGGATGTAATGATGTCTGTTGTAAACCAGTTAAACAAATTACTGTTCTTACTAAACAAAATCAAGAAGAATCTGCTCTTATTGAATTAATTAGTCGTTTAGACAATCTAGAGTTAAAACAAAAATATACTGATAAATTAAAATCTTTATTAACCAATACTGATAGAAAACCTAAGTTTGATAAACCAATTATCAGTCTCTCCCAAACCTTAGAAAGATTTAAGAATAAACAAAATTACACGATTTATAACATGAAATCAATCAGATTAAACAAACTATTAAAAAATTACAAAATAAAGACAAAATTATAGAAGATGAAATTATTACTTTAAAACTTAAAAAAAGTTTAGCTAATTTCCAAGAAAACCATGGTACATCTCCTAATGAATCTCCTGATGAATCTGGACATAATTCTGATCATACTAATCCTAAAAATCTACTATTTGATAATCGATCACATCAATCTCATGAAGACAAAAGATTGAATCTAATCAATAAAATTCATATTCAAAAATGGTATTCAAAAGTTAAACTTGTAATTGGTGATTTTGAATTAAATCTTATTGCTTTAATTGATACTGGTGCTGATCTTAATTGTATTCAAGAAGGATTACTCCCTACTAAATATTATAAGAAATGTCATGAAAAATTAACTTCTGCTAATGGTAGTCAAATGCATATTAAATATAAATTACCTAAAGCTCATATCTGTCAAGATAATGTTTGTTTTAAAACCTCATTTGTTTTAGTTAAAAACATGACTGATAAAATCATTCTAGGGACTCCATTTATATTTTTATTATATCCATTTACTACATCTAGTGAAAAAATAACAACTCAAGTTTTCGGTGAAACAGTTACTTTTAACTTTTATCTCCACCTGAAGTTTTCGAATTAAACCAATTAAAAGATTGTTGTATTTCTCAATCTATTAATCGATTAACTCGTCAGTTACGTTTTCTCAAAGAAGAAATCAATTATAAACGAATTGATCAACAATTAACTAATCCTGTTATTATATCTCAAATCGAAGAATTCAAATTAAAATTAGAAACAACTGTTTGTTCTACTTTACCTACTGCATTTTGGCATAGGAAAAAAATGTTGTCACATTACTATATATTAAGAATTTTAATGAAAGACAAATTCCTACTAAATCTAGACCCATTCAAATGAATCATGAACTAGTTGAAATGTGTAAAAAAGAAATTAATGAACTATTAAAAAATAGAATAATTAGCCCTAGTAAATCACCTTGGTCTTGTTTTGCTTTTTATGTTAATAAAAATGCTGAACTAGAACGAGGTATCCCTCGCCTAATCATTAATTATAAACCATTGAATAAAGTCTTAGAAAGGATTCGATACCCTATTCCTAATAAAAAAGATTTGATTAAAAGACTTAGTCAAGCTGTTATTTTTAGTAAATTTGATTTAAAAAGTGATTTTTGACAAATTCAAATTCATCCTAAAGATAGATATAAAACTGCATTCACTACCCCTTTTGGTCACTATGAATGGAATGTAATGCCATTTGGATTAAAAAATGCTCCTAGTGAGTTTCAAAATATAATTAATGATATTTTTAACCCATTTAGTCATTTTTCTATTGTCTATATCGACGACATATTAATTTTTTCTAAATCAATTAGTGAACATTAGAAGTATTTAACTGCATTCTTTTATACTATTAAAAGTCATAGTCTCGTTATATCTGCTCCAAAAATTAAATTGTTTCAGACTAAAGTTCAATTTTTGGGTTATGATATTCACCAAAATACTATTCTACCTATTAGTCGCTCCATTGAGTTTGCGTCTAAGTTTCTTGATGAAATCTTAGATAAAACTCAGTTACAACGATTTTTAGGTTCACTCAATTACATTGCTGAGTTTTACGAAGACCTTAGGAAAACTTGTCAACCTCTGTTTGATCAGTTGAAAGATAATCCTCCCCCTTGGTCTTCTGTTCATACTTCTATTGTTAAACAAGTCAAACAATATGTTAAGTTTCTTCCTTGTCTTGGTATTTCTACTGAAAACTCATTCAAAATTATTCAAACTGATACTTCTGATATTGGTTATGGTGGAATTCTTCTGCAAAAAGTCACTCCTCAATCTTCTGAACAAATTGTTCGTTATCATCCTGGTGTCTGGAATAAAGCACAATCAAACTATAGTACTATTAAAAAAGAGATTTTATCTATTGTTTTATGTATTAGTAAATTTCGAGATGATATATTAAATCAAAAGTTTTTACTTCGTGTTGATTGCAAATCCGCTAAATATGTTTTAGAAAAAGATGTTCAAAATCTTACTAGTAAGCAAATTTTTGCCCGTTGGCAATCTATTTTAAGTATTTTTTATTTTCATATTGAATATATACCTGGTTGTCAAAATTCTATTCTTGATTTTCTTATCTGAGAATTTTTACAGGGGAGATAGGATGGCCACTCCTTTTATTTCTTACCATAAAACCCAAATTACCTTTTACCGAGATCTGATTCACCAAACTGCTTACCGAATTGCCCGACTAAAATTAGCCAGAAAAACTACTCCACGAGCTCAATATATTAACTACCACCAGATTCAAGCCCGTCGTCATTTACTTGCTGATTATTACAACTGTTTGGATTACCATCAATCTTATTTAAACCTCCTAAGTGGTTGTTAATCTTCATTGCTAACCTTTGTTTCTATTAAACAGATGTCTCGTCCTAGGCCTCCTGACAAAGCCTTGGTTCCATCTGGTCAGCATATTGTTCCTCCTCCTTTGGAATTAGCAACCCAATACCAGCTTATTGAAATAATTAACCGTTACCAAGTTCTTGGTAACATTCCTAAACCTAGCTACACTTCTGCTTTGGCCACTGATCCTTTTGCTTCATCCAGCCAAGTAGTTACTCCATACCCTCCAAATCCTATTAAATCTGCCCGATCTGATTATGTTCAATCCACCACCACTAACCTATTTTTCAAAGAGCCTAGCCACTCCAAGAGTCAGTCTGTTAATGACCTCGTTAAATCTTATTTTTTTCCTGGATGGCATTTTGTTCCTCTCCATCTAGAGAAAACAATCACCTTCTATAAAGACATCATATTCAACCATCAGTTAATTGTGGTTAAACCTATTTACGATCGCACTTACACTAGTAAAGTTGTTTACCATTCCCTTTCTATTCACAATATTGTTTCCTTAGCTGAATGGGGCTCCCCTTATCAGTTTCGAGATTTACCTAATCAGTCCCGTTAGTATAGTTATTATGACTATATTGATGCCTGGTTCAAAATGTTTCTCTACCAAACTGATACTTTTAGTCACTCTTGGTTTCTCCAATTTGATCAAAAGTTTAAATCAGAATTACCTACCTGGTTTCTGAGATGATGGACTCATTATGGTGCCATTTCAGATATCTTCCTAGCTAATGTGATGGAACATGTTAACTATTTTTCAACTGTTTTCTCATTTTCTCCACAACAAAAGAAATTCCCCAAATTGCTTATTTTCATATCCAAATACAAAATTTCTTAGATATTCAAATGGCAATATGGCATTTCTGATGATGTTGTTCAAAGGATTCATTTGGTTAAATGGTGGGATAACTACAAAGTTTCCCGTATTGTTGAAATTGTTCAATCTGAATTCCCGATTAACATTCATGCTCCTACACCTGCCATGGTTAAACCTCAGCAGAACCCAACTGCTTCAGTCACTCAAGAAAGCCAACTTCTTACAGTTAATCTTGGAAGCCCAACATCAAGTTCTTCCAAGCCCAAGTCATCCAAATCAAAGGTTCAATCCAAGACGGCTAAGCCCCTCACTGTTCAACCCAAGTCAAAGGATAAGGCAAAGCCCACTGCTTCACAGGCTAAGCCCACAGTCAAGCCCAAGGTTAAATCCAAGTCCTCCAGAGATGAGTTGCTTAAAATGGCTTGCCTACTGGTTGATCAGGCCGAAGCCCAGTCAGATTCGGATAACAACAGTTCAGAAGAAAGTTCAGACAGTTCAAATTCTTCTGAAGGTTCAACTACTCAAAATCCATATGGACCCGAGTTTCAAGATGCTCAGAACCCATATGCCTAGTCAGCTCTACATTGGATTCCATATAGATACAAATTCGGTTCAATCAATACTCTTTTGAGAAAAGCTGCCAATTTGTATTTATATTGATTCCCTACTAACATATTTCCACCGAAAGTAATGAATAGTAAAAAGTTACTATTCACTTTCACTGTTCATCAGTCAATCAATCTGCTAAAAGCTACATCAACTTTCAGTCAATCAACCGAAAGCATCGGACAGCCTGCTTTATCCCATGTGCTGCCAGCTGCTCTCTTGATTAACCTCAAGTCACATGCTGCGTAGTTAATTTTCTTTCTATAAATTGTAATGGTTAATTCATTTGTAGGCAGAGGTTCAAAACTATCTGAGTGAGAACCAACACCTAGTCAACTAGTAAATTTGCTTTTCTTTCTGATGTATCGTGAAGCAACCCAGTGTTACTTCTGTTAAACAATTGTAAGTTATTTTGATTAAAAGTGCTTACCATATTTTTTTGTGCAATATTCATCTCTGTCCGCATCTTCTTCATCTTCTGTGCTTCCACCCCTGAATAGTTATTTTAATTAAATTAAAAAAATGATTAAAATAACTAACTTTTCAAAGCGCTCATTGAATCGGTAAAAATATACATGGTAGTGGAGAGAAACTATGGTAGTGAAATTGGACTTACTAATCATATAAAACTAGTGGAAACCTGTCATGCACATACATGGCAGTGGAGAGAAACTATCGTAGTGAAATTGGACTTACTAATCATATAAAAGTAGTGAAAACCTGTTATGCACGGGATTTTAAAAATTAAAAAAAAAATTATTATAAATATATTGAAATAATTTAATACTTATTTTGTGATATATATAAAATTTATAAGTTAATTTTTATATTTATAACCTTTTAAATTATGGGGCATTTTTTTATCAATTTATTTTCAGCTACTTATGTTCTATTTAGTTCACATTATTTTCTTATGTTCCAATAAGTCATGTGGGTGACGTAGTTATCAAAATACACCTAATAATAATATTCACATTTACAGTATGAATGTTCCGTGATGTGAATGTGCACACCATCAATGTAAATGTTCACATCATCAATGTGAATGTTTACACCATCAATGTGAATGTTAATATGTCAATGTAAACGTTCACACTGTCAATGTGAACCTTCACACGTCAATATGAATATTCATATTATAAAATATGAATGTTCCTATCACAAAATTGCTAACCGTTTACAAAATATTTGTAAATGTAGAAATGTCTATAAAACACCTTAAATATAAAAATTAGGGTTTGGTGGATCAAATATCCAAATAATAGGATTTATTAGAATACAAGAATATCTTATGGATTAATTAGGATACAAACATTTGAAAAAAAATATTCTAATAAATCTCCCTTAAATTATTAGTTTAAAAAAATTAAAAATATTTATATAAATCTATTAAAAATGTTTTAGAGCTCTAAAATAAGAGCTCTAGTGGAGCTCTAGGGATGGTGGAGACCATGTGATGTGATGTTTTGATCTTTTTTTTTTTTGTAAAATGTTTAGAGTTATAATTTGTGAGCTCTAATAACTTTAATGTGTATGTAGAGCCCATCTGATGTGATGTTTTGATCCTTTTTTTTTTTTTTCATCTCATTAGAGCTCTAGTTTTAGAGGGATGCGTCATTGTTTTTTTTTTCTCTTTTCATTGCCAAGTGTATAGAACTCTCTTTAGAACTCCATTTTTAGGGGATGTATCACTTCCCTAAATCTATTTAGTGTAATTTTGATAATTTGTAATAAAAAAAAAAAGTTAAACCTAATTAAATGAGGTTACATGAGTTATGATATACCTCTTCTTGTTATGAAAATATACAAATTTAAAAGTTATAATTAAGACAAATATACAATTTTATTATTAAATGTGAAGTGAAGTGATATTTAATAATAATTAATATGACGTTTATGTTATTAATCTAATAATTTAAGTTACATTTCTTTTGGTTTTAATTCCATAATTAAAAATACAATATGAATATAATACGCACACGAATTTCTAATTTTTAACAATAAGAAGGTTTTAGAATATTTACTACCTTTCATCATTTTCTTTTATTTTTTTTATCTAATTTGATTTTAAATTTAAATAAAAAATTTAATTTGATATGAATTATTTTAACTTTTTCATTAAATTTTTATCAATTTTTAAAAGAACTTTCATTCTTATTCCATTTTTTTTTTCTTTTCAATCAATTTTGATGAAAAAAAACAATAATTTCCAACGCTTCATCTTTTTAAATTTTTATCAAATTATAATTCAATAAAAAAAAATTAAGGGTTGAAGATTCTCTTAATTGGAATTATAGTGAAATAACATCTTGAAACAGTGAAAGTTTGAGTATATGGTTGGTTGAAATGTATAATTTGATTAATTCTCTTATCATATTTGTATAAAAATTGATACTTATGACTACATCATTATAAGTCGGATTATGGAAAGTTTTTTGAGATTTCAAATATTTTTTATTTGTAAATATCCTACCTATTAAAAAAAAGAAAAAATAAAAGAAAAAGAAAAAAAATGTGTAGCTTTTGGATATATGTTTATCAATTTTGTTTTGTGGATATAAACAACTGATGTTTCAATTTAAAAAAATTTAAAAGTATAAAAAAAATAGATTGAGTTTTTTTGGGATAAAAGAAGCCATTTAACTTCTCTATATACTATTTTAAGGTGGACTATTTTAATCACATAAAAAAAATAGAAATTATATTTCGAGACTATCCCTATATATTATGCTATTATATACAAATATAGCGGTAACAAATTAAATAATATCTATGGAAAGTTATACTAAGCTTTCATTTTCAATTAATTGAATTATAATTAACAAACTAACAAATAGCAGCAATGGTATAATAAGATAGAAAGAGGATAAAAAATACAATGATATTTAAAAGTTTTAAATTTACTTAGTTATACAAAAATCTAATGTTATAGTACAATCTTAAATTCCCAATAAATTTTCACATTTTCTATAAAATAAAATGACAACAAAAAATAAAAAATTCTATACCCATTTTTTTTATTTCAATTTTATGATTTTCATTGAAAAAAACAAAATCCGATCAAAATCCTTGGCACAAAATGGGCATAGATACTTCGATTGTAATCATCATCACCAATAATTCTTCTCCACCATGTAAATCTGTAAACAAACACATAAATCTCACTAAAACCAAAACCAAAACCAAAACCAAACAAACAACAGAAAAAGAGAATATCACACAGTAAAAAAAGAAAATTAAAGAAGAAATAAATTTATGAAGTGGTAGGATATTACCCCCAACAACTTAGACCTCGTCTCGCCTAATCCGTCAGCTCTTCCGCCAATGCCCACGAAATCTAGGAGTTTGAATGACTAATCAAATTATTCTATAAGAGTTGAAAATTGATTAATTTGTCCCATTCAGTGATTTAAAATTTTGATAGATATACATCAAAAAAATAGAATATTATATTATTAAATCATAATTCAAATTTAGATATTGTCATATCTTTTTGAGATCTATATTTAAATTCTTATCTTTTTTATTTTTGTGTGATTTCTATTTTTGTTTTCAAATTATTTAAGATGGGGTTGTGGGTTTCTATTTTTTTTAATTTAATTTATTTATGGTTTATATTTGTTTTTAATTATTATTATTTAGGTAAGTTATGATATGAGTTAGATATGTGAGTTTTATTGATTTAAAGTATGATAGTGTGATATATTTTCAAATTAGATTTGTTTATATAGAATTTAAAGATTTTTAAAATTTAAAATTGGATATTAAGAAGCAAAAGAAAGATTTTAACTGAATAAATAAAAATCATATTTATTAATTTTATTTGTTTGTATATTTGATTTTTAATTTTTTTTTTGTTGGAAATATTATTTGATTTTTTGAGGGAGTGAAAAGGAAGGCAAGTTTTGATATTTCCTTTTGGAAATCGATGTGAGAAATTAGAATGGAGAAATTATAAAATATTTTTGTTATCTTTCCGTTTGAAATCCATAAATTAAGGAATAATTATTATTTCCAAAATAATTGAATAGGTATGGGAGAAGTTTAAAATGGTGTATATGGGAGAAGTCAAAACGGTTTGGGAGAAGGCAATAAATGTTGAGATTTTTCTTCTTTTTTTTTTTTTTTTTTTTTAAATTAAAAAATTAAGAAATTAAGATTTAGATATTGAAACTCCCACAAGGCTTATGAGTTAGAAACCTCTTCTCCTTATATAATATATAGATTAGTGTTTTATATGATTTTCCTAAGAAAAAAAATAAATTTCAATTGGGAGTTGTGAAATTCCAAATATTACAAAGGGCATGAAAGCAAGAGAATCAAATTAGACATTAATTTTTCTAACTCGTAGGTTGTGGCACTTTGGTAAGGTTTTGGGGTATAAATTTTGAGATCTAAGATTTTACACTTTTCAGGATCAACTCTTAGGGGTTTGGTGCAGTGGTCTTAGAACAATTCTCTAAGTAGTGGACGAATCGTATCCGAAGTTCTGTTGTGGAGTCGAATCCTGACAACTGCACTCTTTGACTTAAATGGTATGTTCGTTGTGGAGTCAATGCACACACCCGAGATTTGCCCCTCATCCTACTCCGGTTAAACCAACATTAGGTAGTTGATTCCGAAATCGGCGGAGGACAAGCTTGGAGAGTTTACTCGTTAACCAAAAAAAATAATAATAATAATATTTCTCCTCTCAATCAGAAAATTGAGCTCACTTTTAAAAAATTGAATTATTTGTTTTACGTTTTTTTTAGTCAAAATTTTTAATATTTTAAGATTTTTTTTTAGATACACTTAAGCAGTATAATTTATAGAAAAAAAATCTTTAAAAAATTTATCAAATACAAAAATTTAGTATATTTTTGTATTCTTGTATATTTATTAAGATTTTAAAATATTTTTTCACAAATATTTTATATTTTAGGTATACATCTAGAAAGTAAAAAAATTACTTAAAATATTAAAAAAAATTCACTAAAAACAAAATTAAAAAAAAACACAAAAAATAAAAAAACTCAATTTTCAAAAAATCCATAAATACCAAACAAGGTATATAATCTTTCTCCTCTCAATGGACAACAGATATAATTTTAAGAATAACCATCAATTTTTTATAATATAGATTTGATTCAAATGTACAGTTACTGATATCCAATTTTAATAAGTTTTTGCCTGAATATTCTATAGAACTACTGAACGAGTCTTAAAAAGTGAATTGTTCAGATTATTGAAACGAGACTTATGATGGGTTCTACAAATCCCTCAAGTTCTTTCACTACAACAAAAACACATTTTAGTGACACCATACTAGTGGCATGTTCTTAAAAAATGTCACAAAAAGAATATTTGGTGGCATTTTTTAGAAAAATGTCACAGAGCCACAAACATACAAGGCTCTAGTGGCATTTCAATTAAAAAAAGTGTCACTTCACTACAACAAAAATGTCACTATAACAAATTTACACTTTAGTGACACTACACTAGTGGCATGTTTTTAGAAAATGCCACAAAAATAAAAATTGGTATTAAATGTTTTAGAAAAATGTCACAGAACCACAAACATATAAGGCTCTAGTGGCATTTTAATAAAGAAATGTCACATCAATTTTATGGCATTTTATAAAATAATGACACATAAAATTATGTTCGTGACATTTACCAACAGATGCCACTAAACTTTAGTCGCAATTGCATTTTTTAAAAAATGTCAGGACACTAGGTAGGTGCAATTTACTTTTTATGGCACTTAGGTGAAAAGTATCATATACAAATATTTTATAGCATTTTGAGAAATGCCACTAAGCCAAAAACTTTCCAAGCTTATAATGGCATTTTTGAAAAAATAAAAAATGCCAATATATTTTCTAAATTTTTAAAATGCAGTAAATGATTAAAAATAAATAAATTAAACTCAATATACTCTACAGGAAAAAGCACATTCGGCGACTAAATTTCCTGACCAAAAAAAATTTGGACGCTGGAAGTATAGCTTTCAGCGACCAAAACAGCATTAGTTGCCAAAAGTAAAGCTTTTTGGCGACTAAACAATTTTAGTAGCCAAAAGTCTACAATTGGCGACTAAAACTAAGTTTGGTCGCTGATTATATGGGTTTTAGTGACTAAAAGATTTTTAGTAGCCCAAAGTAAAGCTTTTTGGCGACTAAAAAAATTTAGTAGCCAAAAGTCTATAATTAGCGACTAAAAATAAGTTTGGTCACTGATTATATGGGTTTTACCGACTAAAAAAATTTTAGTAGCCAAAAGTAAAGCTTTTTGGTGCCAAAAAAAATTTTAGTAACCAAAAGTCTACAATTGGTGACTAAAAAATAGTTTAGTCGCCAAAAGTGGTCATTTTTAGCGTGGGAGAACTAAAATCCTAAGGCGGGAATTAAATTTTTTGGCGACCAAAATTTTGGTAGCTGAAAGTGCATCTTCGGCGACCAAATCCGATTTTGGTCGGCAAAAGTTAAGTTTTTTAGCAACTAAAAAACAATTAGTAGCCAAAAGTATAGAATTGGCGACTGTAGACACCCCATTTTTGACCGTCCTCAAGACCTGGACGTCGCCGCTTGAACACTTGGTGATTATCCATGTTCGTGTTCGTTTGGAGTTCCCGGAATTCTCGGCTACGCGCCTTGCCTCAGGACCTCCGAACTTGACCGTTTTGTGTCTGGTTTTGCACCAAACACTTGTGCTTTGCCTTGGAGGGGCAGGGAATGCCTTGTGAGGCATCCCCACACACCACCGGCAGTGGCTAGAGGCCACCGGCTGGTTGGTGTTGCCATCGGCACTATATTGTGCCGGTCGGCACTCTTTTGTGCCGGTCGGCAGTCAATTTTGTCGAAATGACAATTTTGCCCTGCCGACTACTGTTCAGTTGCTTTTTGAGATATTTTGAAGCAGCTGTATAGCATTTGTTTCCCCTCCATACACGTGTATGGAGGGATGAGCCTTTGGTTTGCTTAGCTTGTAAGCTTTGTTGCCTATAAGAGAGGGCTCTCTTCTCTTGGCTCAAGGGTTGGAAAAATTAGACATTTTTAGAGAGAAAAGACAGAGAAGAAGCTCTGGTTCTAGGTTAGAACTTGTGTATCTATCCTATCTCTCTTTTCCTCTCTTGTTTCTACACTAGGTGCTTTAATCCATATTATTGCACACAAGCACCTAGTGTTTCACCTTCCTTCGGTTACTGAGGTTCTAAGGGCTGGTTCTTGAAGTTTTTGGTTGGATTTGAGCTCAAGGAAGCAACAACATCAACCTTTGTGAAGGTGGTCTTCAAGGGTAAGAAACTACCCCTTTTACCCCATTTTTGCACTCCATTTTTGCATAGTTTAGAACTGTTTTTGTGCTTAGCATTTAATACAAAAAAGTTCTGTTTTTTAGTCCTCTTTATTGTTGGTTAAGAGTGTTTTGTGCTTTGGGGAGGTTTGACCACCCTTAGGCTTTGAAAATGGCTCATTTTGTGCTATTTTGTGAGAGCTCCGGGATTTTGGTGTTGGGGTCTCTTCACCACTGAAATCTTGAGGGATTTCAGTGGTGAAGATGATGCCTTGAAGTCCCAAGAAGGAGAGGGTCACCCCCTCTCCTTGTTGTCCTTGAAAAGGACCTATTTTGCCTCTTGAGGGAGCCCCATGTTTGGTTGTTTGTTGGTTATGCCATGGCTGTATTTTGTGCTCATATTGCCATATTATAACTTTGTATCATGTTGGTTTTAGTACTCCTTGCATGTTTTGCATAGATGCTTTGTAATGCCTCTTTAGTCCTTTAACATGCATTAGGTTGTGTGCCTCTATTCTAACATGTTTTAGGCTTAGATTCACGAAGCTTGTATGCTTATTTTTCCATGAATAAGGTCTGTCCATGGTTACTTTGGTCGATCTTAGCTTGCATCACATAGCCTCTTTGCATTTGGCTTGTTGGCCTTAAGAGCATGAAAGTATAGCATGCCTTGCTTGCATTATTTTCAATGGTTTGGAACCATTTAGCATGTTATTTCAGTCACTTAGACATGCTTGAATGATTGCCTTGCATGCCTCTTTGAAGTTTTGAAAGCATATGTTGTATGCCTAATGATTTGGTCATTGTGTGTGCCTTGCTCTAGAGCCACTTAGATGCCATCTAGGAGGTCCATTTTGTATGGTCTAGGGCTGCCTTAGACCTGTTTTAAGCCTTCTTGGCCTTGTGAGGCTTGGTTGGCTTAGCCATGGTTTAGGTCTCCTTTGGCTTGCCTTGGATGCTTGGACCACTTGTTGCATGTTTAGTCTATTTTGTTGCTTGGTTTGGCACCATGTCCAACATGATTTTAAAGCTTATATATATGCATGTTAATATGTCCATGTTAGCCTCTTTTAAGTGTTCTTAAGAGTTGCTTGTTTATGCCTAAGTGTTGGATTATGTATGCTCGCATGTGTGCATGTATTGCATATATCTTAGCCTTCACTTCTATGGCATTTGGCCACTGATTTTAGGCTTATTTAGAGCTACCTAACCTACGTGCAAGTCCATCCTCTTGTTACTTGCATATGCTCCTTGAGTGTTGTAATGTATTGGTAAGTCAATGCATGTTAGGACTAACATGATTGAATGAAGTCACATGCTTGTTTGCATGCTTGGACACCCACATTACACCTTGCATACTTGATGGTTGACATTGGTGTTTCATGCCTTGTATGTTTGTTAGCTTGTATGCTCCTTTGCATTGGTATGATTGCATACTAGTTGACATGTCTAGGATTGCACCACATAAACATGTATGCTCTACCTCTTGACCAAGTCATGATAGAGGCTTAGCACCCTTGTGTGTTTGTTTGGTTTGCATGCATTTGAAATAGAAGTTGCACATTTGGTTCTTTGGGCCATCATGCATGGAAATGCGTGATTGGTGGCCCGAGAATCGAGGCACATGCCCCTTTGAGTCACAAATATGATAAGGGGCGTGATTGGTGCACACATTGTTGGAATTACATTGCCATGTAAGTTTTTGCCCTCTGCTGCTGTGAGTTGTAGGTTCTGCAGACATTCAGTGCCGGCCGGCAGTATTTAGTGCCGACCGGCAGTCTATTGATGGCCGATGGATGAATTTTGTGCCGGTGACCTCATGCTGATGCCGGTGGAAGTCCTACTCAGCCGATGATGTCCCTCAGTGTCCTGGGAGGCACTCCTGAGACTTTGGCAGTCTTCTGAGATGCAAAGCAGGGAAAACAGAGGCAATCTAAGCATGGCAGTGCAATTCCGAGCAAGTCCCGAGCATGTGTTGCATCCGGCCTTCATCTCGAGGCGGTTTACTGCTTTAATTAGATTAATTGATTTATTTGATTAATTTAGTTGGACTGTAATATTTTAATTAGTTTGCATAGTTAATTAATCTGTAATATTTATTCGGTCTCTCCGTGTGAGAGCAAATCTGTAATAAGTGTGCGTGAGTTTGTATGTCTTCCAAACCCCACTTCTTTCTTCCCTTTTATTTACCTGCTTATGATGGTAGATTAGGGCACGTCTATTTTAGCATACCTTATGCAATGCATGCGTGCATCCATGCATTTGTCTAAACATGCACCGGGCTCGGTACATCATACAAACTGCATTGTATTCTAAATTCCAACTTGAATACGTGCATCAAATGATTGCATTTCACGTGCCATTTTAGGGTTAGCCGAGCCTACTCTAAATTGCATCCTTGCCTGTGATGCATTAGCCACTTAACATGACTTAAGGACATGCATGTCTGCTAACTAGTTTCTTGTTTTGGCACGGAGTACGATGTAAGTATTTTACGCTTTAGCATTCCACATGCGTGTGAATGTTGCCATGACAGTATGCTTACCATGCGGCTAAGTGCTTATGTGAGATGAACTGTTTGAATGCCTGTGGATGGAGGTTGGATTGCTTGAGTTGGAAAAACTCGTCGAAATCCGTATTTTAGCCTACTTGCGAGTAGCAAAACCCGAAACGCTTTCAAAACAAACGGATATGCAATGATTATTTCCGAATTAGGCAATCTAGTCTATACTTGTTTGCTGTGCGCATAACATAGTAATTCTAGGCTAATAACCGGAATAAGAACACATAACGTTTTCAAAATTGGATATCACGGTTAGTAGAGGCCGATCTTCGGATCGGGCGAGAGGGGGTGCTCATAGCTGACCTTCCCCGATCGTACCCAAGCTCCCGAGCCAAGACATTTGGTGATGACGGACATGTGGCCTTCGGCACCGAGTCAGGGTTTCCTAAATTTCCCATTTTAAAATATTTAGGTGGCGACTCTGTATCTGGCAAAGCAGTCCATGTTTGGCACTACTTTTCAAAATCTGTTTTTCTTCAAAACGATTTGCCAGAGTTGGACTCTTTGGTTCAGATTACGAACCGCAACAAAACAAAACAGGGGAGTCCGAACTGTAGAGTGAAGCCCACGGGCGCATCTACAGCGACTAAAAAATATTTTTAGTCGTCAAAAGTGGTCTTTTTTTATTTTGCTAGTAAATAGTTTATTTTACATAAATTATGTTCAATAAAATAATTATGTTTATACTTGTACTTTTATATTAATATGGATGTATGTACTATATAAATAATATATGTTGCATATATAATCATGTGGTGCTATAGAGGTGTAGTGAGAAGAGTGTGGTGTATAAGGTTTATGGTGCGGGAGGTTGGCGGTTTGAGTCTCCGCAAGAGCGGATCAAATTGTTCTACAACGAATTATCGTCACGAATGACACTTGATAGCGTCACGAATAGTGCCTACCATGACATTAAAGTGTCACTGAAAGGTTTTAGTCTTGATGGTGTAATGACACTTATAAGTGTCCCTAACTCTTTTTTTAATGGCGCTTGATAGTGCCACAAATAATATCTACCATGACATCAAAATGTCATTGAAAATTTTTAGCCATGATGGTATAGTAGCACTTGCAAGTATCTACCGTGGCATGGATACAAATGTCACTTGTTCAAAATGCCACAAGACTAAAAAATGTCATTAAACCAATAGTTTTGTGACACTTTCAAATGTCACTAAACTAAGAAAATGTTGTAGTGTTTCATGTTTAAATCCTAACATAAGAGAGTCCTAATCCTTATAAATAAATCTTTGTTTTAAAATGTTTTAGGCTTGTTTTGAGAAGTGGTAAAAAGTTAGCTTATTAGCTTTTTTTTTGACTTTTTTGAAAAAATGTATAAAAATAAAATAAAATAAAGAGGTAATATGATCCAAATAAGTTAACAAATCAATAAATTAACTTTTCTTTTCTTTTTTCTCGAAAAAGGCCTTAATATTTCTTTGATCTCGTGCATTGTGCATGCCAAGCACTAGTTCACATGAAATTATGAACATCACGAGCCTTTTGACTTCAATCATAATTTGGGTTTTTTCATGACTATGAAAAGGGAAAAATTATTAGTTGGCCCAAGACCCTACATGGTCATATTCCTTATTAATTATAATTTATTATGTCATTTTATATTTTTCAATCATCTAATACAAATTCGTAAGTTTCATCATCTCTACCAATCAAAACACCATTAAAACACCACGTGCCAGTACTCCAAGACTAACCAATAACTTCTCACGAAAAGAAGGATTCAAAATTTTTTTTGGGGTTAATTTATAAACATTGTTTGAACTAAATTAATAAATAAATAAATAATCACTTCATTATAAATAAATAATCACTTCATTATATGAACAAGTAGAACTAAATTCGCTTTATTATGTAAACACTGATTATTTTTTTGAAAAAAGATTCCTTTTTCTAATCCTTCATAGATAATTGGATCATCGACAGAAAAAGTGGCCCAATCAATGAAACAACGAAACAAACACAACTTTAAATTGAAAAATGTGCCAATTGATCCTCATCAAATTTTGTTGTCTACTTGTGCACGCATACAAAAAGAATAACATTATATGCATTAATTGATAGATTAATTAATGTATTAATAAATAATAATGTGACATAATTTTAAAAGTTATGAAGTAAACTCACGTATACAAAAACTGTGGATCCAAAAATTACAAGGCGCACATTCATAGACCGGACTACGGAAGAAAAATCCACTACAATAGGCACATCGGGAGTTAATGTCCTTGGTTGTTCGAACTAAAGTGAGAAGGTGCGGGTGACCTTTAAAGTTAAAGGTGATCCCATATTTTACATTCGAATACCGATCTAAAGGACGGATGCAATTCATATGAAGAGATTGATCGCAATCGCCACAATGATAGAACCAATATTTTGGGTCTATGTCTTCCTCGCAGATTTCACATATATACTCCCCATTGCCATTTGTCTGGTCTTTGAGAGGAGAGGAATAGGTTAGGGTGAATGGATGTTTATCGTATCTGTGCCTAACCGTAGGTGTCATAAGAACACAACTTTCACATACATTGAAATTGCAAGTCTCACATGAAAACCCAAACTCAGCCCAAACATCACATGCATTGCAACTAAATCCTGTTGGCCTTAGAGCAAAGGTGTGATTGTGAGCTTCATGTCTGATAGTGCGCGGTAGGGATGCACACCCAATATCAAGGAAGAAGTTGCATTCAGAACAACCGAATTTAAACAAATTGCAATATGTGAGGCAACATGGACAAAGATATGAAGGAAATTTTGTGGTCAAGCAAAGTGTGTGCTGTGGGTGACATGGGTGGTGCAGTGTACTGGGTAACTCTGCACAATACTCGTGGAGTAAAAAGTTGCATTGAACACAATGGTAAAATGGGCCTGAGATTCTTTGCGCACACGCATTGCATTTTTCTTCATTCTCTACCTCATTCAATAGGGGTAAGTTGCTCTCAGAGTGTGACTCCTGGTCGATTTGTTTGTTAGAAAAATATAAAGTGTGTTCATGACTAAAATGTCTAATCTCTGTTGCTTCTTTATACTTCCCCACTACTTTGATGTGATTGATGAATAGAGTTCTCAGATCAACAGATTCATCGGCTGGCAAGGTGATCCGATTTTCAACTTCAATCTCTGCATCGCAATCCCTGAAACCAAAAAAAATGAATAGTTTGTAATCAAAGTAAATCACTAACCCAAAACAAAAAAATAAGAGTCAAACAGGAAAATATCAACTTGGATAGCTCAGTATTTGATGTTGCTCTCCCCGAATTAAGCTTGATCTTATGTTCAGTCTCTACTTCGCAATCCCTGAAACCACATATCCAAGGTTGGAGCGCTATCAAAAGATATAATAATAATAATCAAATCAAATTATTCACAGAAAGTTAAAAGAAAAATGTTGCAAGGCAGAAGGGTCAACGACGTGCTTGGAATGCTCCATCTCTGATGCCGCGCAGTTTAGATGGACAGAATATGTGCATTTGGAGTCGGAACAATAATAAAGCCAATTTCTTCTGTACAATGGCTTGTTACAGATTCTGCAGTCCTCGCATCTATATGTATATGGAATAGAATAGATGAGGGTGAGAGGGTGAGGATGGTGATGATCACCAAGTTTAATGGTGCTAGGTAATGAATTAGCACATTTCTGGCGGACCCAGAATCCACAGGTGGTACATAAGTAGGAGGTGCCTCCGTGTTCTTCACCGCAAGCATCACATAAGAACGTGGCTGACTTTTCCAAGGGGATCAACTGATGTGGGTGACATTTGAGCTCAATCCTCTGTTGAATATTGGACACCACCGAAGCACACCTTATGTCGACATCGAACTCGCATTGAAAGCAATTGTAAACGAATCGGTCGCGATGTTCTCCACAAACATCGCACGTGCAAGGATAATAAGGTGGCTGTGAAAGGAGAGTAAGGGGTGTTCAGGGTGAGCAGGATGATATGTCATTTCGCGGGGTAGTTCTGCACATGATTTGTGCAAGAAAAACTCGCATTTGGTGCAACCATAGGACAGACCTGAGATGGGTTGCCGACACCCGTAGCAATGAACTTTCACACCTTCCTCCATGTAGGCTGTCCTTAGGATCAATGGATGGTCATGACTGAAGTGTTGAAGCTCCATCTCTCTCTCTCTCTCTCTTCTTGATGGTAAATCTTGAAAATGTTCAAGGCAAGAACTCGATAATATAATAAGTCCCTAAAGTAAGAAAAGTATCGGTTCTATTGATAATTGCAATAAAGCTACGCTTCATGAAGAAGCCTTTTCGTGAAAACATCAGAATTTGGGTGAAGCAACTGTTCACAAATATATATATTTTTACAGCAATGCTAGGTATCATGAAAAAATTTTCATGAAAATGATCATGAAAGATTTATGACCCTTGGATTACATTTAAAATAAAGCACCACACATTAATTAAGGTAATCTAAGAGTCATAAATCTTTCATGACCATTTTCATGAAAATTTTTTCATGATCCCTAACTTTTATCATATTTTTATTAGTAAAAAAAAAAGGGAAAGAGAAAACCTGAAACGTAAAGGGGAGAGAATGCTCACCCCTCTCTTACCGCGTCCGGATCTTCTAGAGTGATTGTGAAGTGATCCTCTAGAGTGATCCTTTATGACACGACACGTGTCCCATTAACGGAACCAATGGCTGAGATGATTCCTCGCCAAAACGATATCGTTTTGGTGACAGACCCAAAAATAAAATAAAAAAATCAGATTTTGCAGATCGAGAGAGAGGATGAGGAAGAAGAAAATGGATTTGAGAGAAACTGGGTTTGAGAGAAAATTGGTGTATTTGCAGAGAAAATGGGTTTAAGAGATGAAGAAGAAAATGAGTTTGAGAGAAAATAGGTGTATTTGCAGAGAAAATGGGTTTGAGAGATGAAGAAGAAAATGGAATTTCTTGGGTTTGAGAGATGAAGAAGAAAATAGGTTTGAGAGAAAATGGGTTTGAGAGATGAAGAAGAAAATGGAACTTCCTGAGTTTGAGAGATCAAACCCATTAACCCAACACAGCAAAAAAAACAAAGAACAATGAAGAAATAGAAATTGAAAAACTTATTCACCCAAAAAATAAATTGAAAAATGAAATAGGATTGAAATTTGAAATCCATGTACAATTAATGAAAATCATCTCTCCTTCAATATGGAGAGACGATTTGCCAAATCGGAGATCGATATTCAAAGATCGACTATCCATATCTCCACTTCTCTGGGCAATTTTTACCAGATTACTATCGTCTGAAACTTCATGATTTATGACCTCAAACTGTCGAATAACTTCCGGCTCTATAGACTCTGTGACAACCATCTTTGTATCCTGAGAAACTCGTTCACCATCGATCTGCAAACTCTGAATTTTTTTTATTTATTATTTTTTTTGGGGTCTGGTCACCAAAACGACGTTGTTTTGGCTATGGATCACCTCAGCCATTGGTTCCGTTAATGGGACATGTGTCGCTCCATGAAGGATCACTCTAGAGGATCCGGACGCTCTCTCACCAGGCAAACTACGCTCTGCTCACTCTTTCTCTCCTTTCTTTCTCATCTCACTGCCCCGGACATTGAGGCCTTGTTTGGTTTGTTTTTGAGAAACAAATTTTGGAGAAAGTTTTCTAAAATTTTGTTTGGTTTAGTGATTTTGGAAAAAAAAATTCCAAAATCACTTTCTATTTCCCACTCATCAATCAATCACTTTTTCTTTCTCCTCTCTCATTTTCAATCATTTTTTCTCTCACACACATCTACTCAATTATAATAAAATATCAAATCATTCCAAACTCCGACACTCCAAAACTATTTCCAAAATTTACAACCAAACAAACCAAAAAAATTTCTAAACTCTTTCCCCACGATTTTTTTTTGAAAATTTATCTCCTAAAAGCGAACCAAACACACCCTGAGTGTTCTGTTCTGTTTCTTTCTCTCTCTACTTTACTTTTCACTTTCACTTTCACTTTTACTTTCGCTTTTCCTTTATTTTTTTTTAAAATTAGTTTGTGGACCCATAAAAAGGAAAATTATTGATTGATTTAAAGACATTACGTAATCATATCTCTGACTAATCACAAATTTTCATGTTTTTTTATATTTCTCAATCATTTAATACAAAATCGTAAATCTTACTCTCTCTACCAATCAGAACACACCTGAAATACTATGTAACTATGCCCCAAGACCAACGAATAACTACTCCCATGAAAGTGCTCTCTGGCAATATACCAACAAACTTCCTCAAGGTTTTCTTTCATGAAAGCTTCTTCGTCAAGCAAAGCATTATTGAATTCCCTTCAAGTGCTCTTGGAATATGTAAAACAAAAATGATTGAAACACTTACTTTTAAAATCATTTCTAATAATGTATTTGATAAGGTTTAAATTTTGATTTATCAAATATTTCAATTTAGCATCAATGTCATATTATTAGGAATTATTTAGGAGTGATAAATAAAGGGATGTAACATTATTGTGAATTTACCTTTAAATCAAGTGAGTTTATTTACGGTTGTTCATAACTATAAAAAAATTGTACCATATATAAATTATAATATTTTCAAATTTGATCACTTTGTCTCATAATTAAGTTGTTTCAACACTATATTTGATAACTAAAGAGAGAGAGAAAGAAAAAGAAAAGAAAATGTAAGTTATACGAGAAATAAAAAAATTTGTGATTTTTCTCCCTCTTTTTTGAATAAGAGAGAAATGAAAAGAAAAAATATTAATTTCTCTCTTATCTTATTTGGTTAAGTTATATAAAAGAAATAAAATTATATAATATTATGTTACCATATTAGCCTTTTATAGATGTTAGTCTTCTTATTTCTTCTATATCTAAAGTGGTAATTTTTGTATTGTAACAAAATAGTAAAGACACTTGGTCCAACAGTCCAAATTCAAATGTTTTTTTTGTTGTAGATACTTGTTGGTCAAATTTCTTATTTGTTTCAACAGATCAAACCATGGTTGGTTTCAACATATCATTGTTGGTAAAAAAATTGAACAGATAAAAAAAAATTTGGAAAGATAAAAATTGAACATATAAATTTTGGACAGATAAAAATTAGGACAAGAATTTCACACAAATTAAACAGATAGAAATTGAACAGATAGAAATTTTACAAAAATAGAATTGAACAGAAAATAGAAATTTTACAAAATAGAAATTTCACACATATAGAATTGAACACATAGAAATTTTACAAAAATAGAATTTCAACAAATAAGGAAAAAAATTAAACAGACAGATAGTTCGAAAATTTGAACAGATAGTCAAAAAAGTCAACACATAAATTAAGGGATAAAATTAAGAATAAAATGTCTTCCCAAAACAACAAAAGAATTTCTCACCAAACTATTTCATAAAGGGTGAACCTCTCACCAACAAAATTTTTTTACTGGACCTAATGTTTTATACATTCTTTAGATTAGATTTATCACTAATTTTTTTAAATAGTATTTAGTTGGCTTTATTTCTTTCCTAATTTCTTTACTTCTAGAGAGATTCAAAATAGGAGTCAGACAGAAATGGGTTTTTCCTTCCTTCCCATTCCATTCCATTTCTCTTCTTTTTGCTTATGCAAACAAGTTGTAATCTTTGGCAAAAAAAGGGGGGGGGGGGTGTTTAAGTTATAACCAAACCACCACAATATAACCAAAAATCACTTTAATCCTAACTAACAATCAAAATAGATTCATAACTAATATTATCATGGATAATAAAAAAATTGAGCCTGACAATCATAATTAGTCATAACTGCACACCACTTAACTTATAATCATAACCACAAACAAGATATATAGTACATCTCGAAAAAAAGGTTTTGTATTATAAAATTTCTCACATTTTATAGTCACTAGATATGAGGCAATGTTACTGATATTAATAAATAAAACTCACTACTTTTGTGTCTAGTGAGTAAGATAAGGGGTGCAATTGGGGTTCAGACATGTTGAAGGATTGCTCTAGACAATTTCCAAAGAGGTCAAATTTTCTACCCTGTAGACAATTTCTAAATGTTTGTAATTGTTCCTTAGTAAAATCTCTTACGATTCCCAGTAACCACACCATGAAGGAACAAAAATGTTCATAAGATTCAATTATGTGCTTGATTTAAAGAGTACCATTCTCATTTCATATATTTTTGACCTAGTTAAATGTAAATTTTGGTGAATACAGAGTCAGAATTATTGGCTAAAATTCTTGCATATCAATAGAAATTCAATGGTTCAAATCTTTCATGTGCAAGTGAGACTTACTCTTAATATATTTATTAAAATACAACAAAAGTGGAATAATTTTGGAATAATTTTATGAATAACGATTTATTTTAAAATGTTTTAATATTTCTTTTTTGTGGTGCATTGCACACGCTAATTACTAGATCATATGAACATTAGGAGCCATTTGACTTCAATCATAATTTGGGCTTGTTCATGACTACGAAAATGACCATTCAAATTATTTTGTCAATTTATAAACATTGTTTGAACTACATTTTAAAAATATATAAATAAATAAAAATCAGTTTATTAGTTGAACAAGTTGAACTAAATTCACTTTCTTATGTAACCACTCATTATTTTCAAGGGAAAAAAAAAAAGTAACTTCAAAATCATTTTACCTATCCTTCATGGATAATTGGGTCATCAACAGAAAAGGTCGCCCAATCAATAAAAAGCAAAACAAACACAACTTTAAATTGAAAAATGTGCCAATGGATCTTCATCAAAATGTGCCAATGTGGATCCAAAAATCGTAAGGTGCACATTCATATGCTATGCTAAGATCTTTGAAAGATTCACCACAATAGCCGCATAAGGAGTTGTTAATGTCCTAGGGTCTTCGAACTAAAGTGAGAAGGTGCGGGTGATCTGCAATGTTAAACGTGATCCCATATTTTACATTCGAATACCGATCAAAAGGACAGATGCAATTCATATGAAGAGATTGATCGCAATCGCCACAATGATAGAACCAAAATTTAGGGTCTATGTCTTCCTCGCGGAGTTCACATATATACTCCTCATTGCCATTTGTTTGGTCTTTGAGAGGAGAGGAATAGGTTCGGGTGAATGGATATTTATTGTATCTGTGACTAACTGTACATGTCATAAGAGCACGCCTTTAACATACATTGAAATTGCAAGTCTCACATAAAAACCCAAACTCAGCAGAAACATCACATGCATTGCAAAAGCTTCGTGTCTAATAGTGCGCGGTCGGGATACACACCTAGTACCAAGGAAGAATTTGCAGGCAGAACAACCGAATTTAAAAAATGTGTAATATGTGGTGCAACATCGACATAAATATGGATGAGAATCTGTGGTCAAGCAAAGTAGGTGCTATGGGTGACATAGGTGGTGCGGTGTACCGGGTAACTATGCACAATACTCGTGGAGTAAGAAGTTGCATTGAACACAATGGTAGAATGGACCTGAGATTCTTCATGCACACGCATTGCATTTTTCTTCGTTCTTCGCCTCATTCAAGAGGGGTAAGTTGCTCTCAGAGTGTGAATCCTGGTTGATTTGTTTGTTAGAAAAATATAAAGTGTGTTCATGACTAAAATGTCTAATCTCTGTTGCTTCTTTATACTTCCCCACTAATTTGATGTGATCGATGAATAGAGTTCTCAGATCAACAGATTCATCTACTGGTAAGGTGATCCGATTTTCAACTTCAATCTTTGCTGCCTTGCGATCCCTAAAACCAAAAAAAAAAATAAAAATGAATAGTTTGTGTGGGGGCATATTTTGTGAATGACAGCACGTGGCCAAGGTGACACCGACGTGTCAGCCACAGTGCCACATGGCTTGGTCATATGCGAGATGATCTCAGCTAGGCTGAGGTTATCTTTGGATATATTGGAATTCGAGGTGAGTGGATAAGGGACAAGAGTCCTAGAATAGGGGAGGATCTCAGTTTGGGTAAAGATAAAGCTCTTTGGGAGTTTATCTCTATCTAGCTGGGAGTCCAAGATGAGCATTGAGCCAAAATCCATTGAAGTTAGGCTTCTGCAGGGATCAAGTTAGTGCTAGCTGTAAAAGTAAAGTACCCTTGTGGGTTTAAGGTATGCTTTTGATTATTCTAGCAAGTGAGTTACGCACTATTTGTTATCTTTGAGAGATATATTGACTTGATCGTCGGAGGATCCCCAGGTGGACAAACCACCGCCGGATTCTTATCTTTTTGGGACAGGTTATTCGGGCTAATCTATTCTGCTGGTGCTCTCTTGCTGAGTTTCCTTGTTTGGTTGTGTGGTCAAAAATCAACACCCACAATTTGGTGCCGTCTGTGGGAACGTAAGGAGAATAGATGGCCAACGATGGGCAGAAAGAAAAGATTGGGAACGACATCCCAAGTGGGAGTGGTAAGCATACCGACCTAAACGTGGAGGAAGCAAACCATAACGAAGGAGCACGAGATTAGAATCCTGGGGAGAAGGACGTCGGCCAAGAGGCAGATGTACCGAAGAAATCAGGCCGAGACGAGTATTACAACAAAAGCGACCTCTAGGTATGGAAAGATAGATGCTTGAGGAGGGATGGCGAGATGAAGGGAATGGCAAACAAGTTGGCAGACCTGCAATTGGTTGTCAACTTCATGATATAGAACAACGTCATGCAGCCACCGTTTCCATTGAGAGACACGCCGATTTCAGCAGCCAAGAACGACGCCTAGAAAGGAGGGTAGAAAACAATCCCAGCAGTCCCTCAGCATGACAAAGTGAAGGAACACTCACATCAGCCTTCACGGGATGCCGGGCGAGCAGAGTCAAGAAGAGAAGAGTCTCAGAGGACGCCTCGTACCAAGGGGACTTATGTTAAACAACATCGGCATGTTCAGGAGAAGGAACTTTGTTTTGACACGATAAATGAAAAGAAGTCCAAGAGGACTCATAATGACACTGGAAGCAGCGCACCAAAAAGGCTGAAATCCGTTGACAGCCGAGCTCCTGGTCGGACTAAGGAGGATTTGAGGGACTACCTCCAGAGGAAGCGATAGAATGCCGATGTCATATCTTTGATCAAGCTAAGAACACCATTCTCCGTGGAGTTAGATAAGTTCGAGGCCCCAAAAAGGCTCCATATACCGAGGTTCCAGATATATGACGGTAAGTCCGATCTGAACTTTCACGTCGGCTTATATTTGAATTCAATGGCACTGTATACCGGGAACAAATCGTTGCTCTGCAAGGTGTTCCCCTCATCCTTTAGGGAAATTGCATCAGATTGGTTTTACAAGTTGCCAAAAGGAACTGTGAAAAGTTGGGAAGGCCTGACCGAGATGTTTGTAACCAGGTTTGTTACAAACAAATTGCAGGTAAACTCCCTAATGGCTCTAAAAATTGGTGAGGGTGAAAGCCTTAGGGTTTATGCCAAAAGGTAGGTGTTCAATCGAACACCAGGATGCAACCAGGAGTTAGCGGTCGTATCTTTTAAGAACGGCCTGGAGGATGAATGCATGCTTCGAAAGTCACTGGCAAAGACTCTGCCAAAGAGTATGGAGGAGCTCATGGCCAGGATCAAGAAGTATGCGAGAGTAAAAGAGGATACGCCAGGAACGAAGGCGTCAAAACAAGAGAAGAGGAACGGCTCGCCGAAGCGAGGCCGATGTAATACAAATTTTAATAGACAAGAAATAGGACTGAGGGTTGCACAGACAGTCACCACAGTGTTCCAGATCTCATTTTATAAAGTCTTGGAAAGGATCAGGAACCAGCTGTATTATAGAGCACCAGAGAAGATTCCTGGCGAATTTATGGGAAGAAGCCTTGGGAAGCACTGTGCCTACCATAATGAGGATGGGTACCTGACTCAGGGGTGCAGAGCCTTGAAAATGCATTTGGAGGATCTGGTTAGACAAGGTCACTTAAGGGACCTAGTAGACGAGGCTAGAACGAGGGAAGAGCAGGCAAGGCTGCCCCAGGCACCGGCAGCACCACCTCCACCAGCACCACAACCGCAAGCAGACATACCTCGAGTGATCAATGTGATTTATTCAAGGGTCAATGAGAACGAGGTACGTGAGGAGACTCAGAGGGTGAAGCACTTACAACATGTGTATCAGGTTCAGCAAAAGAGGCCAAGGACAAACAAGTGCCAGGGACCAATTGTGTCCTTTACTGAAGCAGACCTAGACATGGTGCAGCATCCACACAATGATGCTCTAGTAGTAACCCTCAAGATTGGAGAATGCCAGGTAAAGCGCATTTTGATTGACCAAGGCAGCTCTTGTGACATCATATATGTCAGATGTTACAAGGAGCTCAGCCTTCACTGAGATGATTTGGAGCAGTCCAACAGTCCAATGGTCGGGTTCAATGGAATGCCGACATGGCCCCTAGGAGCAATAAATTTGGAGGTACAATCGGGCACCAAGAAGGTAAGCATAGAGTTCACAGTAATTGACACTCATTCTCTTTAAAATGTTATCTTGGGAAGGCTATGGTTGTACGCAGTGAGGGCTGTTCCTCAACATTGTGTAGACACCCCATTTTTGACCGGCCTTAAGACTCAGACGTCGCCGATTGAGCGCTCGGTGATGTTGCATATTGTGCTCGTTCAGAAGTCTCAGAGTCGCGGCCGTGCGCCCTGCCTCCGGACTTCCGAACCCTCTTCTGTGCCTTGCCTCGGTTTGCGAACCAGACTCGGTTTTCTCTATTTTCTTTCCTGAGGGGAGGGAGAGGTCCCGTAGACCATCTCTCAGTGGCCGTGCGCTACTTTTCGTGGCCGTAGGCCATTTTGCCCATTTCGGAGCCCGGTTCCCGGTTTTCGGAGCCGTCAGGCCGTGTGCCTCGGTTCGGGACCACCCAACCGTCTCCGATTCCTCTGGTTCTTGGCAGGTACCTCTGTTTCATCATAACGAGGGACACTGGGGTCTTAGATACCCACTTCGTGGCCAAACACCACTTTCGGTGCTTAACGGCCGATTTTCGGGCCCCGAACCTCGCGGTTTGGCCCCCGAGCATTCGTTTTGCATCGGTTTTTGTTCATTCTTGGCAGGTACCTCTGTTTCATCATAACGAGGGACACTAGGGTCTTATATACCCACTTCGTGGCCAAACACCACTTTCGGTGCTTAACGGCCGATTTTCGGGACCTCGAACTGCGTGTTTTGGTCCCCGAGCATTCGTTTTGCATCGGTTTTTGTTCATTCTTGGCAGGTACCTCTGTTTTATCATAAGGAAGATCACTGGAGGGTGGGAGGCTAGCAATTGTCCAAGCAACCTGTTATGCTCTTCCGGCACCCCCCGGCGCCCGTTTTTCTCACTTCCGGGCTAATGTTGACCACCCTAGGGCCATTTTCTTCAAACCAAAACCACATATTTGTGATGTACACACATGGGAGGACCCTAAAAACATATGGCCGGCCAGTAATTTTCATTGGACCTTTTGAACCCCTCTTTGAATTGGCCTATTCTCTCTCCTGTTTCAGAGTTGTCAAATTTGAACCACAGGGCCTTGTTGTACACACCTAGGAGGACACCATCATCTGGTGGCCGGCCATTAATTCAAGAGTTCATTTTTGCCCCCTAGCCGGCCGGCCATGGGGGGTGGCCGGCCGGCCACCTCCAGAAAAAGCACTTGGCCGGCCACACTCCCATCAGTGCATACTTTACAGCTGTATAGTTGCTTCTCCAAAATATCTTTGGCATCCGGGGGATATTTTGGGAGGGAAAGCTTGGGTGCATTTCCCTCCACTTTTACACCCCTCCTTTTGTCCATATAAGGGGCCTCCCAATTCAGTCCTTAGGGTTAGAAAAATTTGGCTCAAGCATATCTCTCTCTATCTCTCTCAAACTCTCAAGTTTTGGTCTCATTTGTTCATCAACAACAAGCAATACCTTCACCACTTCGATTTAAGCAGCAAAGGAAGGTTTTTCAGTGGCTAAGAAACAACAAACTCAAGCCAAGAAGCAAAGAAAGACTTGTCTTCAAGGGTAAGTCTCAAATCCCCTCTTTTACACCACTTTCTTGCCTCATTTCTTAACCCTACTTGATCACTGTTTTGAGCTCCGACCAATACTGAAAGTGGTCTTCTTTTGAGCTATTCTTGAGGTTTGTTTAAGGGCTCAACTCTGTTTGAGCCCTCCATCTTGCACTTCCTTCAATATCCTCTTATATGCCATTATTTTGCATTGAATATTTGGCCTATGTGTGATCTGAATTGGAGCATCTCATGAACTGATATTGTGCTTATTTTGAGCCCCTCTTCAACATTTAAGAAGGTCTCAACCTTGTTTTCATGCTCCATATGCAAGTTGCTTTGAATCCATGTTTTACCCCTATTTTTGCATGAAATATCTAGCTCATGAGTGATCTGTTTTCGAGCATCAGGTAAACTGTAAGTGGGCCTATTTGGAGGCCCTCTTCAACATTGAAGAAGAGCTCAACCCTGTTTGGCCTCTCTATCATGCACTTGCTTCATAATTTCTCATATTTACCGTAAACTTGCATGATTTATTTGACCTACATGAATTCTGTTTTGGAACATGTCATGAACTGTGAGTGAGCTTATTTTGTGTCCCTCTACAATATTGTAGAAGGGATCAACTTTGTTTGGGGTCTCCATGTTATACTTTCCTTTATATCTCTCTTTGACCCCATTTTGCATGCCTTTTTGAGCTTATCTAGCTTCTGTTTTTGGCCATCATCAGAACTAGAAATATTCATATTTTGATCTTCTTGACATATCTCATTGAGGGTCTTTTCTGGTTTGATGAATTTTTGGGGTACCTCATGTTATAGCCTTATATATCCTCATTCTTGCATAGCATTTTTACCATGGTTTCTTACTGAGTTGGGGAATGTCATCTACTGAAAATGTGCATATTTTTAGTCCCTCATCAGTGTTGTAGAAGGGTACTTTTCAGTTTGAGCATCGCATACACCACTTGCTTCAATACCCCTCTCTTGGCTCGTATTTTTGCATGCTATTGTTGTCCTATCTATGCTCATTATTTCGCCATGTTTTGTACTGTGAATAATGCTATTTTGGGGCTGCCTTGCTACTGTTTTGCATACCATGTACCAATTATGCATGTTTAGTATGGCTGTAGGCCATTCCAGGTGCTTATTATCGCATTTCGGGACCATTCCGGGCATTCGGTGTCATTTCCCCGCCTTTCGGGACTGTTTTGCATCATTTGTAAGTGCTGAAATTTCATTTGCATGTTTGCATATCATTTCCATGTCATTTTGCATTCCGTATGCATCGCCTCGGTTTGCGCGCCCGTGTGCACGCATTTCGAGGCACTCATTTTTATCCGACGGCCTCTCATGTGAGTGTGGCTGAGGCCCTCTCATGTTAGTATAAGTCCATTTCGCATTTCGTATGTCATTTCATGCTTTAATGCATCGCTTCGGTTTGCGCGCCCGTGTGCACGCATTTCGAGGCACTCATTTTCATCCGCCGGCTTCTCGTGTGAGTGTGGCTGAGGCTCACTCATGTTAGTATAAGTCCATTTCGCATTTTGTATGTCATTTCATGCTTTAATGCATCGCCTCGGTTTGCGCGCCCGTGGGCACGCATTTCGAGGCACTTCATTTTTATCCGACGGCCTCCCGTATGAGAGTGGCTGAGGTCCTCTCATGTTAGTATAAGTCCATTCTGCATTCTGTATGCCATTTTCGCATCATTGCATTCCGTATGCCATTTTCTCTGTTTGCGTGCCCGCGGGCACGCACTTCGAGACATCTCATTTTAGTCTCATTACATATCATTTCCATGTCATTTTGCATTCCGTATGCATCGCCCCGGTTTGCGCGCCCGTGGGCACGCATTTCGAGGCACTTCTTTTTTTATCCATCGGCCTCTTATGTGAGTGTGGCTGAGGTCCACTCGTGTTAGTGTAAGTCCAATTGCATCGTGTATGTCATTTTATGCTTTAGGATCATTTCCTCGGTTTGCGTGCCCGTCTGGCACGCACTTTGAGGCGTCTCATTTTCATAGCATTGTGCATGCTAGAATTGTATATTAGCTGCATTTCATGCATACCATGCATATTGCATTGTGTTCGGGATAGGAGTTAGCCCGGGCACGGGAAATGAGGCACGTTTCGTACTCCGAGTGACGGAACAGGTCTCAATTCCCAAGTCACCGACACTCCAGATTACCCATGATGGAGTTAGGTTTTGTTGTAGCATTCATCTGCATTGCACCCTATATTGAGTTGTGCAATCCGATTCCTCGGCCATCATGCATCGATATGCGTGATTGGTGGCACGAGAATCGAGGCATGCATATATCTGTGAAATACATTGCTATGCCCTTTTCCTGCTCTCTGTTGCAGCAAAATGAGGAATCAGCAACTTTTCGAAGTCTGGCGCGCATTTCGAGAAACGTTGCAAACAGAGGCTAAATTGGGCATCCCAGTGGATTTCTGCGCAAAGGCAGCCCAGCATACATCATTCATCAGAAGCGAGGCAGCCCCTGGCTTGCATGCCAGTTTAAAGCTTTCTTAGTTAATTTGTTAATTAATTAGAAATCTGTATTATTCGGACTGTGTATTATTCTTTTATTCGGACTGTATTATTTATTCGGACCCTCTGTGCGAGGGCAAAACTGTAATAAGTGTGGGTGAGTGTGATGTATGTCTTCCAACCCCACGTCTTTCTTCCCTTTTATTTACCCGCTTACGATGGTTAGATATAGGGCATATTTCGATTAGCATACAGTATGACAGCATGTTTGCATCATTCATCTGTTTTGCACGCACCGGGCTCGATACAAACTGCATTTGTATTTCAATTCCAAATTGAATACGTGTTAGTTGTAGCATTCCATATGCCATGTTTAGAATAGCCGAGCCTGCTATAGTTGCATCTTGCATGTGTTGCATTAGGCATTTCTATATAACTAGGATCATGCATGATTTCTAATCGGTTTTCTGTTTTGGCTTGGAGTACTCGGTGAGTTTTATGCTTTAGCATCCTTGCATGCGTGTGAGTGACTGCCATGAATAGCATGCTTACCATGAGGCTATGTGCTTATGTGATATAACTGCCTTAAATGCCTGTGGGTGGAGGTTGAGTTACTTGGAGTGGAACAAATCATTGACTGTTTGTTTTAAGCCCACTAGATAGTGGCAAAATCATGTTTTTTTAAGCCCACCTGAGGGTGGCAAATCCGCGTCTTAGCCTACCTGCGGGTAGCACCATCAAACCATTTTCAAACAAACAAACATGAAATGTTTTGTTCCAATTCAGGCGGCCCAGTCTATACTTGTTTGCTGCGAGCATCACATAGTAACCTAGGCTAATAATCAGAATAAGAGCATACAATGTTTTCAAAAACAGATATCATGGTTAGTAGAGGCCGGTCTTTGACCGGGCGAGCGGGGGTGCTCACGAAGTGACCTTCCCCAATCGTACCCAAGTTCCCGAGCCGAGGCAACTTTGGTGATGACGGACACGTGGCCTTTGGCACCGAGTCAGGGTTTCCTAAATTTCCCATTTTAAAAAAATATTTAGGTGGCGACTCTGTATCTGGCAAAGCAGTCCATGTTTGGCACTTCTTTCAAAAATCTGTTTTCTAAAACGATTTGCCGGATTTGGACTCTTTGGTTCAAGATTAAGAACCGTGACATTTTGAGTCCTTCGAACTGTAGTGACCCAATATCGACCCGTAACGGGGGGGGGGGGGACTCGCACTCCTCGCCCGGGATGCGTTTGGGGACGTCTACACATTGTACCAGCTGTTGCGGTTCCCAACAGAGCATGGAATTGAGGAGGTTAGAGGGGATCAGGTGCAGGCAAAGAATTGCTCCATAGCAGCAATAAAATCAGCTTGCAACGTACGAAAAGTAGAAACAGTAGAGATTGAGGACGAGGACATGGAGGTCCTGAAGGACGTCGGCAAAGAACCGGCCGACAAAAGCGAGGAAGCCTTGAAGAAAATTTTGATCCAGCATGGAGATGAAGAGCGCTTCTTCCTTCTCGGCTCAAGCTTGGCCGAGGAGGAAGAAAGGGAGTTAGAAGCATTCTTCTGAGCAAACATAGAGGTGTTTTCCTGAACACCCTACGAGATGTCTGGCATTAACCCCGATGTTACATGCAACTGACTAAATGTAGACAAGTCGGCTAAACCTATCATTCAGCGAGCAAGGAGGCCGACGTTGGTTTATATGGAGGCAATAGAGAAGGAAGTGGACAAATTTTTGGAGGCCAGAGCCATTCGGGAGGTAAATTACCTAACTTGGTTGTCAAACACAGTTGTTGTGAAAAAGAAGAATGGGAAGTGGAGGGTCTGCATGGACTTCACCAGCCTGAATAAGGCTTGTCCCAAAGACAGTTTCTCATTACCCAAGATTGATCAATTGGTAAATGCCACTTCAGAGCATGAAAGGATGAGCTTCCTGGATGCTTACAGGAGATACCACCAGATAGCAATGTACCCCCTGATGAGGAGAAGACCGTATTTATCACCCCAAAAGGGCTATATTGCTATAGAGTGATGCCTTTCGGGTTGAAAAATGCAGAAGCAACCTACCAGAGGTTGGTGACCAAGATGTTCAAATATCTTATTGGCAAAACAGTTGAAGTGTACATTGATGACATGGTCGTAAAGACTAAAGAATCTGAGAATCACCTGGCCGACTTAAAGGCAGTTTTTGACATCCTGAGGACATATTGGCTTTGACTCAATGCTTCGAAATGCACATTTGAAGTCGGGTTTGGTAAGTTTCTAGGATACTTGGTTACTAGAAGGGGCATTGAGGCAAGTCTAGATCAAATCAAAGCCATCCTTAACTTGAAGAGCCTAACATCGGCAAAACAAGTACAGATGCTGATAGGAAGGGTCGCAGCCCTGAATAGGTTTATAAGCAGAAGTTCAGATTAGTGTAAACCATTTTTCAGTTTGTTGAAGAAGGCCATATATTTTTTGTGGACAGAGGAGTGCGAAGTTGCCTTGGCCGACTTGAAAAAATACTTGACCACAACTCCAGTTCTCTCAAATCCAATACCCAGAAAGGAACTGTTCTTGTACTTGGTGGTTTTGGAGCATGCAGTGAGCGCAATGATAATCAGAGAAGAAAAGGGAGAACAAAGGGTAGTATACTACATGAGTAAAACCTTAGCAAGTGCAGAGACCAGGTACTTGCCCCTGAAGAAATTAACACTGGCCTTAGTGATGGCTTCCAAAAAGTTGAATCATTACTTCCAAGCCCACAAGATTATGGTGTTGACTGAGCATCTCTTGAAGTCCCTATTACAACAAGGAAATCTGACAGGCAGGATAGCCAGGTGGGCAGTAGTATTGGGCCAATATGACTTAGAGTTTAGACCCAGAACGACAATCAAAGGTTAAGTTCTGGCCGACTTTGTGGCCGAGTTCACACCTGGTGCCATCCAACGTCGGGCTCCGGTGAGTTGCGACTTAGGGTGTGCAGGAAAACAAGAAGAGACCTAACTGGGAATGAAAAACCCCACAGCAGAGCAGAAGAAAGAAGAAAGACCCAAGCCCTACGATATTTACATCGGTGGCTCCTTCCGTTTGTTTGTTGATAGAAGTTCAAACCGTCAAGGAGTAGGGGCAAGAAGTGGTGTTGGTATCACCAGATGGGCGAATGTTAGAGTAGTCTATTCGTTTGGAGTTCAAAACCTAAAACAATGAAGTAGAATATGAGGCACTAATCGCAGGATTGAAGTTGGCAGCGGCAATGGAAACCGACGAGGTAGTAATCTTCTGTGACTCCCAACTTATTGTGAACTAGGCAACATGTGAATATACAACCCGAGTTGAGAGAATGATAGCCTATGTCAAAGAGGTTGTTAGATTACTACCCTTGTTTTAGGATTGCCGACTACAACAGGTTAATCGAGATGATAACAGTCATGTCGATGCCTTGGTTAACCTGGCTAGTGCAATGAAATCAGGGGAGGCAAGGACAGTAATGGTTGATTATTTGTCAAGCCCAAGTGTGGAACCACTAATCACAGAGTATAAAGCAATGTGTGTGGAGATGGGTCTAAGTTGGATGGATGCAATAGTGATGTTTCTTAGGGATGGAAAAATGCCAAATGATCGCAAAGAGGAGCATAGGACCAGACTAAAGTCGGCAAGGTTTAGCCTAACAGCAGAAAGACATCTCTACAGAAGGTCTTTTACTGGTCTCCTTTTCAAGTGTGTGCATCCCTCCCAGGTTGAAGACTTCTTGTATGAAATACATGAAAGGGTATATGGCAGCTATACTAGGGGCAGATCGCTTGCTCATAGGGCCATTACTCAAGGGTACTGGTAGCCTTACATGAAGAAGGATGCTAAAGCCGACGTCAAAAAGTGTGAGAAGTGTCAGAGGTTTGCACCCTTGATACATCAACCAGCAGCAGATTTGAACCCAGTATCTAGCCGTTGGCCATTTACCCAGTAGGGCATGGATCTTGTTGGACAACTGCCCCAAGCAACTGGGCAAAGGAACTTTCTGTTGGTAGTAACTGATTACTTCACAAAGTGGGTAAAAGTTGAGCCCCTTGCAAAGATTCAAGATATTGATGTGAAGAACTTCATATGGAAGAACATCATCACCAGGTTTGGGATTCCAAGGGCAATAATAGCAGACAATGGCACTCAGTTTGATAGTAAGTTAATCAAAAGCTTCTGTGCAAAGTACAAAGTCAAGAACTACTACTCTACTCCAAGTTTCCTCCAGAGTAATGGTCAGGTAGAAGCATCCAATAAGACTATCTTGGATGGGATCAAAAAGAAGTTAGAAGCAACAAAGAGAAAATGGGTGGAGGAGTTGCCCAATGTACTCTAGGCATATCGGACTACGTTGAGAAGATCAACTGGGGAATCTTTGTTTTCCATAGCTTATGGCACTGAAGCGGTTATCCCATTAGAAGTCGGCATTCTAGGGATCAAAACCTAGGGAGTGGAAAATGGTACGAATGAGGCATTTCTAACCCGAGATCTAGACCTACTAGAGGAAAAAAGAGAGAGAGCATCAATTTGGCTGGGGGCATACCAGTAACAACTTGCTAGGGCTTACAACAAGAAGGTCAACCCAAGAGAGTTCAAAGTGGGGGACCTTGGCCCCGTTTGGTAGAGCTGTGGAAAAGTGATTATAACTTATAGCCTAACAGCTTATAGCTTATAACTGTGAACATAAGCTAATTTTTGACTTATAAATTAAGCTTCTCCTCCCCACTCAAAGAATAAGTTGATTTTTGACTTACAAAAAGTTATAAGTTGTATTATTAAGCTGAACTAAATACATCAAAATAGCTTAAATTAAGCTAAAAGCTGAAATAAGATGGAAATAAGCCCTACCAAACAGGGCCCTTGTGCTGAGGAAAGTGGTCGGCAACAAAAAGGATCCTAGTGAGGACAAGCTTGACCCAAATTGGGAGGGCCTTATAGAATCATCTCGGTCGCCTGTAATAGGGCATATCGGCTGGAAGACAGTGATGGCAAAAAGTTGCCAAGATCCTGGAACACTTGCAACCTGAAGTTTTTCTATCATTAGATTTTTGTTTTTCGAAGTTTATGTCATTAGCCGAAGTAATAATAAAATTTTAGTTTGATTTTTATGAATCTGAAATTTGTGAGATAGGACTGACCAGTCCTATGGCGATGTTTATGTTATATGGCTGAGTAGAATTATACTTGCATATAATAGAGTTGAACTAAGTTAGCGATGTTTCTGAATGAAATATGACGAATAACTTAGACTTAATATGGCAGAGTAGAATTATACTTGCATATAATAGAGTTGAACTAAGTTGGTGATGTTTTTGAATGATGCATGACGAATAGCTTAGACTTATTATATGGCAGAGTTGAATTATACTTGCATATAATAAAGTTGAACTAAGTTGGCGATATTTCTGAATGAAATATGACAAATAAACTTATCATATGACAGAATCAAATTGTACTTGCATATAATAGAGTTGAAATAAGATTTGCCATGTCGGCAGAACTCCGAATGGAGCTAAGTGTGCTTTAATCGGATTAACAGAGAAACCCAGGTTGAACACCTCGGCTAGTCTTTGTTCAAATATGACTTCGGCGAAAGGCTATACGTACTTAATGTGAACTTAAGTGAAACTTAGGTTCACATTAGGGGCAGAGAGCTGGAGAATGATGAATAAACTTAAAAGTTTAAAGTGCTTAGGATTTGTTGAAATTTTATAGAAAAATTTACAAGCTAGAATTGGCTTAACACTTGTTGAAATTTCAGAAATATTTTCCCACCGCCAATCTTTTACACAGTCGACCAGCCCCTGTTCGCCAGAACCAATCAAGAAGAGGCATCTCAATGAGAAGAAGAAGGCCCAACGCAGGAAGATATTCCACTTCCAATGCGGCTGTTTGATATTCCATACGAACGGATGTATCGAACCACATCCACTAGAGAGAGAAGTTGTTGTCAGGGGTCTTCTACGACACTTTGAGGAACCCGATGTGGTTCAGAGCCGTAGACATGTCCATACCGGGGAATCAGGAGGTATACAAGATAGAATGCCTGTTCAACTACAACCTCCGAAAAGTACTGGGAGTCCGGACGTTCACCGCGACGATGTATACATGGCTGACATACAGTGGTCGCAAAAGCCTAACAGAGAATGTATTTACCCGGCTTATTACACACAGGATGACGAAGACATTATCCAGCTTTGGGATTATTAGCCCTGTAAATTATTGTCTCGCACTGACCATTGTACTCGACGAGCTTCGTATTATGTAAAAGATTGGCGGTGGGAAAATATTTATGTACATTTTCACGATTAAATAATAACGATGTTGAGATATATTTAATTAATGTGATTATTGTTTTGGATCATCAACAATAATATAAATGGTCCCAATTACAGTATCCCAAATTAAGAGGCCCAATTACAGTCTCTCAAATGAAGAGGCCCAATTAATGTGACAAGGCCCATAGTTAGCCAATGCTTTTTCATAGGCCCTTCAGACTTAGGCCCATCAAAACTATGAAAGAAGTGGACACTAGAATAGATCATCGCGGCCCAGTAATCCAATATAATACACAACAGGACAGAACTACAACACATTTGAACAAATTATTTATTTTGGAATAGTAATAATTATACAATTATGATAATTAGGAAATTGTGTCACTATTCCTAAGTCCACAGCCGGATTTTGACACATCTTCTGAGTCCACACAGATATCAGCGGCAGGATGTATGTCTGCACATCGCTCCATTGTCTGCATGGATGGAGCCATCGCCTAGGTTTCTAATTTGGAAACCGCTTTCAGACCGGCGAGTAGAGCATCTTCTTGCCGCTGTAAGGCGTTGATGAGTCGGATTAAATTTTCAGCGTTATCTTCGCCGATCACAAATAAGGACCAGTGCAACAACAAAAGATCCAGCTCGTATTTTAAAATCAACCGCCTAAATTGACCTGGATCTCTGAGATCCATTGCAAAATAATTCAAATTGCCCAATTATTTTGGATTAAATAGTTTCCTGCTTGCGTTTGCCTTTTTAAATGTTTTAATCCTGGCCGCAGATCTGGGAGCGGAGCGGAGTTCTGTAGCCGACAAGACAGCACCAAATGCGGAAGGGAACACCAATCAAGGGACGACGCGTGGCGCGGGGGGGGGGGGGGAGCGTCCCAGTAATATTATAGGGACGCTCCTGGGATCATATATAAGTCACTCCCTCACTCTCTTATACCAGTAAAGTTTTTAGAGAGTGACTTGCGTCATCCGAGAGAGTACGTGACGTCATTGAGAGTGAGTGACTTATGGCCTCAATGCGACACCGTTTTAGAGTTCAAAATAAGAACATCTTCCTCACATATCCCAGATGTTCTTTACCTAAAGAGAGATTGTTATAGAAAATAAGAGAGTTGTTCACTAACAGGCCACCAAATTATGTGAGGGTTGCACATGAATTACACAAGGACGGCGAACCACATCTACATGCGCTCGTCCAATTTCCATACCGTTTTCAGACACAGGATGAACAGTTCTTCGACGTTACTCATGATCACACTAATCGCCATTTCCATCCAAATATACAAAGGGCCAACAATCATCAGGTTGTGCTGGAATACATTTCCAAATACGGGGATTACACGGAATGGGGTGAATTCCGTCAGAGGGGCTGCTGCGTTAATCAGGACAACAACGAAAATATATATCATGAGGCTCTTGTAGTCGGAAGCAAAGAAGAAGCTATGGCATTGGTAAGAAATGGCGATCCAAAATGATTCTGGTTGAATTACGACAAGTTGTCATCCAATTATGACAAAATTTCATTTACTCCACCATTGCCATATGTTCATCAATTTATAGATACAGTGTGGATCGTTCCAACAGCCATACAGCAATGGGTTGCAGAAAATATAAGGGACGAAGCCCAAAGACCACACAGGCCCAAGAGCATTATAATTGAAGGCCCATCTAGAATTGGGAAAACATGTTGGGCCCGGTCTTTAGGGCCGCATAATTATTATTCCGGCCACATCGATTTGAGGGACCACAATGACGACGCTTTTTACAACATAATCGATGATGTGGCCCCACAGTGGTCACAAAAGCCTAACGGAGAATGTATTTACCCGGCTTATTGCACGCAGGATGATGAAGACATTATCCAGCTTTGGGATTATTAGCCCTGTAAATTATTGTCTCGCACTGACCATTGTACTCGATGAGCTTTCGTATTATGTAAAAGATTGGCGGTGGGAAAATATTTATGTACATTTTCATGATTAAATAATAACGATGTTGAGATATATTTAATTAATGTGATTATTGTTTTGGATCATCAACAATAATATAAATGGGCCCAATTACAGTCTCCCAAATTAAGAGGCCCATATAACGTGACAAGGCCCATAGTTAGCCAATGCCTTTTCATAGGCCCTTTAGACTTAGGCCCATCAAAACTATGAAAGAAGTGGACACTAGAATGGATCATATTCGGGGAGGCCAAGTATTCCAATATAATACACAACATGACAGAACTACAACACATTTGAACAAATTAATATATTGAGGAATAGTGACAATTATACAATTATGATAATTAGGGAATTGTGTCACTATTCCTAAGTCCACAGTCGGATTTTGACACATCTTCTTCATCTACAGTTACGCAATAGATATCAGCGGCAGGATGTGTGTCTGCACATCGCTCCATTGTCTGCATGGATGGAGCCATCGCCTGGGTTTCTAATTCGAAAACCACTTTCAGACCGGCGAATAGAGCATCTTCTTGCCGCTGTAAGGCGTTAATGAGCCGGATTAAATTTTCGGCGTTCTCCTTGCCGACGACAAATAAGGACCAGTGCAACAACAAAAGATCCGGCTCGTATTTTAAAATCAACCGCCTAAATTGACCTAGATCTCTGAGATCCATTGCAAAATAATTCAAAATCCCCAATTATTTTGGATTAAATAGTTTCCCACTTGCGCTTGCCTTTTTAAATCTTTTAATCCTGGCCGCAGATCTGGGAGCAGAGCGGAGCCCTGTAGCCGACAACACCGCACCAAATGCGGAAGGGAGCACCAATCAGGGGACGACACGTGGCACGGGGAAAACATCCCAGTAATATTATAGGGACGCTCATGGGATCATAAATAAGTCACTCCCTCACTCTCTTATACCAGTAAAGTTTTTAGAGAGTGACTTGCGTCATCCGAGAGAGTTAGTGACGTCATTGAGAGTGAGTTATGGCCTCAATGCGACGTCGTTTTAGATTACAAAACAAGAACATCTTCCTCACATATTCCAGATGTTCTTTACATAAAGAGAGTTTGTTAGAGAAGATCAAGGACCTGTTCACAACCAGGCCACCAAATTATGTGAGGGTTGCACATGAATTACACCAGAATGGTGAACCGCATCTACATGCCCTCGTCCAATTTCCATACCACTTTCAGACACAGGATGAACGGTTCTTTGACGTTACTCATGATCACACTAATCGCCATTTCCATCCAAATATACAAGGAGACAACAATCATCAGGCTGTGCTGGAATACATCTCCAAATACGGGGACTACACGGAATGGAGTGAATTTCGTGAGAGGGGTCGCTGCGCTAACCAGAACAACAAAGAAAATATATATCGCAATGCACTTGCCGCCGGCAGCAAGGACGAAGCATTAGCAATGGTAAGAAATGGTAATGCCTCTTCTTGATTGGTTCTGGCGAACAAGGGCTGGTCGACTGTGTAAAACTCTGCGTTTCGGATCGTCCACGCTTGGAGCCCGGCGTGTTCATGTTTTTCCAGAAATTCTTTGTAACTAGAGTCGGCTCCGGGGTTGCATAATATAATACTTGGAATCCCGCCTTTTATTTTCTTTGGGCGGGCATATTTACAATTTGAAAAAAATTCCTGTTGCGCTCTAATAAATTCCCGCCAATGTTTCAAATACTGTGGGGCCACATCATCGATTATGTTGTAAAAAGCGTCGTCATTGTGGTCCCTCAAATCGATGTGGCCGGAATAACAATTATGCGGCCCTAAAGACCGGACCCAACATGTTTTCCCAATTCTAGATGGGCCTTCAATTATAATGCTCTTGGGCCTGTGTGGTCTTTGGACTTCGTCCCTTATATTTTCTGCAACCCATTGCTGTATGGCTGTTGGAACGATCCACACTGTATCTGTAAATTGATGAATATACGGCAATGGTGGAGTAAATGAAATTTTGTCGTAATTGGATGACAACTTGTCGTAATTCAACAAGAAACATTTTGGATCGCCATTTCTTTCCAATGCCATAGCTTCTTCTTTGCTTCCGGCTGCAAGAGCCTCATGGTATATATTTTCGTTTTTGTCCTGATTAATGCAACGGCCCCTCTGACGGAATTCACCCAATTCCGTGTAATCCCCGTATTTGGAAATGTATTCCAGCACAGCCTGATGATTGTTGGCCCCTTGTATATTTGGATGGAAATGGCGATTAGTGTGATCGTGAGTAACGTCGAAGAACCGTTCATCCTGTGTCTGAAAACGGTATGGAAATTGGACGAGCGCATGTAGATGTGGTTCACCGTCCTCGTGTAATTCATGTGCAACCCTCACATAATTTGGTGGCCTGTTAGTGAACAGCTCTCTTATTTTCTCTAACAATCTCTCTTTAGGTAAAGAACATCTGGGATATGTGAGGAAGATGTTCTTATTTTGAACTCTAAAACGGCGTCGCATTGAGGCCATAAGTCACTCACTCTCAATGACGTCACTTACTCTCTCGGATGACGCAAGTCACTCTCTAAAAACTTTACTGGTATAAGAGAGTGAGAGAGTGACTTATATATGATCCCAGGAGTGTCCCTATAATATTACTGGGACGCTCCCCCCCCCCCCCCCCCCCCCGCGCCACGTGTCGTCCCCTGATTGGTGCTCCCTTCCGCATTTGGTGCCGTGTTATCGGCTAAGTTAGCGATGTTTCTGAATGAAATATGACGAATAACTTAGACTTATTATATGGCAGAGTAGAATTATACTTGCATATAAGAGAGTTGAACTAAGTTGGTGATGTTTCTGAATGATGCATGACGAATAGCTTAGACTTATTATATGGCAGAGTTGAATTATACTTGCATATAATAGAGTTGAACTAAGTTGGCGATATTTCTGAATGAAATATGACAAATAAACTTATCATATGATAGAATCAAATTGTACTTGCATATAATAGAGTTGAAATAAGATTTGCCATGTCAGCAGAACTCCGAATGGAGCTAAGCGTGCTTTAATCGGATTAATAGAGAAACCCAGGTTGAACACCTCGGCTAGTCTTTGTTCAAATCTGACTTCGGCGAAAGGCTATACGTACTTAATGTGAACTTAAGTGAAACTTAGGTTCACATTAGGGGGCAGAGAGCTAGAGAATAATGAATAAACTTAAAAGTTTAAAGTGCTTAGGATTTGTTGAAATTTTATATAAAAATTTACAAGCTAGAATTGGCTTAACACTTGTTGAAATTTCAGAAAAATTTACAGGTTGAAGTTTGCCGAGGTAATATTACAAAAAGTATCCTAGATACATATTACCCGAGGTAACCAACCAGTTTGTCCAAGCTTGGAAAGGGTGAAGTCTTGAAAGAAGATAGCATATGAAAGTAAAAAAGCAATACTGAATAACACTTGTAAAAATATTTTGGTATTTTTAAAGTGTTAGACGAGGTATGCCAATGGTTGGCCAAGAAAAAGATTCAAGGTTTATTTCTGAGGTATTACATCCCGAAGTTACTATGCAGTTAAGGCATACAAAAATATTTTAAGTATGAAAGCAGTAAACTTGCATAGAAGACAAGAAGGCATACATTCAACACTTGGGAAAAAAAAAATAAGACTTGCATTCAGAAATGAAATTTGTTCAGATACAAAAAGGCACTTCGGCCTGGCATAAGAGATTACATGTTCATCTACAAAGACAAAAAAAGGCACATCGGCCAAATTAAAACTTAAAATTGTTCAAGTAGAATGAAAATACAACTTAAGGAAGAAAGAGTGCAAAATACAGAAACAATATCCTAAGCACTAGGATTGGTTTGAGATTGCTCAACTTCGGCTATTAGAGTTATGTCAGCCTTGGTTGGCCGTATTACATTCTTCTCCGCCGCTATCTCGGCATCTATTTCAAGCAAAGTCTAATCCAAACTCTTTTCAGCACATTGGACCTTGGCCTCAGAAGTGGTTTGTTTAGGAGAGACGCCCTTGGAAGTCAAGTCATCCTCCTCATCTTGAGTCAAGTCTAGGACTTGCACATTTAGGGTGGGGGACTTGGCATCAGTGGCATCTTCCTCCTCCTCTTCATCAGCATCACCATCCTCGACATCATCCTCGTTGACTTCTTCGCCAGAGTCCTTGGGCTTTGGAGGGAAAGACACTTGAAGTTGATTGATGTCTCAGAGGTCAGAGTCCATTGGGACAGATAACTTGTTGAGCGTCGCCGTCCAACCAAGGTAATAACCTTAATTGCAAGCCAGGTTGACTTGCGATTTGTATTGGTCACGGACGGCGGTCTGTCCCTCTTCGTAAGCCTTTTTATCGGCCACCTTGACCTCGGCCTCTTTTGAGTCAAGGGCCTCTTGAAGCTTAGCCTCTAAATTAGCTGTCTTGGCCTTAGCAGCCTTAAGATCGGCTCTGGCGGCCTCGCCTTCAACATCGACCATTTTTGCTTTTTCTTCGGCTAAGTTTTGAGTAGCCTTGCAAGCCTTGGCTTGATCTAGCAGATCACAATTGTTGGACTCAGCATAATTGAGTGAGGAAAGGAGTTTGGCAGTCTCTCGAGTCTTCTTTGCCAACTCCTTCCTAGTCATCTTAACTACGTACGAATGTGCATGCTAGATAGCCTACAAAAAGTAACACACATTAGTGAAATTTGACTAAGTGTAGAAAGACTGTAAAAGAGTAAATAAAGAGGATTACCAAGACAGAGTGCTGCATCATGAGGCCAAAGTTTTCATACACATGGAGGTCGGCCATGTGATTCATGTCCTCGGAAGGAGAACGGCCGTTGACAAGGCGGCGCCGATCTTCGCATCCTTGATCATGCTATCACTGGCCATCAAGGGTTTGTCTCCCACCATGACCTCGGTCGCCCAGATCATGTTGCGGGAAAAGCTGCTGCCTTCGGGATGGTCGGACCTCGGCTTCTTGGCCAGTGGGACATCGGGTGATAGGGCCTCGGCTGGCCTCTTATCGGAAAAATGAGTGTTTTTTTTAGTCTCGACCAGTTTGGAGATTGGTACAGTGTCCTCAGAATCAATCTGAGTCACTGTAGCCTTGGCCTTAGCCTTCTTGACCCTCTTTGGCTTAGGGTTGGATTGAGAAGAAGAAGAGGAAGACTGCACAGTCACTACCCTTGGGATGTTGGCTAGAAGGTCCTCAACAACTGCTGCTTTGCGACCCATTTCGTCAGTAGGGGAAACAACTGTTACTTTGGTGCCGAAGTGTATTACTGGAAGGGTGGTTGGGGGATTGGCTGGGTCGTAAGCAGATGCCTCAGAATCTCGGCGTTTGCGGCTATGAGTTCTGCTAGCAGCAGCAGAAATTGGAGCTCGGCGTCGGCGTTGGAGCTGGGATGGAGAAATTAGTTAAAGGGCAAAAGTAGATGGTTGCTTAGCTGGGTTAGAGATGGAGGCTTGATCTGGCCTTGGAGATGAAGTTGTTGGTGAAGTTGTGGCAGAAAGAGAAGTCGTACTTTAGCGAGGAACGTCGGGCAGGGCCGACTTGTATGTTGGTATGTAATTTAAGAGAAGAGGGGCCTTGCGCCTTTGCACAGGGAGATCCTAGGGCTTCTTTAGATCTCAGCTAGGGACGTATGATTGCCGAAATTCCTTCGTTGGCTGAGGAAGAACTATAGAAAACAAAGAGCAAACATTAGCAGAGATGAATAAATTGGCAAGCCTTAACCAAAATGGAATTTCAGTACGAATGACTAAGTCTTACCATTACCCTCTTTAAAAACTATTCGGCTCAGAGGATAGAGATGGAGGTCGTCATCAGGTAAAAACTCCCAGTTGCTCGAGACGATGAAATAATCATCTCCAGCACCTTTGTTGAGGTCTGGGAGGTCGGCTATTAGTTTGAAGGCGGTGGATCTGGGCTTAAGGTAGTATATGTAGCCCTTTTCAGACTTAAGGCCATACATGGTGTAGCATAATTGGATGTCGGCTAGAGTGATCCTAGCTTTTTCTCGGAGTGCTAGTTCAATTATGCCATTTATGACCCTATATGAGTTTATGGCGAGTTGTATCGAGTTAAGTTTGTAATAATGAAGAATTTCACGAAAGAGAATATCAAGGAGAAACCGAAGTCCACATTCGATGAAGGCAACCACTGGGAAAGGCATGGAGTCCCCATCTAGCATAATGGACTCCTCCTCTCCAGCTAGCCTAAGCTGGACGTCGGCTGGGATGGAAAACTCTCTGCTAAAGTGTTCAAGTTTTTCTGGGGTATTTTCCTTCTACCTAAACATACCCATTATTTCGGCTTAGAGTGTTTTGGGATGAATGTCAGAAAAAAGGAAATAGTAGGGATTGATAACCTCGGCAAAAACGAAAAATGGAATTGGGGCAAAGGTTTTTGAAAATCTAGGGGGAATTTGTTTCAATTTTCCTAACGAATGTGATTTCTACCAAATCCCAAACCTAAGTCTATACAGAAACAAGAATCAAGGGCAAGAATCTGGAAACAAGTCAAAGAAAAAGAGAAAAAAAACGTGATTTAGAGTCAAGAGAGCAACATTTTTTTTCAAAAAAACACTGAGTAGGTGTGTGCGGATGTGCAAAGGCCAAGAACAGTGGCAAAAATTATTAAAGCTTCAAACCTATGAGCACTACGTACGTGTGTGCGAGAATCACAAACCGTGTGAATAAACATAAGGACATATTGAATAGCATGAATCACAAGCAGATACAAAATTCAAAATACAATAGGGATTCAAGAACAAAAATTGATTTGCATAGGCGACAAATAGCATCTAAACATATAACAGATTTAAAACATATCAAAAGAATAGTGAAAGACTGAAAATGAAGGAAATCAATGGCTTATCGAGGAAACAAACGCCGTGATGAGTATCGCCAAAGTCAAACGACATGAATGGTCACAAACAGATGATGAAAAAGTCGTTGTTGGAGGTAATCGGAACAGTTGCAGAGCTTGAAAGCTTGAACAATGGCGGTTTGGGAGAGAGGCGTTAGAGAGAGAAAGTTTCAAGGCAAAATGAATACTCAAAAGTGAAGAGATAGAGATAGAGAAAGAGGGAAAAGTTTTGTCAAAATTTTGAAAAGGCGGCAAACCATAATGAATACGCCTTGGACGACGTGTCTGTCAGGCGGCGTAGGCAGAAACGACGTGACCTAATGGCGCGTGTCAGGTATGGATCAATGAGAGAAGGACGCGTGGTAGAAACGGTTGGGAAAACCATACGTGATAGCTTATGAGCAAATACAACTCTTGGAGTTCTTGATTTAACGAAGCAAAAACCTCGACTTGAGGAACGATCTCAGATATTTAAAGAATTTGGTTCTTGGTTCTTGACTCCTGATAAAAATGGACAGTTAAAGCGCTGGGTGCTTGAAGCTGATGAGTAATGATCTTGGTCGATGAGAAGGAATGAATTTTTAGCCAATATAGTATTTGAACGAACGATATAAGTTCCATCACCTCAGGATGCCGAGGTAATATAACCTAGGGGACAGTTGTGGGGGCATATTTTGTGAATGACAACACGTGGCCAAGGTGACGCCGATGTGTCAGCCAGAATGCCACGTGGCTTGGTCATGTGCGAGATGATCTCGGCTAGGCCGAGGTTATCTTTGGATATATCGGAATCCGAGTTGAGTGGATAAGGGACAAGAGTCCTAGAATAGAGAAGGACCTTAGTTTGGGTAAAGATAAAGCTCTTTGGGAGTTTATCTCTATCTAGCTGAGAGTCTAAGATGAGTATTAAGCCAAAGTCCATTGAAGTTAGGCTTCTACAGGGATCAGGTTAGTGCTGGCTATAAAAGTAAGGCACCCTCGTGGGTCTAAGGTATGCTTTTGATTATTCTGGCCAGTGAGTTAAGCATTATTTGTTATCTTTGATAGATATACTGACTTGATCATCGAAGAACCCCCGGGTGGACGAACCACCGCCGAATTCTTATCTTTCTGTGACAGGTTGTTCGGGCTAATCTATTCTGCCAGTGCTCTATTGCAGAGTTTTCCTGTTTGGTTGTGTGGTCAAAAATCAACACCCACAGTTTGTAATCAAAGTAAATCACTAACCCAAAACAAAAAATAGTCAAACAGGAAAATATCAACTTGGATAGCTCAGTATTTGATATAGCTATGCCTGAATTAAGCTCGATCGGATTAAGGTCCAGATCTTTATGTTCAATCTATACTTTGTAATCCTTGTAATCCCTGTAACCACAGCCAAGGATGAAACGTTATAAATATATATACATATATATATAATAATCAAATCAATCAAATTGTTAACAAAACAAATAATGTTAAAAAGAAAAATGTTGCAAGGCAGAATGGTCAACGTGCATAGAATGCTCCATCTCTGATGCCGCACAGTTTAGATGGACAAAATATGTGCATTCAGAGTTGGAACAAGTATAAAGCCAATTTCTTCTGAGCACTGGCTTGTAACAAATTCTGCATTCGTGTTCATATAGAATAGAATAGATGAGGGTGAGGGGGTGATGGTGGTGATGATCACCAAGTTTAATGGTGCTAGGTAATGAATTAGCACATTTTTGGTTGACCCAGAACCACAGGTGGTACATAGGTAGGAGGTGCCTCTGTGTTCTTCACCGCAAGCATCACACAAAAACGTGGCTGGTTTTTCCAAAGGGATCAACTGATGTGTATGACATCTGAGCTCAATCCTCTGTTGAATATTGGGCACTACAAAAGCACACCTTATGTTAATATCGAAGTTACAGTGAGAACAATTGTAGATGAATCAGGCACATGTTTTTTCACAGATATCGCACGTGCAAGAATAAGGTGGCTTTGAAAAGAGGGTAAGGGGATGTTTGTTGACTCCAGCCCACATGGAGGAGTAGTTGGAGGTTGGGTCTCCAAGTCAAGAAGTAGGAGGGACATGGCAGGTGAAGCCAACCCAATAACTCCCTTCACTTGACTTTGTTCCCTCTCTTTTATGTATAAATAGAGGTTGAGAGGAAGAGAAGAAACATACAGACAGAGGCAACACAGAGTGTGTAATCTGTGTGAGTGAGAGAGAGTTCTATAGAGAGTTGTGAGGTGTGAGTTGTAATCTCCCTCCGGGATAATTCTATAGTGGTAATCTCTCTCCGTGGACATAGGCAATTGTCGAACAACGTATATATCTTATGTCTATTCTGTGTGTGATTGATTTCTAGCGTGCCTTGATCCTCACTCACACAGTGGTATCAGAGCCACGTTGGTTCATTTTTGAAAAAATAGGGTATGTTTTTCAAAACTGCCTAGAAATCAAGTTACTCGAAATTCAATTTTGAGCATACCCGGAGGAAGCTCTCGACGAGAGGTGTCCAGAACTGCAAAGCCCAAGAAGACGTATCACGTGCCCTCACGTGCCCTCTGAATAAAGCGCGTGAGGCCCACTCTCAGACACGCGCCACACATGCTGTAGAAAGCATCGACACGTCATCCCAGTCTCAAACATGTGCCCGACGCGTGGTAGAAGGAAAAAAGAGAGTGGTACACGCGTGTGCGTGATGTCACCGCCACGCCACACCCGATCTGGCAGTCCATATCAGCGCCACGTCATCACCACGTGGCTGACACGGCAGCGCCACGTGTCAGACACGTTAGCTTGCGTATCAGCCATGTCAACGCCGTGTCAGTCCAGTCAACCCACCGGTTTGACCCGACCCAATCCAGAAGCGGAGGTTATCCAGTGCAGCGCGGCTAAGGTACATCTGCAGATCTAAACCATCAAACTTATTTTGGCTAGATCTGAGCCATTTAAAGTCTAATTTTGGCAATCCAGTTGTGGTTTTCAACTATTTGGAGTATTCTAGAGACATCCGTACGGTCAGATTTTTAATTTGGATTTTTCTGTAAAAAGAAAGTAGATGATGGAGGAATCTACATGAACTTCAGGATCTATGATCAAGTTGAATCCTTCCAATTATGCAATTTAGAAGTCGCGGATGGAAGACATCCTATATTATAAAGACCTGTTTGACCATATTGCTCTAAAAAGGGTTAAACCAGAAGAAGTTAAGGATGAAGACTGGATAAAGATGAACCGAAAGACTGTCGGTTGTATCAGACAATGGATAGACCACAGTGTGCTCTGCCATGTTCCCCAGGAGACAGATGCATATGTCCTTTGGACAATGTTAGAAAGAATATACCAGTTAAAGACCGCCTAAAACAAAGCCTTAGTGATGAGAAGGCTTGTAAATATGAAATTGAAAAATGGTGTCTGTCACCGAGTACACCAGTGAATTCAAGAATCTGGTGAATCAACTTGCAACCGTCAAGATGTCCTTGGATGATGAAATGTAAGTCGTACTACTGCTCAATTCTTTATCGGATAGTTAGGAGACGTTGGTGATTTCTCTCAGTAACTTTGTACCTGAGGGGAAACTGACCAAGAGCATGGTCGCAGATGCCATATACAATGAAGAGATAAGGAAGAAAGACATGAGAGGTAATCAGTCCCATGTTCTTGTCACAGAAGATAGAGGCAAAGACATACGTAAAGGAAGAGGCAGAGGAAGAAGTAAGAGTAGAGGCAGATGGAACAACAGGGGTAAATCTAATGACAGTAAAAGTCAAGGTTACTCTAGCTTCACTTGCTTTCACTGTGGCCAAGAAGGTCACATAAAGAGGAACTGCCCATATCGGAAAGATAAAGGCCAAAGTAGTAAGTCAAAGGGAGACGAGAACATGACAGCCACAACAACTGATGAAATACTTCTTGTACTTAGTGAAGAGGAAGATTGCCTTCACGTGGCTGGCCACGGCTATACAGAGTGGGTGATAGGCACAGCTGCATCCTATCACGCCACTTCCCATAGAGACCTCTTTAGCTCATACAACACTAGAGATTTTGGCACTGTTTGAATGAGGAATTCTAGCTATTCGAAGATTATGGGTATTGGAGACATTAGAATTCAAACTAATGTCGGACACAAGCTGGTTCTCAAAGATGTGAGGCATATTCCAGATTGCGCCTCAATCTTATCTCCGAAAGTGCCCTAGACTGACAGGGCTATACAAGTACATTCGGAAATGGTCGTTGGAAGCTGACAGGAGGAGCTTTGACAATCGCCAGAGTAGAGATGTCTTTAATACTGTACAAGACTCAAACGAAGATTTGTCCGGGAAGTCTTAATGTAGTAGAAGACAAGGAGTCACCAGACTTATGGCAGAGAAGACTGGCTCACATGAACGAGAAGGGATTGCATCTGTTGGCAAAGCAATCCAAGATACTCTTATCTAAAGGGAGTGCCCTGAAGCCGTGTGATCATTGCCTTTATGGCAAGCAGCATCGAATATCATTCAGTTCAATGAGCAAGAGAAAAACAAAAGTGCTCAGTATGGTATACTCGAATGTTTGTGGCCCAATCGAAGTGGAGTCACTTGGCGGCCGCAAGTATTTTCTGACCTTTATTGATGATGCATTAAGGAAGTTGTGGGTGTATTTATTGAAGAGGAAGGATAAGGTATTCCAACACTTTCAGGAGTTCCATGCAATGGTGGAAAGAGAGACCTAGAAGAAGTTAAAATGTCTTCGCACAGACAATGGTAGCGAGTACACTTCCAATGCTTTTGAAGCATATTGTACTGGCATAGGTATCTGGCACGAGATAACAGTTCTCAATACCCCACAACACAATGGTGTGGCAAAAAGGATGAACCGCACTATTGTTGAAAGAGTTAGATGCATGCTCAGAATGGCAAAGTTGTCAAAGTCATTCTGGGCTGAAGCCGCCCGTACAACCTATTATCTCATCAACAGGTCACCTTTAGTCCCGTTGAATTTTGCGATACCTAAAGAAGTCTAGTCCAGAAGAAAGGTATCATATTCTCATTTGAGAGTCTTCGGGTGTAAGGTGTTCGCACACATCTCCAAGGAAAACAGACAGAAGCTTGATGAGAAGTCCACTCTATTCATATTTGTGGGCTATTCAGATGCAGCATTTGGATACAAGTTGTGGGACCCAGTGAACAAGAAGATGTTCAGGAACAGAGATGTTGTGTTCCAAGAAGACCAGACAGTAGCACATTTTGAGAAGTCTGCAAAGTCTAGAGATGTCATCACTCCAGACTTGTTCCCATTTCCTGAGCCATCACAAAATGCTAGATGTGATGATGTGCAACAAGAAATGTCAGAGTTGCAGGATCCTATGCTAGAAATTGAGGGTCAGGAAGAAAGAGATGAAGACCCAGATGAAGAGGGTGTTGAGTAGGAAGAGCAACCCCCTTAACCAGAGGCAACTGGGCCTCAGTTGCGGAGATCTAGAAGAGCTGTCGTGCCATCAACCAAATATCCCGCTTCTCAGTATATTTTGATTACTGATGAGGGGGAGCCCGAGAGTTTTTCGTAAGCAAAGAGTCATACAGAGAAAGACTGTTGGATGCAAGCCATGAAAGAGGAGATGAGTTCTTTGCAGAAGAACCACACTTATGAGCTTGTTCCTCTTCCAAGAGGCAAGAGAGCCTTGAAGAACAAATGGGTGTATAAGTTGAAGAAAGATGGCAACGATAAAATACTGCAGCATAAAGCTGGTGGTCAAAGGTTTTGGGCAGAAGAAGGGAATTGATTTCGATGAGATCTTCTCCCAATTGTGAAGATGACTTCCATTCGAGTAGCTCTGGGATTAGCATCTCATTTGAATCTGGAGGTAGAGCAAATGGATGTCAAAACTGCCTTTTTCCATGGTGATTTAGAGAAAGAGATCTATATGGAGCAACCAGAAGGATTTGAAGTTAAAGAGAAACAAAATCTTGTCTACAAATTGAAGAAGAGTCTCTATGGCCTAAAGCAGGCGCCGAGACAATGGTACAAGAAGTTTGATTCATTCATGGTCGATCACGAGTACACAAGAATGGTAGCAGACCAGTGTGTATATTTACGAAGGTTTTCGGATGGAAACTTCATCATCCTACTATTATATGTCGATGATATGCTGATCATTGGACAGGCTATTGCTATGATTAACAAGTTGAAAAAGTACTTGTCGTAGTATTCTGACATGAAGAATTTAGGCCCAACACAGCAGATTTTGGGCATGAAGATTGTTCGTGACAGGAAAGCCAAGAAGATATGGCTATCACAAGAGAAATATGTTAAACGGGTGATTGAAAGGTTCAACATGAAAGATGCTAAGCCAGTCAGCACACAACTAGCCAACCATTTCAAGGTGACAAAGCATTCGTGTCCCACGACTAGCCCTGAAAGGAAAGAAATGGAGGCAATCCCTTATTCTTCCGCAGTAGGAAGTTTGATGTATGCAATGGTGTGTACCCGGCCAGATATAGCTCACGCAGTTGGCATTGTGAGCAGATTCCTCACCAATCCAGGAAGGAGCATTGGAAGACAGTCAAATAGATTCTTCGGTACTTGAAGGGAACTCCAAAGATGTGTTTATGTTGCGGGGGAGCTAAACCAATTTCGGAGGGTTTTACAGATGCCGATATGGCAGGTGATCTTGATGGTAGAAAGTCTAAGTCAGGATTTTTATTCACCTTTGCAGAGAGAGCTATTTCATGGCAATCCAAACTACAAAAGTGTGTTGCTTTATCTATAACAGAGGCAGAGTACATTGCTACCGCAAATGCTAGAAGGAAATGTTGTGGTTAAAGCAGTTTCTCCAAGAATTGGGTCTACAGCAAGAATAGTACAAGGTACATTGTGACAGTCATAGTGCAATTAATCTGAGCAAGAATTCCATGTACCATTCATATACAAAGCACATTAATGTCTGGTATCATTGGATACGAGAAGTGATGGAAAAGCAGTTGATGAAGGATGATATGTCAGGATGATATGCCTTGATCCTAACAATGTTCAAGGTGAGAAGGGTGATATGTCATTTCCCGGGGTAGTTCTACACATGATTCGTGCAAGAAAAACTTGCATTTGGTGCAACCGTAGGATAGACCTAAGATTGGTTGCTGACACCCATAGCAATGAACTTTCATACCTTCCATGTAGTCTGCCCTTAGGATCGATGGATGGTCATGACTAAAGTGTGCAATTTCCATCTCTCTCTCTCTCTCTCTCTCTCTCTCTCTCTCTCTCTCTCTCTCTCTCTCTTCCTTCTTGATAGTAAATCTTGAAAGCACAAGAACTGGAGAATATATAAGTCCCTAAAGTAAAAAAGAATCAGTTCTGTTAATAATTTAAAAATTCCCTTTAAATCAAAGCTCATTTACGGCTGTTCATAACTTAAAAGCAATGGTTTCAAGGCATAAAAAAACATGAATTGTGGCATTTATGCAGTTTGAATACAATTCTGTGGGGCCTAATTTAATCAGATATTAAGAACGTACAAACTACAATAAGATATTTTGTAAATGACAGACTATAACAAGAATAATAACAATCATCATCCATTATCATCACTGTCTTCATCACCATCATATACAAATATGAGAAGATAGAATTGTATTTTACAGTCTCAATAAAAGTATGAAAAGAGCAATGCAACAAATATTCACCTCCTAACATTTTGTAGTTCTAATACCTCTTTATCTCATAACCAACTCACTTTCAGCTATAATCGAAGCACCACAATTATAACCAAACGCCACTAAAAATATAACCAAAAACCACTTTGATTTTAACCAAAATAACAATCAAACTAGGTCATAAATTACAATGGGTCATAACAACAAAAAACTTGAACCTCATGACCACAATGTCATAACTACATAATCAAAACCACAAAAAAGGGTGTGCAACTCCAACAGATTCGATCGGGTTGAATTAAAACCAGACATAATTAAAAACCACAAAAGATCACTGAACGTGGCAGTGTCACTGACATTAATAAATACACAGAACTCATTACTTTTGTGTCTAGTGAGTAAGATTAGGGGTGTGCAAAACGGATTCGGTTAGGTTGAAGGATTGCCCAAAATCGGACTGAAGTATGCTGAGAGGTGCCCAAGCCCGCCCTTCAACTTGACCTTATCTGTCCAAGCTCGGCCCGAGTTGAAATAAGTGAACTTAGGTTAGCCTGAGTTACCCGAATTGCCAAGTGAACAAGCATCCATACCATTGTATTGTTGTGTCCAATCTTCATTCTATTTTTTATTGTCGAGTTATGAAGGGAATATTTTTTTTTCCCTATCTAATTTGATTTCAAATTTGAATAAAAATACTTGATTTGATATGCACTCATCAAATTTTCATCAATTTTTTTTTTTAATTCAGCTTTAATCCAAAATTTTCGTTTTCATTAAATTTAATAAAAAACAATCACCTCCAATGCATTATCTCTTTAAATTTTAACCAAATTCGAATTTTACCAAGGATTTGATAAATTCTCAAGCATTGTTTGGCATCCCTATATTAGCATATTTTTTATCTTTTCATCTTTTTTAGATCATGTCACTTCTCTACTTTTTTTACACATCTTTTCGTAAAAAAATCAAAAAGAATATTTATTTAGATCATTCCAAACACCCTCTAATTCCATAATAAAAATAAAAAATAAAAAAAGTATGTTTGAAAAATCAGTACAAGAATTGGAGATGCTCTTAGCATACCACAAAACATATGTATAAAAAACATAACAGTATATATAACAAATCACATACAAAGCTATGAACCCAACAAATATACAGTTGTGTCATCCAGACGAGAAATTTTTGTATATAGATAGGTACATGCCATGTGGTACCTTCTACTATTGTGATTGGCTTTGACAGTAGGATCCACTACATTTATGTTGAGGGTTTTGAGAATAATAGTGGGCATATTGTTGGCTTCTTGGCTTTCGAAAGTTAATAATGTAATTTTAAGCGTGCCAGCAAGGATCAATTAGTCCTTACAGAATATTAATTGTCAACCAATTATCAGACGATTGTGTTATAGTTCTTTCAACCTCAATAAAGAAGACTTTTACTGATGGCATGTTTAGAAGAAATTAGTAAATAACAATAAGTGAAGAACAATTTCAGATTCTGAATTTCATTAAGTAAATGAAAACTTACAATGATCTGACCTAGCCTCGTAGAGGTTCACAACAACAAATTATTTGAAACTACTCCTACGAAATGAAGTGCAGTACAGGAATTGAAGTGCAGAAATGTAAAGAACTGTAAAACTAGAAGGAAAATGAAGTAAATAAACTGATTTTTTGATCTGAGTCTAGGGGCTCTATCCTGGAACATTCTTTGCTATTAATACTTCTCAGTGGTAACCGTTGAAATGTCCTCCCATGATTGCTGAATATGCTCTCTCACAGTTAGTCCCACTACGCCACTCTTGCAGTTAGGCTTCTCTCCTGATTTTGAATTTAAACTTTATGAGTAACCGATAGGCCACATCATCTTGTATCTCTTGATTGTTCCAGTGCTACGCAGATCCTTTATTACCAATATGAACTGCCACGTGTCTGATTTTGATTGGCAACTTGTATTAACTCCCCACATTGCCCTTTTCGTGCCATGCGTCAAATTATGATTGGCTTTTACAAATTATACAGTCAACATTACCCCCCGCACTAATATGCCCAATACTTGGTGATATTAGTGAACTAGTGCAATCTACCCACGTTCTAGAACGTGCATGGACTCTATATATTCTGGGAGTATAACTGCTTTTTGAATAATGAAGCAGTGAACTTCATTAAATCCTTGTGCTTTGTACTTCCATTCTTTGAGTAGACGAAAAGACTGGTACATCCCCAATGGCCAATCACACATTCTCTTACATTGATCGAGCATACAAGGAGTCTTTGGAAGATGATTGCAACCCTTGAAAGAACCTTAATGCATTTATTGGTTACATCTATCCGCCTCCATTTATATAAGTCTTGGAATCTTTTGCAAATTACCAACCTTTAGACCAAAAATCTGCTAACTACAAACCCTTGGACCAAGCATTTGCAAAAATGGATCTTGGAAGCTCCTCTTTTGCCCCACCACTTTCTGCATGGGACACAGTCGCTTCTTTTTCCTCTAGGTCTACTGGCTGGGAAAGTTGGCCAAAACCTGATGAACCCAAATTAAGGGGGCAGATTCATCATCGATTTGTTGAATTCGATGATCCCCTTTCTGTTCCTCCTTCTACTCGGAGCTCAGTGGTTTACCTCTATGTACCCATTGATCACCGACGCAGTCTAGAGGACAATTTGCTTGTGGCATGGTACACGTCCTCCATGCCAACGAAAATAGTGCGAAAAACTCCTTACCCAGATGAAGCACAAGGATACAATCCGTCATTCTTGGCTAAGAAGGCAGAACTTTGCTCTTCTGACTGGCTCAAATGTGTGAATAACTGCTAGTTCCCCTCTTCCTTTGGAATGAATCCCTCTACACCTCCTCTCCCTCAGAATTCTTATTTGATGAAAGAATTAAAACTTACTCTTGTCAAGAATCAGTTTTTACCTTCCTACCAACCTCCAACTCTTCCAACTACATTTGAGTGATATCAAGCTCAACTTCTGCTTGCTACCTTCTCTCACTTGCTTTTCAATGTTCTTGGAGATGAGATTCCTCTTAAGAACTTCCAATGGGCCTGTGATGTTATGACTCGGGGTCATGTTCTCAACCCTATTGCCCAGGTAGAGCTTCAAGCTTTCTTGGATCAAATTCCACTCATTCTTCATTGGTACAAAATTTCTTTGGCTACTAGTGATTCTTTGGACGAAATCACAGCCAACTGAATTCAAACACAGTACAAAGCAGAGAACCTTATTAAAGAATATAATGACTTCAAGAATAAGGATTCAACATACTGGGATTATTTGAATATGGACGAAATGGAACAAGGCTTGAAAGAGACAGAATTCGAGGTGAAAGCTGAACAACTTTTTCACCAAATAAGAGCATACCAGCTACAATAACCTAGCTTTGATAGAATAGAAAATAGAATAAAGAAAGAACATAAGTTCATTGAACATTGTTGGGTCAAATTTAATGAACTTGTTACTCTTTTTATTCCCTATTATTATGAAATTGAATTCGTAGCCAAGTAGGCTTTTCTAATGTAATTACTTACATATCAATAAAACTAGGGTTTTCTTTCCCTATTTGGCATGATCTGGTTTTATGTTCCAATTGTATGCTTGATTGTATGGTTGATGTGACCTTGCTCCTTACTATGTTCACAAAAACTTTGAATCAACCAATTTTGCTCTGAAGCCTAACTTAAGTATTTTCAAAGTATGGAATTTTCTCTTAAGGAAAACAATCTTTGTCGTAAGTTTTAAATTCCAATTACATAGTTAACATAATCTGTATAACCAACAGCTTTGAATTAACTATTTTTGCTTCGAAATACAGTTTACGTGCTTCAAAGTATAGAAATTTCCCTTAAGATTATACTGCTTACTCTTAAAGAGTGAGTCTCTTTAGGTTCCTTCACTATTTGGCCAAGTACTAGTTTTGTAGTGCTTACTTTCAGAATCCACAACTTTAAACTAGATAGGCATTCTAAAGATTCTTTCGAAGGACATTACCGCATAAAGATGGTCTAGAAGAATACTTATAGAACCTTCGAAAAGAACAAGCCTTATCTATTTTCCCTTTTGAGGCATAAACTTCAGAGATCCTAGGAGAAAACAAGCTTCAAAGCCAACTACAAGTTTTCGAAGCCATGCTGATCATTTAAAAACATACTTCCCTTCCACAACTTACTCCTAAAAGAGACTCTCTATGATGTGGTTTTTAAAAACCCTTATGTTCTAAAATTAGTGTTTTAATTCCACATAAGTTAAAACCATCAAATGGTTTATTTCGGGTATAACTGACCTATTGGGTTGAATTGGTAATCTTTTGGACATAAAGGTTAAAAACCCTCTTCCTTCGCACTTTGCCTATTCACTTGCCCAAAATTTTCCTTCTCACACCTACTGCTCTTGCCTGCAACTTTCCGCTCCTTATTTACTTTCATCTTTTAACTCCTCGATAATGGCTTCTTCATTTCTAAAAGGGCTAGTTATTGAGCGTGTAAGTCCCTCTGTGACCTTGAGAAGACTCATCAATGAAGAATTTAAGAAATATAAAGTTGGTGAACGATGTGCTGTTGATGGACACATCCTCATTCCTCGTCACCATGCTCAAGGAGAGTATATGCTTGGACCGATTTTTAGGAAGGCCTCTGCTCAGCTTCCTACCTTATACCCTCATCTAGAGAACCACTGCCTACTCTACAAGGGTGGCTTTGATTGGGGGAGTTGGAGGTTGAACCGACCCCACCGCTGTTAGCCCACAATGAGACCTAAATGGGAAGAATGGTATGATCGAGTTGTCCCCGCTAGGACGCTGGACCTTCAGGAACTCTGCCTCCTTGATGCCCTTCGACTAGCCAGGTTTTCTATCCCTAAAGACCCTTTCCTCATACCTGCTGCACTATGTTTTTGGAATCCATCTTTCAATTTTTTCCAATTTCGATGTGGCATGATGGCCTCTACCATTATTGATATATGTCATCTTTTAGGGTTATCCCCCATTGGCACCCCTTTTGGTCTTGATTACCCTGACCTTAATATGCCTTTTTCCATACCTCCTTTGAATTCTTTCTTTAGTGATTTTGCACATTCTGAAAACTCAAGAGAGGGCCCTGTGTCAGACAGAGAATTCTTCTCCTTTCTTCCATATTAGCTTTGCAAGTTTTGTTTTGCACGTCTTCTCAGAGGAATATGCCTGAGTTTGTTTCCCTTGCTAAGGCCCTTGTTTTGGGAAAGAAAATAGCCTTAGCTCCGTACATTTTAGGCCATGTGTATAGAGCCTGCTCCCAATTTGGTGAAAAACCTTTGGATGCCAACCAAGGAGGGCCACTCTGGATATTGCAACTTTGGCTCTTTGCTTATTTCACTACTTTACAAACTAGGTGCTTGAAATTTTTGGTATCAAACCCTACTTCTTATAGAGTAAAATATGCTAGAGTTTCACTTTACCCTTCCACTTTTGCTTATTACTTTACTTTCTTCCACCAACTCTCAGCTTCCCCTCCTTCTCAAACCTTCTTTTGTCCCTTCGAAGCCAATATTGGCCCAGCCTGGTTAAGGACTTTCTTGTTTGACAGAAACTATTCCCAACCTCAGTACAAGGACATGTGGGCTTCTATCTTAACTCCAAGGGAGCTCTTTATTGGCACTTTACACCCTCGAGCTTACAAATGCATAGCAGAAGCCTACTGCCCTGCTCAATTTGCTAGGCAATTTGGGTTTACTCAGGGGATCCCTATCCCTCTGTATAGCCAAACTAACCCCAACCTTATCACTAGAGAGCTAAGAGTGCAAAGAACCAAGCTGGAGGAGGCAACCTCCAAATTTATTCAAGACTTGATCGAATTTCAATTCACTCCCTTTGTCCCATAAGGCACTGCATTGAAGAGGTACCAAAACTGGTGGACAGCAAATATGGAGGTGCACTTGGCCATTCTCCCTTAGGATCTATTGGTGGGACTGGACTTGCCTTCTCAGACCAAGCCTAAGGGGATTGGGTTTATCACTCATTCTACTACTCTTGCTATCCCAGGTCCTACTCCTGCTGCCACAGAGACTGCTCCTGCTGCCTCTCTTCCTCCTCCTAGAGTCACCAGGGCTACTTCGAAGAGAGGCATGCACTTCTATTTTTCCTTTATCTTCTCTTTATAACTCCTTGTTGATTTACTTATAGCTTCTTTTTTATGTAGAGGCTTCACAAGTAGACTCTCATCAAAGGGCTCAAGCCCCAAGCATTCTTAAAGACAAGCAGCAACAACAATAGAAGAAAATGAAACTTGTGCTTGATCCTGAAGAGGAAAAGGTTCGTGAAGAAACACCACTTAAGAAGAGGAAGAAAATAACTGTCTCCCCCTCTGATTTCATTAATGACCTTACTCATCAAGCAGCTGCCAAGGCAGTAGAGAGGGAGCAATCCAAGGAATTGGTGGTCTTCCAGAGATCTGAGAAAAGGAAGCGTCAGCAGATATTAAGGAACGAAGCTGCTGCTACTGATACATTTCAAAGGGAAGTTGCAAGAAGGCAACAAACTGCCGAACATTATACTCTTCACAATTCTCCAACCATTACCACCACTACTTCTGAGGCTAGTAATTTCCTTTGGTTTCTCTAGTAATTTTATTTCCCAAGTTTTCAGCAATAAAACTTACCATTGCTCCTTATTTTCTGTCTTGCAGCAATAGTTACTCTCACTTCTCCTCCTTTGACAATGGCTTCTTCTGCCTTGTCTGAAATTGAAAGGCCATTTGAGGCAGCCTTGAAAAGAAGGAAGAAGATCAACACCAAAGTACCCTTAAGTGTAGAGCCCATTCAGGCAATACTTCCACTTCCCAACTCTACACTTTCTATATCTTTTTTGAGGCAAGGCATCCCTATTTCTTCATACTTAGGTTTAACTCCATATCTACCTCATCTAACCTTTATCTCAACCCAATTTACTCTCCCTACAATCGATGATCCCATTCGAAGCCTTACAAAGACCCATATTTAAGAATGGTTTCCTCCAATGCTACAAAGTCATTGAGCAATCCAATATGGCCATTTCAAGCCACTTATCTCAGGCAGTAGCTACCATAGATTTCTATGTCAACATCTGCCATATTGCTAAAGCTGCAGAAGAGAAGCTATTGAAAGACAAGAAATTTGTTTCCCAGATACACACTAAGGTATCTAAATTGAAGGGACAACATTTTTCTGCTTTTCAGTTTCGCATCCAACTTTTGGAGAAAAAGGCTCAATTAGAAGAGGAGTTAGCAGCAATTAACCTAGCCTTGGATTGAACCACTATAAAGCTGCAGATTACCAATCAAGGGCTAGCTGACCACAGGCAAGACATGGCTACAGCCATTCAGTTGTTCCCATCCCTTAGAAATAGAGAATTAATTATAAGGGAACAACTGAAGCATTGTACTAATTTTTGGGCCAATCTATGGCTGCATGTACTTAACTCTTTATAAAATGAAATCCTTATTTATTATTTGAGTGTTTTCATGTTTCTTTTGTTTAGCATTTCTCACCCTTCTTGTGTTTCCCACACAGTTGGATAATAAGGTTTCAAATACCTACCATTGATTTTCTTGGGATATACATAACCATTTAGATTTTTCAAATGGTATGCTCCCCCAAGTAAAACTCTATGGACTTGATATGGTCCTTCTCAATTAGGTGACCACTTGTCAAATTTATGGCTTTTAATTCCTATTGAGAGTATTGTTTTTCAAACCAAATCACCTTCATCAAAGCTAATATGCTTAACTTTCTTATTATAGTTTTTGACTACCTTTGTCTTTTAGAACAGAATATTATTTAATGCCAGAATTCTAGTTTCATTTATATTCTCCAATTCCAAGAACATACTCTGATGATATTGCTCAGAAGTTAACTGGTCCTGGCACTTCACCCATAAGGACCTAATGTTAATCTCCACAGGCAACACTGCATCATGCCCATATACTAAGGCATAAGGAGTAACTCCAATACTTGATCTTGTGGAAGTCCTATAAGCCCATAATACATCCAACAACAAGTTATGTCAATCCCTAGGATTATCTTCCATAACTCTTTGTATTCCTTTTTTCAAGGACTTATTGGATGATTCTGCCTGACCATTGCTTGTGCATAATAAGGGGTGGAATTAATAAGACTAATTCTAAATTCTGCTGTGAAAAAATTTACCATCTTTCCATCAAATATAGTCCCATTATCTATAGTTATGGTCTGTAGGATGCCAAATCTGTAAATTAGTTCTTTGATAAATCCAATAACTTCAGTTTAATCCACAACCTTATATGGTTTAGCTTCGACCTACTTAGTGAAGTAATACATGGCCACTAAGATGAAACAATGATGTTTCGAAGAGGGTGGATGTATTTTCCCTATCATATCCATAGCCCAACCTCTAAATGACCAAGGCTTCACAACTGCATGCAAATCAATTATTGGTACATGTCTTATCATGCCATGCTTTTGACATGCCTAGCAACCTCTAGCATACTCTATACAATCTTTAAGGATGGTTGGCCAATAGTAGAAATGCCTTCGAAGCAACCACCTCATCTTCACACCAGGCTGATGGGCACCACAAATGCCTTAATGGACTTCAGCCATGGTTGTCAATGCCTCCTTCGTCCCTAGACATTCTAATAACAACCCATCTACTCCCATTTTGTAAAGAGCATTACCATACACTATATATTGCATAGACTGTAATTTAATCTTTCTGCTGGCCTTTGAAGATGGGCCAATTAAGTATTGCATGATTGGATGCATCTAATCTTGATCTTGTAAGTCATCATGATTGACTTCCAACACAACATTCCTTTTAGCTAAAGGTGGTATTAATTTTTAATATGTTGCTTGACTTATGCTCAATTGAGTGTCATCCCTCATTTTGAAATTCGAAGCCTTCTGAGCTATATCATTGGCTTTGTTATTCATGAATCTTGGGATATAAGTCACATTTGCTATCTAAAACTGAGAAAGCAAATATAATGCAACAACATAATATGATAACATGCTTGCACTTTGACATTTGAAAATTCCTTTCACTTGGTTGACTACCAATTAAAATTTTCCAAATATATCAACTGCATGAGCTTGTAATCCAATAAGTATTTCCAGTCCCATTATTAAAGCTTCATATTTAGCTTGATTATTGGAACAAGTAATTTCATTAACCCTGAAACCATGTGTGGTTTCTATCCCCTGTGGTGACTTAATAATAACACCAATTCCAATCAAACCATTGGCCTTTGATCCATCGAACCACATCTACCATGGCTCAACATTGACCATACCAAGATCCATTATCTCCTGGCTTTCTATTTGACATGGATGATTTGCCAAGAAGTTAGCCAAAACTTGTCATTTTACTGCCTTTTGGGGGACATATTCTAGATAAAATTCTGATAAAGCTAATATCCATTTGCCAATTCTTCCTCTCAACATAGGTCTAGATAACATGTACTTAACCAAATCTATGGTTACAATTACCAAGACAATAGTAGGCAAAAGATAATATCTTAATTTCATTACTACAAAGTATAATGCAAGGCACAGCTTTTCTACAGTTGAGTATTTACATTCACAAGAATTTAAAAACCTACTAAGGTAATAAACTACTTGCTCCTTGCCTTCTTCATTGTCCTAAGCTAGGAAAACTCTCAATGAATCTTCTGTTGCAGCAATGTATAACTTCAAGGGCTTGCTGCTCCTTGGTTGCATCAACACTGGAGGCTTAGCCAAGTAGGCTTTGATTCCTTCGAAAGCAGCTTGATACTCTGCTGTCCACATAAACTCCTCTTCATCTTTCAACTTTAACAAAGAAGAAAATACTTTAGTCTTCCCTATAGTGTTAGAAATAAATTTTCGAAAAAAATTAACCTGACCAAGAAACTTTTGTACTTCTTTCTTACTTAATGGAGGTTTGGCCTCAATGATGACTTTGGCATTATTCTGATCAATCTATATTCCCTTCTTGTGCACAACATACCCCAAGAAGTTTCCAGCTGATACACCAAAAGCACATTTGAGAGGATTAAGCTTTAACTAGAACTTTCTCATTCTTTCGAAAGTTGTTACCAAGTGTTCCTCCATAGACTGGGATTTTACAACAATATCATCAATGTAACACTCTAGGTATCCTTTAATAAGATCATGAAAGATAATGTTCATTGCCCTCTGATATGTTGCCCCATCATTCTTTAAACCAAATGGCATTTTTACCCATTTGAAGGTGCCAATATTCCCAGAACACCTGAATATTGTCTGTAACATGCCGGGGGGATACTCGCGCTCGTTAAACAGTTCGAACCCTTGATTTCTTTGATCTAGTTTCGTGAGTGCAATGTGAAACATAGACGAGAGTCCAAATTTGGCAACTTTATAGAAAATCCATTTTATTATAAAATTATTTGCCAGAAATGGACTGCGTCATTAGATCTCAAAGTCGCCATCTAATATTTTTGAGAAATTATGAAACCCATGACTTGTGCCAAGGCCACTATTCATCATAACCAAAGTTGTCTCGGTTCAAAACCTTAGGTATAAGAAGGGAAGGTCATTAATTGAGCACCCCCGCTCACCCGGTCAAAAGATCGGCCTTTACTAAACCATGATATGAATTTTATTTACTTTATATGTTCATATTCCAATTATTTAATAAATCCTAAAAATTACTATGTGAAGCATACAAGTATAGATTATGTCATTTATTTTGGAATAATTTGATTTCATATATTTTGAAAGAGTTTTGAAGATGTACAACCCAAATAAATTGAGTTTACAAACATGAAAAATCAACATTATTCCAAATTAAGCGACACAACCTCCATCCACTGGCATTCATACAGTTATATCAAGTAAGCAAGTAGCCACATGGTAGGATGCTTAAACATAATAAGAAAAACACACACAAACGGAATGCTAAAGCATAAAAACTTACATGTTTTTCATCCCGCGAACAAGCTACAAAACAAAATTAGTAAATCATGCATGAACTTATACACAAAATCATAATGCAATTCACTCATGAAATGAAACTAAAGATTCAGCTTCTAAGATATGGTATGTGAATCATCTCAAGAACATGAGGTAGCGCATATAATCACATAGGAATTTATTAAATTCACAAATGCAAACTTAACCGAATCAAGATGCATGAAACATGGATGTAAAGTATGGATATAATGAAAAAAAAAATATGATGCATATTCATAAATAAAGAAAGCAAGTAAAAAAAAGGGATAGAAAGAAGCGGGGTGGAGAATTATTACAACATTTGAAAGAATAATTACAAACCAAATTAGAGAGGGATGGGGAGAATATTACAACAAAATAAAAGTCTCACAAAACACTCAAAATAAAATAAAAATCTTCATATGCCTTGAAAACCACCGGAAACTGTTCCGCTTAAAGCAGGAAGATTGCTCTGTTCTATCTGGGAAAACTTATTTTGCAGGAGCACTATTCATCCCGGGACACCATTTACCGCCGACAATACCATTCATCACGACAAGGCATATTCAGTGATTACCGCCGACAATACTATTCATCAGACAATACTATTCATCACGACACCATCCCAGGACACCATGTATAGCCACCATGTAATCTAGCTTGTAGGCTTTGAGTGTTGAATCCTTTGACATGCATTACTTGGCTTATTTCAGTGATTTGGCATCACTTGCTATGTCATTTCAGTCCATATGGCATGCTCATATACTTGCATTCGTCACTCCTTAAATGCTTTAAAGAGTTGTTGTTTTATGCTCCATGTTTGGACCATTGTGTATGCTTCCATGCTTAGGCCATTTAGACGCCATCTAAGTGGGTTTTTAGTCTTGTTTAGACCTGCCTTGGGACTATTTTAGGTCCCCTTGGCCCTTTGGGGCTTGCTTTATGTAGCCTTGGTTTGAGTCCCGTGGCTAGTTTCAAGTTTTGGGCATTGTCGCATGCTTTGTTTGCTTTGTTTAGTTGGTTTGGCACCCTTTCTAACATGTTTTCAGAGCTTATCGTGCTTGTTATTTGTCCATGTTTATCCTCTTTTAAGTGTGCTTAAAAGTTGCCTTTCATGCCTTAGTCTTTAGGCCAATTGACATGCATGTTTGTATGTGCATTTGTCCTCATTTCCATTGCATATTGGCCGCTGATTTGGACCTATTTGGGAGCTGTCCATTTTGGTTATCCGGATATTGACATGCTGATTTGGACCTATTTGGGAGCTGTCCATTGCATATTCGAATGCATGTTAAGTAACATTGCATTGCTTATTTGCATGCCTAGGTTGCATAACATTAAGCATGCATCCCTTGCCCCTTGATAAACCATGATAGAGGTTGGGGGTCCTTCATGTGTTTTGTGTGCATTTCATTTGACATTAAAATGCACACTTGGCACCTTGGGCCATCATACATTGAAATGCATGATTGATGGCCCGAGGGTCGAGAACCATACTCCTTTGAGTCTCAAACATGATAAGGAGGGTGGTGGTGCAAACATTTCCTTGAAAATGCATTGCTATGCTCTGTCTATCCTCTGCTGCAGCAAAACAGAATTCTGCAGGAAGATATGGCCGGTCGGCCATCTTCAGAGCCGGCCGGCTATGCATTGTTGGCCGATGGCCCCACTTTTGGTCGATGACCAGATCCCCTTGGCCGGTGGCCTTAAATTCTGGCCGATGATATCCCACAGTACTCAGAAGGTGATTCAGAAGCATCCTTGAGACTTGTGCAGTCCTCAGAGGTGCAGAGCAGTGTAAATAAAGGCAACATGACATGGCGATGGATTTCCGAGTGAAGCCGAGCATGCATGCATTCGTCCCTTTTCCCGAGGCTGCTTTACTGCTCTCAGTAGCTTAATTAATTTGTTTAATTAGTTAAGTGTTGTGTAATAATTAATTAGCTTGTTAGTTAGTTAATTATGTAACTTGTATTATTTTTTCGGTCCCTCCATCGAGAGAGCGCAATTGTGTAATAAGCGTACGTGTGTGTGATGCATGTCTTCTAACCCCACGTCTTTCTCCCTTTTACTTACCTGCTTATGATGGTTAGTTCTAGGACACGTTTCAATTAGCATCATTATGCTATGCATGTTTGCATCATTCATCTGGCAAAGCAGTCCATGTTTGGCACTTCTTTCTTAAAAATTAGTTTTCCAAAACGATTTGCCAGATTTGGAATCTTTGGTGATTTATAAGTCTCACATCGCACATTGTGAGATCAGATTAAGAACCGTAACAATTTGAGTCCGAACTGTGGAAAAGCATTGAGGCCCTCCCGGGCGCGTCCACAGTTTCTGGCGACTCTGCTGGGGAGTTTAGAGAGCTTGACTTGAACTCATGATATCTTGTTTTGATTACACTTATGCGTTTCTATGCATTGCATTTGCATTGGTGTACCTAGGACACTGTGTTCGCCATATGTTATTCCTGAACGGTCTGCCGGAGGCTCGCTTTGAGAAGCGTGCCATAAGGCTAACCAGTTACGGGCTCTGCCACGACGGAAACACAAACCCCGATTTTTACCGGGGCACCCTTTTGACCATTCGACCTAGTGCATATCGGAAACTGTAGTGACCATTCCGAACTAGGACAGGTTGCTTACCCGATTGTAGGTTGTTTGAAACCGCTGTGTGCATAGTGAAACCCTAGTTCCTGACAAAATAGGACAGGGAAACCCTACCCCAACATAGGGGTGTTTTGGCTCTCATTTGCTTGTTATGTGCTTTTGGAGTTGTGCCTCTACAGGAATGCATTTATCAGTTTGCAAGTTTTGGGTATCAAGCCTACGGGCATCAGTATCAGTGTTTTGAGAATCAGTTATATCCGCGGGTATCAGACTTAGATTTGGGGCAGTGATTTTGGGAAACAGTGATCAGTAGTAGGGTACAGTTATTCAGCTATGCCTATGTCAGTTCTGATGAAATTGGGCTGAAATGCTACTTGTTTTCTCTTTCAAGGTTCAGAGATTTAGTTCAGAATAGCCAGTGTTCTCCTTCGTTGAAGCAAGGCAGACATCTGATCCGTCAGTCACCGATCACATCACCTCCGTTCAGTTCAACGGATTTATGATGACACAAAATTCAGAGGAAATTGTGGTTATGGCAGCCGCATTAAACCAAGGAATCATCTTGCAGGGTAAGGCCGATGTTGAGGTGCCACACCCGCCCAGGTCGTCTATCGCGTGCCCGATCTGGGAACCCCAGATGTTTCAAGCTCGTGAACCCACCACCTTTGAGCTGATGGGAATGATTGGCGACCTCCAAAGATCTATGGCTGATCTAGTCTATGGAATGTCGGCCCCGCCACCAACTGCATCGTATGCTGGGAACTTCATGCCGCAAGAGCCCCCGCTACTGGGGCAAATTGTAATCGAGCTCAGCCAACCTGAAGCTGTCTCAAGCTCCGGCAATGATATGTCAGCGACAACGGGGCTTCGCACTGAAATAGCAACCCAAACCGTCCACCAAGCTGAGGCTAGTGGAAAGAACAAGATGAAGGTGGACACATATCCCTATGAACAACTCCAGCAAGCTGTTGAGGCTCTGAAAGCCGGGGGGTTGAATTAGCAACAAGTACTCGCTGTTATGGCTAAGACTGCGGATGACATTTTCCCAGCTCAGACCGAGAGCAGTTCATGCCAAAGGGAAAATCGGGATAGGGACCGTCGTACCAGAACAGTTCCTTTCACTCCTAACCCTGCACCTTGAAAAGATCAGAGAGCCAAGGCAGCACCTACTGATCCTTTTGCTAGTGCGTCCGGCAAAGGTCCACAGGCTTCGAAGTGTCTGCCCCGAGGGCGCAGGGTCTTTCATGCCCTTTACATGCCTTTGTCCAAGGCTCTTTAAATCCTCACTGAAAAGGGTCATCTCAAACCTCTTGAGCCTCGGCCTCTCCCGAGTAATCTCCCCCTCTCACATGACGCTACCCAGTATTGTGCGTACCATCAACAGGCCGGTCACACCACCGACAATTGCTTTCGTCTTCGCCACGAGGTGCAAGACTTGATCGATGATGAGGTCATCCTCTCACCTAGCTCAGCAAAATCTGTCACCACTGAGCTCATGGACTTCGAGGATAATACAAGTATGTGATCAGGGGTTGGTCCACCTACGGGCGGCACTCGGTTTATTTCAGATGTGGCGTTTGGCATGCACTATTTTGTGCATTTGCGAATGTTAATTTTTGTACTTTCTGACTCGGGTGTTGTGTCAGTTCTGTGATTTTGTTTCGAGTCTGTCTCATTGTTTTGAGTCAGTCTTTTTGATTAAGGTCTGTCTTGTTGTATCGAGTCAGTCCTGTTGTATAGAAGTTGGGTGATTCCGAGGGTGTCACCTCGGACATCATTACTTTGTTTTGTGCTTTTATTTTTGCTTTCTTTTGAGTCTATTTCTGCCATAGAGCCAGTTGTAACCAGAAGATCTAAATGAAACAGCTATGGTTTTCATGTTGTTGTGCTTATTGTTACTTAGAGCCTGTTGTGCCAGCAAGTTTAGAATGAAACGGCAGTACATTTCACCTGCCCTTCTGTATCTTGAAGTCATTGCATTGACCTAAGTTTTTCAAACCTTTTTGAATAACGTGTTAAAAACGAAGAGGAAGGAATTCCTCGGGTATTGCAAAATTTGATCAATTGAGAGAAAGAGAGGCATGCTAAGCCCTTAATGAATGAAATCATGTTTGTTAATGTGAGTACTAAGAAGGATCCTGGCTTGATCCGAATTGGTTCTACACTGTCTTCAGCGTGAGCGATTAGTCGCTTTCTTAAAAGATTTCAAAAAAATGTTTTGCGCGGTCCTGCGAAGACTTGTGTGGAATCGCTCCTGAGATTGTGCAGCTTAGGATCGCTCTCAGCCTTGAGACTCAACCCCTTGCTTTCAAACCTTGGACTTGCATTCAGAATGTTCAACGGTCAACCACAATGTGAGGCTTGTATGGCCGGATCAGAAGCACCCCTCGAACAAGGGGCAAAAGATGTCAGATAATGCACTCGAAGAGTCAAAGATGAAGATCGGCAAGAATGTCGAATCCCGGAAGGGAGGAAAGAAGAAAGTATTGCTGAAGGACAACCAAGTTCCTATCCACAACACTAAGGGCAAATTCAGCCCCCATTGATTGGACTTCTACATCATCAGCGAACAACAGCCACTCTCCTGGATTCAGATGACTTCAAGATCTCAAAACCATTTGACATGGACAAAGCTACACTTTTACCCTTGAGAGGCTTGCTGGGCTGAAAACCCGGAAGGGCGACCCAGGCAAAAGTTAGAGCAAGAAAAAAAAAGAAAAAGAACAAAAAAAAAAGAGAGAGAGAAAAATACAAAGAAAACAAAAGAAAAGACAAAAAGAAATGAAGAAGAGAGAAATGAAGAGAAATGAAAAGAAATGAAAAAGGAAGAAGAACATAGCTCGCAAGGTTGAAAACCCAGAAGGGCGGCCTTGGCAAAAGTTAGAGCGCAAAAGGAGAGGTTAATACCCGAGTGTACCTTATCCGGAACTACGTAAGGCTTGATTCCCATGTTTGGGATACGTAGGCAACTTCATTCTGAAGTCCAGCCACAAACACCTCCAAATCGATTGTGTCCATGTAATGGTTCCGATCATCTTTGTCATTTCTGTATCCGAGAGTTCGGTTGTGATCATCGCTATGAGAATTGGTTACAGTATGCTGCGGTGCATTTCAAACAGTGGTGCCATTCAAACAAGGGGCAACTTTCCGTTGCCATACAGTGCGCTGTGGTGCCATTCAAACAAGGGGCAACTTTCCGTTGCCATGCAGTGTCCTTCAGACAAGGGGCAATCTTCCATTGTCATGAATTCGAAGTTGTGCATCTCAAGAGTAAGTTCCGTGCTCGTTGGACAGTGGCCGTTTGCAAAAATAATTTTTGAGAATTTTTACTGAAGTTGACTAATTTTCTCGAAAATTATTTCATTTTTTCAAAACTGGACCATTTTCTTGGACCAAAAAGGAAAATTTTCAGTGCTCACGATCTAACTTGCATGATTTTGAATCAGAAAAGTTGAACAAGCATGTTAATCAAACTCTTATATTGATCAAAATTGTTTTAGTGGAAAACCAAAACAACAAAAAATGGTCAAAATGATGAACTAGGGGCACAGTTGAGTCAGGTGTTCTGTCTTTTCCCCCATTGTCAACATATTCATCAAAAGGGCACGACTAAAGCTAACAACAAAGGGCTGAAAGCTCTCTCATCCTCCAAGCAGCGAGGTATCAAGCCAAGTGCAAAGCACGAATTGGAATGGATCAAGATACTCCACTCCCTTATCCGTGGCACCGACTAGACATCACCGGAAGAAATAGCCGCGAGCTGGTAATGTTTGGCATGAACCCACGATTTCCCGTTCATCCATCAACCACCCAGGGGAGGGATTAAAAATGAGAGAATAAAGAATAGAGAGATGTGCGATGAGAGAAAAAGCGAGAAAAAGGGCTTTTTCAGAAAAATAGAGATTGAGTGCCAGAGTGATGTGAGAATCACAAATAAGAAAGGGTGGGAACCGATACCCAAAGAAATTGGCTCCTCGTGAACTGAGAGGTCTCTCGCCTTTGTAACGCGTCTGAATGTCGTTTTGGTTTTGTTGTTTGTCTCGATTCTTGTTTTGAGTCGTTTCGAGTTGTAGACACCCGATTTTTGACCGACCTTAAGCCTCAGACGTCACCAACTGAGCGCTCGGTGATGATGCATATTGTGCTCGTTCTGAGGTTGCGAAGTCTCAGCTGAGAGCCTTGCCTCCGGACTTCGGGACTCTTTTGTGCTCTGTCTCGGTTTGCGAACTAGGCCCTGTTTTCTCTTCCCGAAGGGAGGGAGAGGTCTCAAAGACCATCTCTCAGTGGCTGTAGGCTATGTTTCGTGGTCGTAGGCCACTATTCCTGTTTGGAGATCAGTTTCCGGTTTTTGGAGCCGTCGGCCGTGTGCCTCGGTTTGGGACCGCTTAACTACCTCCGTTTGCTCCAGTTTTTGGCACACACCTTGTTTCCTCTCCTTAGAGGGACACTATGGCCCGGGAGACCACCTTCGTGGTCGTACGCCACCTCCGGTGCCTAATAGTCAGTTTTCGGGGCCCCCAGCTACGCGTTTTGGCCCCCGAACCCTCGTTTTGCATCGGTGTGGGTTCATTTTTGGCATGGACCCTAGTTTCATTGTTAGGAAGGTGGTAGTAGGATGGGAGACCACCTTTTCTTCTTGGAGACCACCTTTCCCCGGTCGGTTGATTTTTCTTGGCAGGTAGGTGGTCTCCCTCACTTTTAAGCCATAATTTCGGGTCTCCCATACCACCATTGTGTTGCATTCATCTGGGAGGCCACCAATCTGGTATGGCCGACCACCTTTTCAACCTAACCCTTTTGACCCCTTGGTCTCCCTCACTTTTGAGCCACAATTTCGGGTCTCTCATACCACCACTGAGCTACATTCACCTAGGAGACCACCAATCTGGGCTGGCCGACCACCTTTTCAACTTGAACCTTTTGACCCTTGGTCGGCCGACCAGGGGGAGTGGCCGGCTGACCACCTTAACTGGTCGGCCTACTTCCTGCTTTTTGGTCTCACTGAATGTGTTCCAGCTGTGCCAGCTGGGAGCCGTTTGATGCATCCTCCATATACGTGTATGGAGGATGTTTATTCTTAGTTTGAAGCTTCCAATAGAAGCTTTGGCCTCTCTTCTCTATAAAGGGAGGCCTCCTCCTCCATTGCAAGGGTTGAACAATTGGTCTAGAGCATACATACACTTCCCTCCATATCTCCCTCCTTGAAGCTTCAAACTCCATTGTTCTTGCACCCATTGCACTACACCTCCAAGAACAACACCTCCGCTACCATCCTAATTACCTTGGAGCTGTTTTTCAAAGGTTGAGAGCTCACTTTCTTGGTCCAGAAGTTGCTGGAGTTATTGGCTACAAGGGTAAGTCTCCATTTCCCTTTTTTGGTCCTTATTTTGCTTCATTCTTTAGTCTTATTTGCAAGCATTTTTGGACTTCATCATAAACTAAAAAAAGTCTTATTTTGAGCTCCTCTTCAAGTTTTATTAAGGTCATTTTTCTGTTGGGGGTCATCTACCCCCTTGCATGCTTCATTTCCTCATGTTTTGAGCTATGTATTAGAGCATTTGTATTGGCCTTGGTTTGGCCTTTTAGCCACTGAAATCCAGTGGATTTTCAGTGGCTAATATGTGTTTTTGAGCCTCAAAATCAGAGAGGGGTGACCCTCTCACCCCTTATTCTCTTTACTAGCTTTATTGGCCTTACAAAGGAGCCCCTATTTGCATGTTTTGAAGCCATGTTTCAGGCCATTATTTGTGAGTTTTATGACCTGCATAAGCTCTGTCCAGAGCCCTTTTGGTCATTTTGAATGTCTACTATGCATGTGTAGAGCAATCCTATTCAAGGCCTTTCAAAGGGGCTTTTACTTGCATGCTTCCTAGCTTCATTTCAGGCCATTTTTGATGAGTTTTAGGACCCTCATAACCTCTGTCCAGAGGTGGCTTTGCCATTTTGTATGTTTATCTTGCATGTGTAGAATAACCCCTTGCATGGCCCTCCAAAGGAGCCTATCATTCTTGCATGCATTGACTGAGTTTCAGTGGGTTTTTGGGCATATTTTGGCATGGCATACTTCTTTTTTTGGCTGGTTTGGTGAGCTCTCATATGCTTCATATAGTTGTAGTACAACTCATGGTTCACTAGCTTTCTTTGCATGCTCTGTTGACCCTTGATTCTAGCACATTTTGACTATGCCTTGAACTGATTTTGTGCATATTTTGGACTACCCTAGCTCTATTTTTGGGTCTCATGGTCGAATGATGCTTGTTTTGCATGCTTGTGGTTCAATACCCATGTTTAGCCTTGAGTTTCGAGATCCATTGCATGCATATACTGAGGTGTTTCCATGCTTTGGGGTCATTTTGCACCATATTTTAGAGCTTATGTGAATGCCATATCCTCATGTTTTCTCCTCTTTAAGTGTGCTTGAGAGTTGTGCATGAATGCCTTGCTTTCGGACTGTTGAATGAGCTCCGTTTCTTTGCATTCCGAGCCATCATTTTAGGCCATTTCCCCACTATTTTAGACTTGCCTAGGGTCTTTTTGGGGTCGATTTTGCCATTTGTGCATTGTTTTGTGTACCTCTAGTGTAACGCACTTCATTAGTTTCGGTATTCAGGCCATCTAGCTTGCATTGTGTGACATATTTTCATGATTCAGGACCATTGTGCATCATGTTTCAGAGCTGGAAATTGCATGCTTGTATGCCATATTTCATCCTTTGCCATGCTTAGTTAGAGTTGCACGTTGTGCCTTAGGATCGGTCCATTGCATTCGTGCATGTTTTCATGTATTTTGGTTGTCTCATTTTCATCATATGGCCACTGATGTGAGTGTGGCTGAGGTCCACTCATATTGGTGTAAGTCCATCTTGCATTTGTATATGCCATTTAGTTCATGTGCGCATGATAGTCTTCGTAAGTGCATTGTGTATGTCATGTTATGTCACGTGCATTATGTATGCCATTTTAGCCCATAGCATTGCGTATGCTAGGTTGCATGTTAGTCGCATTGTGTATGCCATCTCATTGCTTTGTGTTTGGAGTAGGGTTTAGTTCGAACACGGGAAACGAGGGACATTTCGTACTCAAAGTGACGAAACATGTCTCACTTCCTGGTCGCCGACACTCCGGATTAACCATGATGGAGTCTAGGCCTTGTTATGTTGTCATGTGCATTCATTTCACATCGAGTCGTGCAATTCGACTCCTCGGCCATCATGCATCGAGATGCGTGATTGATGGCACGAGGATCGAGGTGTGCATACATATGTGAAAATACTTTGCCATGCCCCTTTCTTGCTCTCTGTTGCAGCAAACCAAAAATCAGCAACCTTCTAGAGTTTTGCACAACATTCCGGGATTAATTGCAAACAGAGGCAAATCAGGGCATCGCGAGGGATTTTCCGACGAGGCGGCTCGAGCATGCATGCATCTTTCATCATTCGGAACAGAGCTGAGGCGGTCCATTTAGCTTGCATGCTAATTTATTTGCTTTCCTAGTTAATTTGTTAATTAATTAGGGTTTTGTAATATTTAATTATTTATTCGGACTGTAATTATTTATTCGGACCCTCTGCGAGAGGGCAATGTTGTAATAAGTGTGCGTGTGTGCGTGTGTGCGATGTATGTCTTCCAACCCCACGTCTTTCTCCCTTTTATTTACCAGCTTATGATGGTTAGTTTAGGGCATGTTTCAATTAGCATACTTATGCTCGCATGTTTTGCATCCATTCATCTGTCTTGCATGCACCGGGCTCGGCGCATCATACTAACTGCATCGTATTTCAATTCCAAGTTGAATACGTGTTAGCTGTAGCATCTCATATGCCATTCTTAGAATAGCCGAGCCTATTATAGTTGCATTTTTGCATGTGTTGCATTAGGCATTTCTGTATAGTTAGGATCATGCATTGATTTCTAATTAGCTTCTTTCTTTGGCTTGGAGTACTCGGTAAGTGTTTATGCTTTAGCATCCTTGCATGCGTGTGAGTGACTGCCATGATAGCATGCTTACCATGAGGCTATGTGCTTATGTGATATACCTGCCTGAATGCCTGTGGGTGAAGGTTGGATTATCTGAATTGGAATAATGCATTGACTGTGAGTTTTAGGCCCACTTGAGAGTGGCAAATCACCATGTTTTCTAAGCCCACCTGAGGGTGGCAAATCCACATTTTAGCCTACTTGCGAGTAGCAAACCACTTTCGAAAACAAACATGAAATGTTTTGTTCCAATTCAGGCGATCCAGTCTATACTTGTATGCTGCGCGCATCACATAGTAATTCTAGGCTAATAACCGGAATAAGAACACATAATGTTTTCAAAACTTGATATCATGGTTAGTAGAGGCCGATCTTTGATCGGGCGAGCGGGGGTGCTCACAAAGTGACCTTCCCCAATTGTACCCAAGTTCCCGAGCCGAGGCAACTTTGGTGATGACGAACACGTGGCCTTAGGCAACGAGTCAAGGTTTCCTAAATTCCCCCAAAATAAATATTTAGGCGGCGACTCTGTATCTGGCAAAGCAGTCCATGTTTGGCACTTCTTTCTAAAATCTGTTTTTCAAAACGATTTGCCGGATTTGGACTCTTTGATGATTCATCGGTCTTGCATTGCACTCTGCGAGATTAGATACAGGACTGTGACATTGAGTCCTGAACTGTAGTGAGCCCAATGAACAAAACGGGGGATTCCCTCCCGGGACGTTCGGGGACGTCTACATGAGTGTTACTCGATGTGTTTAGGTTGTTTACCTTTTGTTTGTCTTTGTCGAGTCGTTTTGACTATGGTCAGCTGTAGGCTCAACACCCGGTTGAGAACCTTTTTCTCATTACAATTTCAAAAATGAATCGTTTTGTGCTCGGAGTGCTGTGCCCTTCTCTACATTTGTGCAAAACAGAATTCATTCTTTCATAAAGCCGCAAGGTTTAACCCAAGTCATGTGAGAACAGTAGAACCAAGACCTATCTGAAGCTATAGGTTCCAGACTGCGATGCAAAAGAAAAAGGAAGAATTCAGAGCATCTGAGCTTGTTTCGACTTTTGCAAATTCCGTCTTTGCATCTCGTGTGTTCAAACTGAATAGAATGTTGTGTTAAGGGCTGTAAGTTCAGAACAAGCAGTGTTCGGAATGGGCCGTGTGTTCAGAATCAGCAGTGTCCTGCATGAGCCGTATGTTCAAAATAAACAGAGTACTGTGTTACGAGCTGTGTGTTCAGAATGAGCAATCTATGTGTTGAACATGTTGGGAACTTGTGATTGGTTCCACTTCCAAGGCATTCCGGTGTTGATTTGGCGAAGTCACACCTGTGTTACTTCAATTCGTTTATTGAGTTGTTGCTCATTTGTTTATCGAGTTGTCGCAATTTTGTTTATTGAGTTGTTGCTCTTTGCTTATCGAGTTGTAAACTTGTCAAGGTCTTATTGTTGCTTATTGAGTTGATTTGTTTATTATGTTGACTCACTACCTGACCTGGTAATACATGCATGTTCAATTTCCATTCGATTACATTGTTATGTAATACAATACGATACGATGCGATGCGATGCATAGAATGTACAAATGCAACACTTTTTCAGCAAAAAGCTTGTTTCATTCCATCATCTTTTCGAATACATAGTTTTGAGAAAAGTAAAACCTACCTGAAGCAGTACAATGTGCTCAAACTACCAGTAAAATGAAAAGTAAAGCAAAAGAAGAGAAAAGCAACAAAATGTCTGAACAAAACAAAAAAGGAAAAAAGCAACAGAAAGTCTGGATCAAATATCAGTCGTCTCAAGTGCGGGAATCGGTCCTGGTCCTCTTCCTGGACGAGGGTCTAGGGTCACCACCACCATCTCCGTAATCAGAGTCTGAGCTGTCTCCGGCCTTGCCCTGGGACGACGTAGCCTCCTCATCAGAATCATCGGGGGTGCGCTCTTGGGAACTGCTCTCAGCATGAGTGCGCCTGTGTCTACCCCGGCTATGGATAGTCATCCTCCGCCTGACTCCCCCTCCTCCATGTAGACGTCCCCGAACGCCCCGGGAGGATGAGTCCCGTTCTGTTCATTTGGGCTCACTACAGTTCGGACTCAAATTGTCACGGTTCTCAATCTGAACCAAAGAGTCCAGATCCGGCAAATCGATTTTGAAAACAGATTTTTTTGAAAGAAGTGCCAAACATGGACTGCTTTGCCAGATACAGAGTCGCCACCTAAATATTTTATTTTGGGAAATTTAGGAAACCCTGACTCGTGCTTAAGTCCACGTGTCCGTCATCACCAAAGTTGCCTCGGCTCGGGAACTTGGATACGATTGGGGAAGGTCACTTCGTGAGCACCCCCGCTCGCCCGATCAAAGATCGGCCTCTACTAACCATGATATCGAGTTTTGAAAACGTTATGTGTTCTTATTCCGGTTATTAGCCTAGAATTACTATGTGATGCGCACAGCATACAAGTATAGACTAGGTCGCCTGAATTGGAACGGAACATCTCATGTTTGTTTTGAAAATGGTTTGCTACTCGCAAGTAGGCTTAAAATGCAGATTTTGCCACCCTCGGGTGGGCTTAGAAAACATGATTTTGCCACTATCTAGTGGGCTTAAAACTCACAATTAATGAATTCTTCCAATTCAAATAACCCAACCTTCACCCACAGGCATTCAGGCAGGTATATCACATAAGCAGTTAGCCTCATGGTAAGCATGCTATCATGGCAGTCACTCACACTCATGCAAGGATGCTAAAGCGTAAAAACTTACCGAGTACTCCAAGCCAAAACAGAAACTATGTTAGAAATCCATGCATGATCCTAACTATACAGAAATGCCTAATGCAACACATGCAGGAATGCAACTAAGATAGGCTCGGCTATTCTAAACATGGCATATGGAATGCTACAGCTAACATGTATTCAACTCGGAATTGAAATACAATGCAGTGAGTATGATGCGCCGAGCCCGGTGCATGCAAAACAGATGAATGGATGCAAACATGCTATCATACTGTATGCTAATTGAAACATGCCCTAATCTAACCATCATAAGCTGGTAAATAAAAGAGAGAAAGACGTGGGGTTGGAAGACATACATCACACGCACGCACACTTATTACAACATTGCCCTCGCTCGGAGGGTCCGAATAAATAATACAGTCCGAATAAATAATATAGTCCGAATAAGTACAAAACCCTAATTAATTAACAAATTAACTAGGAAAGCAGTAAATTAGCATGCAAGCTATGGACCGCCTCAACTCTGTTCCGAATGATGAATGATGCATGCTTGAGTTGCCTGGCGCGGAATTCCATTGCGATGCCCCGATTCGCCTCTGTTTGCAATTAATGCCGGAATGTTGTGCAAAGCTTTAGAAAGCTGCTGATTTCTGATTTGCTGCAACAGAGAGCAAGAAAGGGGCATGGCAAAGTATTTTCACATATGTATGCACATCTCGATCCTCGTGCCACCAATCACGCATTTCAATGCATGATGGCCGAGGAGTCGAATTGCACGACTCAATGTGAAATGAATGCACATATAAACACAACAAGACCGAGACTCCATCATGGTTAATCCGGAGTGTCGGTGACCGGGAATTAAGACACGTTCCGTCACTCGGAGTACGAAACATCCCTCGTTTCCCGTGTTTGGGCTAACTCCTATCCCAAACACAATGCAATATGCATGACATGCATGAATGCAATCCTAACATACAACCTAGCATACGCAATGCTATAAAATGGCATACACAATGCACGATGTAACATGGCATACACAATGCTCTAACATACAACCTAGCATACACAATGCTATGGACTAAGATCGCATACACAATGCAATATGGGCTTACACCAATATGAGTGGACCTCATCCACACTCACATCAGTGGCCATAAGATGAAAATGAGTTAACCGAAATGCATGCACACATGCACGCAAACCGAAGACCGAACCTAAGGTGTAACATGCAACTCTAACAAGGCATGACAAGGGATGCAAGATGGCATGCAACAGCATAAATTACAGCTCTGAAACAGTATGCAAAGTGATCCCGAAACATGGAAACATGGCACTCGATGCATGAAGTAAACCCCGAAACTCAAAACTAGGCACATGCATTGACTTATAGCTATGCAAAGCAAGAATTATTTGATCATGAAGTCTAAAGACAGAGCCAAGGCAGTCCTAAAACATGAACATTTCTAGTTCAAAGCATGACCAAAAGGTGTTAGCATGATGGACTAAAATAGCATGCAACTTTGACTAGCAAACATGGTTTACATGGCATGTATATGAAGCGTATGAGAACTCATCAAACCAGAAAAAATTAGTGAATAAAACATGCCAAAATATACCCAAATAATCACTGAAATGCAGCCAATGCATACCAAAATGATGAGCCCCTTTAGAGGGCCACAAGAGGGGTTACTCCACACATGCATCAAGGACACTTAGCATAGCCAAACCAACTCTGAAAATGAGTTATGGGGGTCCTAAAACCCACTGAAAAAGGCCTGGAACAAGGCTTAGAAGCATGCAACTATGAGGTCCTTTGGAAGGCCAAAAGGGCCATCAAACAAAACAAGGAGAGAGGGGGGGCACCCCCTCTGATTTTGGCTCTCAAAAATGCATCTAAGCCACTGAAAATCCACTGGATTTCAGTGGTTAAGAGGCCAAACCATGGCCAATGCAAGTGCTCTAATGCATGGCCCTAATCATGAAGAGATGAAGCATGCATAGAGGAAGATGACCCCAAACAGCAAAGAGACCTTAATAAAACTTAAAGAAGAGGTCAAAAAAAGACTCTTTTCAGTTTAGGTCGAGGTTCAAAAAGGCTCACAAATAAGGCTAATATATCATGCAAAAAACAGCCCTCAAAGAGAGATTGAACAAACAGGGCAGTAAATGACTTCAAACAGCAAAGTGTCCTTATACAATCTTCAAGAGGAGCTCAAAATATGACACTTTTTAGTTTAGGTCGAAGCCCAGAAATGCTTACAAGTATGGCTTATAGATGAAGCAAGAAAAGGCAAGAAAAAGGGGAATAGAGACTTACCCTTGAAGAGAAGCTTTCCAGCAACTTTTGATCCAAGATTATGAGCTTTCAACCTTTGCAAATGACCTCCAAGGGGCTGGAATGGGTGATGGAGGTGGTAGGCTATGGGTTGGTGTGTAAATGGTGCAAGACCTTTAGGGTTTAGAGGGTTGAGGTATAGATATAGGGGGAGTTTGTATGTATGCTCCAACTAGTTTTTCTAACCCTTAGAAATGGAGGTGGGGGGTTAGTTATATAGAGGGAAAGGAGTGAAAGAAAAGGGGGGAAAAACAATTCAAATCTCCCCCCAAAAAGACAGACCCTCGGGCAGGGGGTCTGGTGCAAAACAGCTGGCACAGCTAGAATGCACCAGGAGGGACAAAAATGGCCGGCCAGGTGCAAAAGGTTCAGGTGGCCGGCCGGCCGACCAGGGGTCAAAGAGGTCAAGCAGAATTGCTGGCCGGCCACCCCAAAAAGGTGGCCTCCCAGATGAGTGCAACACAGCTATATGGAGAAAAATTAGAAAATGTAACCCAGGAGAGAGAAAAACCAACTTTTTAGAGGGGTTCAAAAGGGTCAAGGACAATTACTGGCCGGCCTAGCCATATTGGTGGCCTCCCAGGTGTGTACAACACAATGGTGTGGTGGAAAGTCAGAAAAAGTGGCCCGGGAATGGGAAAAATCAGCTTTCTAGTGAAGAAAACGGGCGATGAAGAGCGATGAAGGAATAAAGCTGGTTTTTCAGAAAAATTGCTGGCCTCCCACCTTCCTACAACCTTCCTAACAATGAAAATAAGGTCTCCGCCAAAAATGAACCCAAACCGATGCAAAACGAAGGTTCGGGGGCCAAAACGCGCGGCTCGGGACCCCGAAAACTGACTATTAAGCACCGGAGGTGGCGTTTGACCACGAAGTTGGTCTCTCGAGCCACAGTGTCCCTCAAAAGGGAGGAAACAAGGTGTATGCCAAAAAGCCGGAGCAAACAGAGGTGGTTAAGCGGTCCCGAACCGAGGCACACGGCCGACGGCTCCGAAAACCGAGAACTGGGCTCCAAACGGGAAAAATGGCCTACGACCACGAAACGTAGCCTACGGCCACTGAGAGATGGTCTACGAGACCTCTCCCTCCCTTTGGGAAGAGAAAATGGAGAAAACGGGACCTGGTTCGCAAACCGAGGCAAAGCACAAGAGAGTTCGGAAGTCCAGAGGCAAGGCTTGCGGCCGAGATTCCGCAACTTCAGAACGAGCACAATATGCAACATCACCGAGCGCTTAGTCGGTGACGTCTGAGTCTTAAGGTCGGTCAAAAATGGGGTGTCTACAGTTGCCCCTCTTTGACAGAACTCGAAAGTCATACGTGACGGAAGTGAATGTCAAAGCCCAGAGACGACCCATTTTTTACAAGGCCGAAGACTTCGACAAACATACAAGATAACAAAGAAATGCGCCCACAGGCATGCCCGTAGGCGGGGGCAAAATGCAAAACGACATGCACAAAGCCGGGTGTAACTCATGATCATGCAAAGAAAGCTGTAATGAAGCCTATCATGCAACAGTTTTAAGCAAGTGAATACAAATCTAACTACATTTCATGCAGAAAGGATGTAAGAAAATTATACAATTCTCGTTACGTCTCACATGGAGTATACAATACCGTCCGGCTCATCTGGTCGTGCCAGCTTCAAATGAACCATACATACAATATCGTGCCTCATGCTGCTGGGGGTCTTTCGCTTCTTCTTAGTCGAACCACAGGTACTACTTTTCTCCCTGACTATGGTCGCAGCTTTCCCTATTCTCCAACAGGGTGACAGACTAGGTTGATTCAGTATCCAGAATTGAGGCGCATACACATGCTATCTCAATCTATGGGGCTGCCATACAGATTTCAAGCCGAGGATATACCCCTGGGTATTTAAACCAGACTTTAGTCTCGAAAATCCCGAACCTTTGCGTTCTAGGCATGAGCCATTCGAACTCTAGTTTCCACCGTCTTAGTTGGTCTCCTAGGAACTCACCGCAAACACAGGCAGGTGGCTATACCAGACCACCGGAAGTCGTTCGGGCACAACAAACACCAAAGGAATTGCACCTTTAGAGGATTTAAGGTCTCCTAGACTAGAGAGCACACAAGATAGTGCGATGAAATGCAAGTAAAATGTAAGTACGATGCGCAAAACAGCGCAAATGATGATGCAGGATTTAAGGTCTCCTTAGACCGGAGGATTTAAGGTCTCCTAGACCAGACAATAAAATAGATACGATGCAATGGATGTAATAGATGTGATGCAATAGATAATAGATGCGATGCAACAGAGAGTACAATAGATGTAAAATGGTGACATACGCCAACCACGCTGGACTCGTGAGTGGAGGAAGAACAAAGAAAATCAATCAGGAGCGCGTTCCACGCAACCTAAGATAAATTCCAAACACGCTGAAATCGTGTAAGGAAGGGGACACTCAAACCACGCTGAAATCGTGAAAGGAAGTCCAATAATCCGCCCAGCGCGTCTACAACGCAACCAGGGGTAAATTCCAAACACGCTGAAATCGCGTAAGGAACGGGACACTCAAACCACACTGAAATCGTGAGAGGAGGTCCAAACAACAACCGCCCAGGTGCGCGCATAACGCCACCTGAGATAAATTCCAAACACGCTGAAATCGCGTAAGGAATAGGACACTCAAACCACGCTGAAATCGTAAGAAGAGGTCCAAACAACAACCGCCCAGGTGCGCGCACAACGCAACCTGAGATAAATTCCAAACACGCCGAAATCGCGTAAGGAGCAGGACACTCAAACCACGCTGAAATCGTGAGAAGAGATCAAAACAACAACCGCCCAGGTGCGCGCACAACGCAACCTGAGATAAATTCCAAACACGCTAAAATCGCGTAAGGAATGGGACACTCAAACCACGCTGAAATCGTGAGAGGAGGTCCAAACAACAACCGCCCAGGTGCGCGCACAACGCAACCTGAGATAAATTCCAAACACGCTGAAATCGCGTAAGGAGTAGGACACTCAAACCACGCTGAAATCGTGAGAAGAGGTCAAAACAACAACCGCCCAGGTGCGCGCACAACGCAACCTGAGATAAATTCCAAACACGCTGAAATCGCGTAAGGAGTGGGACACTCAAACCACGCTGAAATCGTGAGAAGAGGTCAAAACAACAACCGCCCAGGTGCGCGCACAACGCAACCTGAGATAAATTCCAAACACGCTGAAATCGCGTAAGGAACGTGATACTCAAACCACGCTGAAATCGTGAGAAGAGGTCAAAACAACAACCGCCCAGGTGCGCGCACAACGCAACCTGAGATAAATTCCAAACACGCTGAAATCGCGTAAGGAACGGGACACTCAAACCACGCTGAAATCGTGAGAGGAGGTCAAAACAACAACCGCCCAGGTGCGCGCACAACGCAACCTGAGATAAATTCCAAACACGCTGAAATCGCGTAAGGAACGGGACACTCAAACCACGCTGAAATCGTGAGAGGAGGTCAAAACAACAACCGCCCAGGTGCGCGCACAACGCAACCTGAGATAAATTCCAAACATGCTGAAATCGCGTAAGGAGCGGGATACTCAAACCACGCTGAAATCATGAGAAGAGGTCAAAACAACAACCGCCCAGGTGCGTGCACAACGCAACCTGAGATAAATTCCAAACACGCTGAAATTGCGTAAGGAACGGGACACTCAAACCACGCTGAAATCGTGAGAGGAGGTCCAAACAACAACCGCCCAGGTGCGCGCACAACGCAACCTGAGATAAATTCCAAACACACTGAAATCGTGTGAGGAAAAGAACGCTCTAACCACGCTGAAATCGTGAGAAGAGGTCAACACAACCGCTCAAGTGCGCGCACAACGTAACCTGAGAAAGTCCCGGAGGACAACAATTCCAAACGCTGCTTAGCATAAAAGGATAAATGGTAAAAGATAACACAAGATGCAAATAAATGCAAGGTGTGCATGAGAATACAACGAGTGTGCGTGACAACGCAAGTAAAGGTGTGCATGACAATGCGGGTGGAAGGGTGCATAACTTTGAAGCAGGCTTGATCTTGCACTTGAGGTAGAGGCACACTCATACTTCGGAGCATTGACAAGGCTTGAAAAGGTACATCTGGAATACAATCACAGAATTTTCTAAAGTTGAAGCACACTCAGATGCTTCGATTTTCGCTCTTTTTCTTTTGCTTTGTAGTCCGGAACCAATATAGCTTCAGATAGGTCCTGGTTCTACTGTTCTCACATGACCTGGGTTGAACCCTGCAGTTTATGAAAGAACCAAATCCTGTTTTGCACAAATGCGGAGAATGGCACGGCACTCTGAGCATAAAACAAATCATTTTGAGATTGAGAAATGAGTATAAGTTCACAACTGGGTATTGAGCCTACAACTGACCACAGTAAAAACGACTCAACAACTGAAAACAAAAGGTAAACAACCTAAACACATCGAGTAACACTCGAAACGACTCAAAACAAAAATCGAAACAAAACAAAAGACACAACACTCAAACGTGCACAGGGAGCCTGTTTCCTTGGGTAGTGTTTCCCACCCTTTCTTATTTGTGATCCTCACATCACTCGGCCCTCAGGCTCTGTTTTCTCTGAAAAAGCCCTTTCCTCACTTTTTCTCTCAGCGCACATCTCTCTATTCTTCAATCTCTCATTTTTTATCCCTCTCCTGGGTGGTTGATGGATAAGCAGGAAGTTGTGGGCTCTCGCCTCTGGTATTCTACCAGATTCTCATTCTTGTTCACAACAGTGAGTTTTTTCCACAGAGGGGCTGTGCTACAGCTGGGTGTGTAGCAAATCTGTAGCTAACATCGGTTGACGATGCTGCTGGGGAGTTTGGACATGATCAGATTTGTCCAGATGAGGGAGTGGAATATCTTAACTCATTCCAGTTCGTACTTCGCACTTGGCTTGATACCTCGTTGCTCGGAGGGTGAAAGAACTTTCAGCCCTTTGTTGTCGCCTTCAGTTGTGCCTTTTCTGGCAGGTAGAGTGCCCTTCTTCGCAAGTATGGTGCCCTTTCTGGCAAGTATGTTGACAATGGGGAAGAGACAAAACACCTGACTCAACTGTGCCCCTAGTTCATCTTTTCGACCATTTTTTGTTTTTGGCTTTCTACTAAAACAATTTTGACCAAAATGAGAGTTAGATTAAAATGCTTGTTCAATTTTCTGATTTAAAATCATGCAAGTCAGGCTATGAGCACTGAAAATTTTCTTTTTTTGGGTCCAAGAAATGGTCCAGTTTTGAAAAATGGAATACTTTTCGAGAAAATTAGTCAACCTCAGTAAAAATTCTCAAAAACTATTTCGCGAACGGCCACTGCTGAACGAGCACGGAACCTACTCTTGAGATGCACAACCTCAGATCCGAAGGAAAATTGCCCCTTTCCTGAAGAACACTGCATGGCAACGGAAAGTTGCCCCTTGTCTGAATGGCACCGCAGCACATTGAATAGCAACGGAAAGTTGCCCCTTGTTTGAATGGCACCGCAGCGCATCTCAGAGTAACGAACACAACCAAATCCTCAGATACAGAGAAGACAAAGATGACCAGAACCATCGCATGGACACAATCGAATTTGAATTGTTTTATGTCTGGACTTCAGAATGAAGTTGCCTACGTATCCCAAAGATGGGAATCAAGCCTTACGTAGTTCGGGGTTAAGGTACACTCGGGTATTAACCTCTCCTTTTGCACTCTAACTTTTGCCAAGGTCGCCCTTCTAGGTTTTCAACCTTGCGAGCTATGTTCTTCTTTTCTTTTCATTCTTTTCTTCTTTTTCTTTTTCATCTTTTCTTTTCATTTTCTTCATTTTTCTTCTTTTTTTTTCTTTTTTTTTTTTTCTTTTTTTTTTGTTCTTTTTCTTGCTCTAACTTTTGCCTAGGTCGCCCTTCTGGGTTTTCGACCCAGCGAGCCTCTCAAGGGTAAAAGTGTAGCTTGGTCAATGTCAAATGGTTCTGAGATCCTGAAGTCATCTGAATCCAGGAGAATGGCTGCTGTTCACTGACGATGCAGGAGTCCGTCCAATAGGGGCTGAATTTGCCCCTAGTGTTGTGGATAGGAACTCAGTTGTTCTTCAGCAATGCTTTCTTCTTTCCTCCCTTTTGGGATTTGGCATTCTTGCCAGTCTTCATTGATTTGCAGAATGGCCCACCTTCAGCTCTTCGAGCACATCGGACATTTTTGCCCCTAGTTCGAGGGGTGCTTCTGATCTAACTTTGCGAGCTTCTTCTGACCTTATGATCTTCTTGATCTGACTTTCCTGGCCTCTTGTTCGAGGGCTGCTTCTAATCTGGCCACACAGGCCTTACATTGTGGTTGACCGTTGAACGTTCTGAATCTAAGTTCAAGGTTTGAAAGCAAAGGGGTCGAGTCTCGAGGCTGAGAGCGATCCTAAGCTACACAATCTCAAGAGCGATTCCACACAGGTCTTCGCAGGACCGCGCAAAACATTTTTTGAAATCTTTTAAGAAAGCGACTAATCGCTCGCGCTGAAGACAGTGTAGAACCAATCTGGATCAAGCCAGGATCCTTCCCAGTACTCACACTAACAAGCATGATTTCATTCATTAAGGGCGTAGCATGCCTCTCTTTCTCTCAATTGATCAAATTTTTGCAAATCCCGAGGAATTCCTTCCTCTTCGTTTTCACTGCAGTGTTCAAAAAGTTTTGAAAAACTTAGGTCAATGCAATAATTTCAAGGCACAGAAGAGCAGGTGGAATGCACTGCCGTTTCATTCAAACTTCTAGCACAACTGGCACAAGGTAAAAGTAAACACAAGGATGTGAAAATCACTGCTGTCTCATTTCAGATCTGTTGGCACAACTGGCTCCGTGGCAGAAACAGACTCAAGACAAAACGAAAAGACAAACACAAAACAAGATAGTGATGTCCGAGGTAACACCCCTGAAATCACCCGACTCCAACAAAATAGGACTGACTCGGTACAACAAGACAGACCCAACTGACTCAGTAAGAAAAGACTGACTCTGTACAAACAACAAGACTGACCCAATACCCAAGTCAGAAAGTACAAATCAACAACATTCGCAAATGTGCTCAAAACAGTGCATGCCATCCACCATATCTGGAGTAAACTGAGCGCCATCCGCAGGTGGTTCATCCCCCGATCACATGGTCACATTATCCCCCAAGTTCACCGATCCAGTGCCGATAGACTTTGTAGGACCTGACGCGAAGATGACCTTTTTATCAATCAGATCTTGTATTTCATGGTGAAGACGAAGACACATGTCAGTGTCATGGCCAGCTTGTTGATGAAAGACACAGTACTTCGCCGGGTTGTGGGAGAGAGGAAGTTTATTCAGTAATGGCCGTGGCTCCAGGGGCTTCAGATGCCCCTTTTCGATCAGGACCCTCAGGGCCGTTGACAGAGACATGTCCAGTGGGGTGAACACCATCTGGCCCCGAGGTGGGTATTTGGCAGGTTGTGAGCTGGTTGTGTTGGATATAACGGCGAAAGGGTCGGTAGGTGTTGACTTTTGATGATCTCTTCTGAGTGTAGGATTGGAGCTGAAAGGGGTGTTTCTGGTATAACGACCCTTCTCTCGGCTTGCCCCTTGATTCAAACTGCCCCAACTTGAGTGGCAAAAATGTCGTCCACAGTTTTTGCAACAACTGGGAGCACTTGCTCTTTGTTCAGTCCCTCGGCTTTCAAAGCCTCAACAGCCAACAGAAGATGTTCATGGGGATCCATGTCCGCCCCTATCTTGTTCTTTCCACTCGCCTCCACTTTGCCAAGGGATTGGCATTCCTCAAATGAAGCCCGTTCCAAGACTGGGGAGCCTTTTGACATGAAGTCCTTGGTATGTGATGTGGTTGATGACGGAGCCAATGTCCCGGAGGCCAGATCTGTCACAGTTCTCTGAAGATCTTCGATCATTCTCTTCAGCTCAGAAGTAGTGGGCTCACGGGTTTGAGATGATTGGGGTCCAGGTGCATCCATCATGCATAAGTCCATGTTTTCTGGAATGAACACCTCAGGCTTGGGTAGATGGGCTGGGGTGATGTATATGTTGGGGTCGTAGGTGGACGGCAGTATATGGATGAGGTTGAGATGTAAAGGTGACGGGTCAGTACTAACCTGAGGTCCTTTTGGTGGAGCTAGGGTCTCTTCGTCAATAAGATCCTGAATCTTATGACGGAGGTGGATGCAACGGTTCATATCATGACCGTTCTGTTGATGGTAGGCACAGTATTTAGCTGGGTCATATCTTGGTGGAAAAGGGTTTGGAAGGGGTTGGGGTTCTAGAAGTTCTAGATGCCCTTCTTCTCGCAACTTTTTCAAAGCTTGAGAGAGACTCATGTAAAGAGGATGGAACTTTCGAGTTTGGGGCAGAGTCGAAGTGGTTGGTTTTTGGCCATTGAAGGAAGTCGTGATAGTGTCTACTTCTGAGCATTTCGCAGCTGTGCTACCATCAGTAGTAGCATTAGAACTGCGAGCAACATTCCTCTTCAAAGGCTCATTATCTTCTGTAAAAATCCCTTGTCGGATGGCATTCTCGATTTGAACCCCCATTTCATGAAGGGCTGGAAAGGTAAACAGAGGTAGAACGACCATCTTTTGCAGCAGCTTGCCATGCAGATTCCGAACAATCATCCTGATCTGATCTTTGTCGGAAGGTTTTGTAGTCATCATTGAGGCCTTTGCTCTCCATCTCGTCACGAACTCTGAAAAACCCTCATTTGGCTCTTGGCGGGTGACTTCGAGATCACAAGTTGTGACCTCAATTTGTGTGTTATAGGAGTATTGAGCAATAAAGGCATCAGCCAGCTCTTCCCAGTTCTGTTTCACAGAGTTCTCTAATTTTGCATACCAGATTGCGGCTATCCCAGACAGGGTTCGGCCAAATAGTGACAATTTCTGGGCTGTGGTCAAACCCATTGGCCTCAAGATATCAGAAAATAGTTGGAGGTGCACCATTGGGTCTTCAGAGCCATCAAATCGATCAATATGCGGCATTTTAAACCGCTCCGGCAAGGTCACCATTGAGTTGGTATAACCATCCTCTATATCAGGAATAGAGTGGGCCCCCTGAGACTTTTTGAACAATTTTTCAAGCTTGCTCACTTTCAATGCTGTGGGGTCCGTCTCGAGCTCAAAGGGGGAGTCTGGTGGGTTGGTGGGTGTTTTAGACAGTTGGGGTAGAACCGGGGGCGGAGCTGGCCTGCCTGGAATGTCCGTATCATCCTGGACGTGGGTTGCCTCCCCGAGTATGGGAACTCTTGGTGGGGAAGGAGCCTGGTGTGAAGTAGATACTCCAGTTTGCTGCACTAACCTGGCAATTGTCTCTGCCTGTTGGGCTATGACCACGGCCTGTTGCTTGGCGAATTCTACTTGACGGACAGCGTCTTGCTGCATGGCTTTCATACTATCCTGGAGTTGGCGCACCATCTCTTCCAGACTCAACATATTGTCCTGATCTAACTGCGCAACCGGTATCTCTCCCTGAGGTAAAAACAGATATCTCAATCCAACTGCGCACAGGTGATATGGATAATGACCGCTGATCCGAAGACTGTTGAACTGATGATCTGTGCCTGACTGGCCCTTTTACCCTGTCTCTGGTGAAGGAACAATGATTGCCCTTGAACTGAATCTCTGACCCGACAAAGTCTATCAGCACAAGTCCAATGTACCTGGGGGATAGTGGAGCCTTCTGAAGCTATAGTTCCAGGACTACCTAGCAAAAGAGAAAATAGACAGCATCTCAGCTCAATTTCACTGGAACGGATATGAGCATAACGGAACGACTGTACTCAATACTGATCACTGTTTCCCGAATAACTGTCCCAAAACTGATACCCTCAGGTAAAACTGATTCCCCAAATACTGATGCCCGCAGGCCTGATACCCAGACTTGCAAACTGATACATGCATTCCCTGTAGAGATACACTCTAAAAGCACATAGCATGTAAAAGAGAGCCAAAACACCCCTATGTTGGGATAGAGTTTCCCTGTCCTATTTTGTCAGAAGCTAGGGTTTCACTACGCACGCAGCGGTTCAAACAACCTATATCAGGTAAGCAACCTGTCCTAGTTTGGAATGGTCACTATGGATTCCGAATATGCACTAGGTCGAATGGTCGAAAAGGGTGCCCTGGTAAAACCGGGGTTTGTGTTCCCATACTGTCAGAGCCCATAACCGGTCAGCCTTATGGTCATGCCTTGACAAGACAAGCCTCCGGCAAACCGTTCAGGAATGGCAGATGGCAAACATGGTGTCCTAGGCGCACCAATGCACATGCAATGCAAAGAAACACATAAGTGTAGTCAAAACAGGATATCACGAGTTCGAGTCAAGCTCTCTAATTTCCCAGCGGAGTCGCTAGAAACTGTAGACGTCCCCGAACGCCCCGGGAGGATGAGTCCCGTTCTGTTCATTTGGGCTCACTACAGTTCGGACTCAAATTGTCACGGTTCTCAATCTGAACCAAAGAGTCAAGATCCGGCAAATCGTTTTGAAAACAGATTTTTTTGAAAGAAGTGCCAAACATGGACTGCTTTGCCAGATACAGAGTCGCCACCTAAATATTTTATTTTGGGAAATTTAGGAAACCCTGACTCGTGCCTAAGCCACGTGTCCGTCATCACCAAAGTTGCCTCGGCTTGGGAACTTGGATACGATTGGGGAAGGTCACTTCGTGAGCACCCCCGCTCGCCCGATCAAAGATCGGCCTCTACTAACCATGATATCGAGTTTTGAAAACGTTATGTGTTCTTATTCCGGTTATTAGCCTAGAATTACTATGTGATGCGCACAGCATACAAGTATAGACTGGGTCGCCTGAATTGGAACAAACATCTCATGTTTGTTTTGAAAATGGTTTGCTACTCGCAAGTAGGCTTAAAATGCAGATTTTGCCACCCTCGGGTGGGCTTAGAAAAATGATTTTGCCACTATCTAGTGGGCTTAAAACTCACATTAATGAATTCTTCCAATTCAAATAACCCAACCTTCACCCACAGGCATTCAGGCAGGTATATCACATAAGCAGTTAGCCTCATGGTAAGCATGCTATCATGGCAGTCACTCACACTCATGCAAGGATGCTAAAGCGTAAAAACTTACCGAGTACTCCAAGCCAAAACAGAAACTATGTTAGAAATCCATGCATGATCCTAACTATACAGAAATGCCTAATGCAACACATGCAGGAATGCAACTAAGATAGGCTCGGCTATTCTAAACATGGCATATGGAATGCTACAGCTAACATGTATTCAACTCGGAATTGAAATACAATGCAGTGAGTATGATGCGCCGAGCCCGGTGCATGCAAAACAAATGAATGGATGCAAACATGCTATCATACTGTATGCTAATTGAAACATGCCCTAATCTAACCATCATAAGCTGGTAAATAAAAGGGAGAAAGACGTGGGGTTGGAAGACATACATCACACGTACGCACACTTATTACAACATTGCCCTCGCTCGGAGGGTCCGAATAAATAATACAGTCCGAATAAATAATATAGTCCGAATAAGTACAAAACCCTAATTAATTAACAAATTAACTAGGAAAGCAGTAAATTAGCATGCAAGCTATGGACCGCCTCAACTCTGTTCCGAATGATGAATGATGCATGCTTGAGTTGCCTGGCGCGGAATTCCATTGCGATGCCCCGATTCGCCTCTGTTTGCAATTAATGCCGGAATACTGTGCAAAGCTTTAGAAAGCTGCTGATTTCTAATTTGCTGCAACAAAGAGCAAGAAAGGGGCATGGCAAAGTATTTTCACATATGTATGCACATCTCGATCCTCGTGCCACCAATCACGCATTTCAATGCATGATGGCCGAGGAGTCGAATTGCATGACTCAATGTGAAATGAATGCACATATAAACACAACAAGACCGAGACTCCATCATGGTTAATCCGGAGTGTCGGTGACCGGGAATTAAGACACGTTCCGTCACTCGGAGTACGAAACATCCCTCGTTTCCCGTGTTTGGGCTAACTCCTATCCCAAACACAATGCAATATGCATGACGTGCATGAATGCAATCCTAACATACAACCTAGCATACGCAATGCTATGAAATGGCATACACAATGCACGATGTAACATGGCATACACAATGCTCTAACACACAACCTAGCATACACAATGCTATGGACTAAGATGGCATACACATTGCAATATGGGCTTACACCAATATGAGTGGACCTCAGCCACACTCACATCAGTGGCCATAAGATGAAAATGAGTTAACCGAAATGCGTGCACACATGCACGCAAACCGAGGACCGAACCTAAGTGTAACATGCAACTCTAACAAGGCATGACAAGGGATGCAAGATGGCATGCAACAGCATAAATTACAGCTCTGAAACAGTATGCAAAGTGATCCCGAAACATGGAAACATGGCACTCGATGCATGAAGTAAACCCCGAAACTCAAAACTAGGCACATGCATTGACTTATAGCTATGCAAAGCAGCATTATTTGATCATGAAGTCTAAAGACAGAGCCAAGGCAGTCCTAAAACATGAACATTTCTAGTTCAAAGCATGACCAAAAGGTGTTAGCATGATGGACTAAAATAGCATGCAACTTTGACTAGCAAACATGGTTTACATGGCATGTATATGAAGCGTATGAGAACTCATCAAACCAGAAAAAATTAGTGAATAAAACATGCCAAAATATACCCAAATAATCACTGAAATGCAGCCAATGCATACCAAAATGATGAGCCCCTTTAGAGGGCCACAAGAGGGGTTACTCCACACATGCATCAAGGACACTTAGCATAGCCAAAACAACTCTGAAAATGAGTTATGGGGGTCCTGAAACCCACTGAAAAAGGCCTGGAACAAGGCTTAGAAGCATGCAACTATGAGGTCCTTTGGAAGGCCAAAAGGGCCATCAAACAAAACAAGGAGAGAGGGGGGGCACCCCCTCTGATTTTGGCTCTCAAAAATGCATCTAAGCCACTGAAAATCCACTGGATTTCAGTGGCTAAGAGGCCAAACCATGGCCAATGCAAGTGCTCTAATGCATGGCCCTAATCATGAAGAGATGAAGCATGCATAGGGGAAGATGACCCCAAACAGCAAAGAGACCTTAATAAAACTTAAAGAAGAGGTCAAAACAAGACTCTTTTCAGTTTAGGTCGAGGTTCAAAAAGGCTCACAAATAAGGCTAATATATCATGCAAAAAACAGCCCTAAAAGAGAGATTGAGCAAACAGGGCAGTAAATGACTTCAAACAGCAAAGTGCCCTTAAACAAAGTTGAATAGAAGCTCAAAAAATGACACTTTACAGTGTATGGAAAATCTCGAATATGCTCACAAGTAGGTCTAAGATATGATGCAAAAAAAGGCCTAAAAAGAGGGGTAAAGCATGCAAGGGTGTAGGAGGCCTCAAACAGAAAAGTGTCCTTATACAATCTTCAAGAGGAGCTCAAAATATGACACTTTTTAGTTTAGGTCGAAGCCCAGAAATGCTTGCAAGTATGGCTTATAGATGAAGCAAGAAAAGGCAAGAAAAAAGGGAATAGAGACTTACCCTTGAAGAGAAGCTTTCCAACAACTTTTGATCCAAGATTATGAGCTTTCAACCTTTGCAAATGACCTCCAAGGGGCTGGAATGGGTGATAGAGGTTGTAGGCTATGGGTTGGTGTGTAAATGGTGCAAGACCTTTAGGGTTTGGAGGGTTGAAGTATAGATATAGGGGGAGTTTGTATGTATGCTCCAGCTGGTTTTTCTAACCCTTAGAAATGGAGGTGGGGGGTTAGTTATATAGAGGGAAAGGAGTGAAAGAAAAGGGGGGAAAAACAATTCAAATCTCCCCCCAAAAAGACAGACCCTCGGGCAGGGATCTGGTGTAAAACAGCTGGCACAACTAGAATGCACTAGGAGGGACAAAAATGGCCGGCCAGGTGCAAAAGGTTTAGGTGGCCGGCCGGCCAGGGGTCAAAGAGGTCAAGCAGAATTGCTGGCCGGCCACCCCAAAAAGGTGGCCTCCCAGATGAGTGCAACACAGCTATGTGGAGAAAAACCAGAAAATGTAACCCAGGAGAGAGAAAAACCAACTTTTTAGAGGGGTTCAAAAGGGTCAAGGACAATTGCTGGCCGGCCTACCCATATTGGTGGCCTCCCAGGTGTGTACAACACAATGGTGTGGTGGAAAGTCAGAAAAAGTGGCCCGGGAATGGGAAAAATCAGCTTTCTAGTGAAGAAAACGGGCGATGAAGAGCGATGAAGGAATAAAGCTGGTTTTTTCAGAAAAATTGCTGGCCTCCCACCTTCCTACAACCTTCTAACAATGAAAATAAGGTCTCCGCCAAAAATGAACCCAAATCGATGCAAAACGAAGGTTCGGGGGCCAAAACGCGCGGCCTGGGACCCCGAAAACTGACTATTAAGCACCAGAGGTGGCGTTTGACCACGAAGTTGGTCTCTCGAGCCACAGTGTCCCTCAAAAGGGAGGAAACAAGGTGTATGCCAAAAGATCGGAGCAAACGGAGGTGGTTAAGCGGTCTCGAACCGAGGCATACGGGCGACGGCTCCGAAAACTGGGAACTGGGCTCCAAACGGGAAAAATGGCCTACGACCACAAAACGTAGCCTACGGCCACTGAGGGATGGTCTACGAGACCTCTCCCTCCCTTCGGGAAGAGAAAACGGAGAAAACGGGACCTGGTTCGCAAACCGAGGCAAAGCACAAGAGAGTCCGGAAGTCCGGAGGCAAGGCTCGCGGCCGAGATTCCGCAACTTCAGAACGAGCACAATATGCAACATCACCGAGCGCTCAGTCGGTGACGTCTGAGTCTTAAGGTCGGTCAAAAATGGGGTGTCTACACTCCTCAAGCAGGAACAGATGGTCCAGCTGGAGCACCTCCCGCGGCCGGAATCTGGAATGGGGCCTGAAAAGAACAAATGGCAAACGCATCAGTTACAGAACGCAAAGCAGAGTACCAGTACAGGATTCAATGTGTGGGTACAGTGTGTGAACACTGTGAACAGTATATCAGTACAGAATGCAGTGTTTGAGTACAGTGTATGAATGTCGTGAGCAACGCTGTGAGCAGTATACGAGTTGCAGTGTATCAGTGCCGTAAGTGCTGTGTTTCAAGTGCCGTGTTGATAGTATGATGATCAGATCATGTATGAAATATTGTAGGAGTTTGAAGCTGCGGTTGAAAGAACTTACCGGGATATTGTAGATGGTCAACAAGTCGATGCACCGCTGCAACATCCCTACCGCTGAGGCTGTCAACTCCAGGGACTGGCGAGTATAGTCGACGGAAGCCTGCAAAAGTGTTGAAGTCATTAGTATTTTGCGGAATATCAAATGAATTGAAACGACTATACAAAATGCAAAGTTTAGTAGTGCATACCGAGGTCGAGGCATAGACTCCAACGAGCTCAAAATCAGTCGGAGGAGGATCGAAGGGAATCTGATAGGTCTCCCCACTCTGCCCTCGGCATGTGATCATCGTAGGCAGTGCTGGCCACTCAGCTCCCCGTCCCCTCTGGGACCCACTCCTGCCTCGGGCCGTCGGTGCCCTCGGTGCCCCCGCTCCTACTGCTGGCGCCACTGGCCTCTCTCGCTCAACTCGACGAGCACCACTCAGAGGCCACATGATGTAAGCCTGAATGTACTCAGCGTAGTCACCCTCCTCCCTGAAAGGCTCGGAGTCCCAGCCAATCATATAGTCCATCATCTCCTCTAGGGTGTACCTCTCAGTGTGCCTCGTGTGGGTAGGAGGAGGTGCTAGAACCGGCTGCTCAAGCACGCCCAAGGTCTGCCGCAGGAAGCACTCCCCAAAGTACCAAGTGCGGTAAACCGGCCCCTCCAGTAGAACGCTGAACCGGGCGGTCTCCTGAGCACCGGCATACCGCTCCCGAACTGCGTCATGCAACGGGGCCCAAGGCTGCCAGGTGATCTGCAAGTAAAACACAGTTTGTTATCTACTGATGTTGAAAGAACAATGTAAAGCGAAGCTTAAATGGACTGTAATGTCTGACATACCTTGGCTGCGGTGATGGTGTCGAAGTAGCGGCGGAAGAACATAAAGTACTCCCGTGGCCTCCGCTCGCATCTCACGTCGAAGCGATGAGAAAACAAAACGCCGAGAAGGACCTCCTCGTCTGGCATTGGGGCAAGCCTCAGGAAGTAGGCATATACCCACAACTGTAAAGTATAACAGAGCAAACACCAGTAAGCTTATCAGATAAAGCAGAATGTAGAATAAAGCAGATTATGTGTGTACCGTGTGTGTAGTGTGCAAACCGGTGTAAAGCAAATTGCATATGTACAGTGTGTGTGGCACACAGATAATGTAAAGCAGAAATGTAAAACAGAAAATAAAGGTGTACCTCCCAAGCTCGCCAGTAGCCTCCGAGCAACTATCCGCTGCAGCGAGAGGATGAGCTCATATACCCGTAAAGAGTGGCCAAGCCCGCGCTACCCCAGTCGAATTAGCGGATCTGTGTCACGTCCACTAATGCGCTCAGCAGGTAGAGGGCGACGGTGTTCGCCCAGTCGGCGAAGAGCGTGGTCCCCAGCAGGAACATAATAAAGCCACGAGCGTACTGCTCCTCCTCCCGAGTGGTAGGCGCCTGGATCCGGAAGTGATCCTCAAACCACGAGTACCTCACAAACCCTGCCCGAGTGAGAGGTGGCTGAGTGCCAAGCAAGTATAGCTTAGCGGCGTCCCACTCATCCATGTCTGTATCAAAGGGGATCGGATCACCCCCCACTCCGATGCCTGTGAGCATGGAGAAGTCGAAGGGAGTCATCGTCATCTCCCTGGTGGCAGAAAGGTGGAAAGAGTCGGTGGTATCCCACCACCTCTCCACCAGAGCAGCAAGAAGAGGCCTGCTCGCAGTGAAGCGCGAGAGTCCCATGTAGAAGGTTCCAAAGCTGGCTCGGTCGACAATGCGGGGAACCGCGTCAGGTAGCTCCATGTACCAACCTCGGGCGGCGGTGTTCCCATACCCTCGGAAGGCATGGGAATCTCCCTGTGATCAAAACAAACAGTTGCGAAGCAGCGTTACAAATACAGTGTTGAATGGGCTCAGAATTGATGAAAATGCAGTGTATGTGCACACGTTCAGATTCAAACAGATATTGGGTACGGGTGTGCTCGTAGTGAACTACAGCATTTGATAAATCAGTGTGTTTGAATGGTTCAGTTGAGAATGCAGCGTGTGTGCACGTGTTCAGATGCGGATGTGCTCGCAGTGAACTACAGCATTTGATGAATCAGTGTGTTTGAATGGTTCAGTTGAAAATGCAGTATGTGTGCACACGTTCAGATTCAAACAGATATCGGGGTGCAGGTGTGCTCGCAGTGAACTACAGCATTTGATGAATCAGTGTGTTTGAATGGTTCAGTTGAGAATACAGCGTGTGTGCACGTGTTCAAATTCAAACAGATATCAGGTGTGGGTGTGTTCACAGTGAACTACAAGACGTGATGTATCATTGTGTCTCAATTAAGCAGTTAAAGAACAGAATCGACTATCGCAGTTATGTGTTCTACATTGCAGAAAATGAAACAGGGGAAGAGTGTACCTCAGAAGCGCCGTAGGATAGATGAGACTCTGGCTTGCGCAACAGAAGCTCTAGTGGCGCGCCTCGCACATAGCTCCTAAACTGGCAAATGCCATCGGGAGGCAGCACGTGTATCGTTGGCCTGTAGGTCGCCAGATCGAACGGCCGAATGTGAATAAATAGGAGCTTGACCTCGGGGTTCACGTCCATCTCCGGGGAGCCCCACCCTGTGGTATGTCGTCCGCCATCTCAAAAAGAGTGCAAAAATGGCCGAGAATGTGAAAAATAGGCGGGAATGCTAAAAGTCAACCCAAAAGTCAACCCCGAGAGGGTGAAAAATGGGAGGAAAGGCCGGGGTGTGGAAAAAGCACGAAGATCAAGGTTTGACTCGGGGAAAACAAACCCTAAATGGTGGAAACCAAGAAAAATGCACCGAAACCAAGATTTGTTCGGTTCAAAATGTATGAAACGGTGAGAGTTTCGCGAATCGAACGACGAAAAAGTGTCGAAAACACGAGAAAAACGAGGATCGAAGGTTAGAAAATCACCTAGAGAGAGAGGGGAGGGTTTTTCAAGCTTGGAGGAAATGAGAATATAGGGTTTGAGGCCCTACATTTAAAGACCCGTGGCTAAATGTCAAAATTGCCCCGACACTGCCATTTTTGGCCGGTCGGCCAAATTGTTAGCCGATCGGCTAAATAGTTGGCCGATGAACTCTTTTGGTGGCCGATGGATGGCCGGTGGCCTCCCCATGGGGTCGGTGAACCTCCCACACCCTTGGTTGGGTCAGTTATGTGGTTTGGAACCTTCATTACTCAAGGCAGTGCAAGAAAGTGGACTTTTGAAGTTTAACCGGCTTCTGTGTTAACCTCGAACCATGTCTTCTATATGCGATGCTCGGTACGCGCAAGGTGTATCCTTTTTGTATCCCTTGGTATCTTGCGAGATTCGATAACTGCTTTAAATGCGTTACATTGCGTGTGTTGTCTTGTTTATGATACACATACATGGGTTGCATCGTCATGCACGTCTACACGCGTTGTAGCGCACATAACTTGCATTGTTATGCACTATTCACTTGCATCATCATGCACGTCTACACGCGTTGTAGCGCACACCCATCTTGCATTGTTATGCACTGTCCATATGCATTGTCATGCATTTCAAGAAACGTGCGTTGTCACGCATTTGTGTCCATATGCATTGTCATGCATTTCAAGAAACGTGTGTTGTTATGCATTTGTGTCCATATGCATTGTCAGGCATTTCAAAAAATGTGCGTTGTCACGCATTTGTGTCCGTATGCATTGTCATGCATTTCAAGAAACGTGCGTTGTCACGCATTTGTGTCCATATGCATTGTCATGCATTTCAAAAAACGTGCGTTGTCATGCATTTGTGTTCATATGCATTGTCATGCATTTCAAGAAACGTGCATTGTCACGCATTTGTGTCCATATGCATTGTCATGCATTTCAAAAAACGTGCGTTGTCACACATTTGAGTTCATACGCATTGTCATGCATTTCAAGAAACGTGCGTTGTCACGCATTTGTGTCCATATGCATTGTCATGCATTTCAAGAAGCGTGCGTTGTCGTGCATTTAAGTTTATTTGCATTGTCATCCATTTCAAGAAGCGTGCGTTGTCGCGCATTTGAGTTCATTTTGCATTATCATGCATTTCAGTTCATGTATTGTCATATGTGTCTCATTTGCATTGTCATGCATTTCAATAAACCATGCATTGTCATGTATTTCAATTACACGCATTGTCATGCATTTCAGTTCATGCATTGTCATGCGTGTCTCATTTGCATTGTCATGCATTACAATAGTTCATGCATTGTCATGCATTTCAGTTCATACATTGTCATGCGTGTCTCATTTGCATTGATTGCATTTCATAATTCGCATTGTCATGCATTTCAACAACGTGCATTGTCATACATCTCTTGTTTGCATTGTCATGCATTTCGAACAACTCGCATTGCCATGCATCTTCCACTTGCATTATCATGCATGTCAATCTCTCGCATTGTTGCATATTTCATGTGCATTGTCTTGCACCCCTCTAATTTTCATTGTTTTGCACATTCTTTTTTCGAAACACCGGGATACGTCCCTGTGTTTCCCCCCCTCTTATTTTGGAACACAGGGATATGTCCCTATGTTTCCCTTTCTTTGGTTGAGAGCATTCGGAACATGTTCCGATGCCTAAACTTTTCTCCACTCGCGTGCCGCGTGTGGACGATAACACTAACTTTTCTCCACTCGCGTGCCGCGTGTGGACGATAACACTAACTTTTCTCCACTCGCGTGCCGCGTGTGGACGTAACTAACTTTTCTCCACTTGCGTGCCGCGTGTGGACGTAACACTAACTTTTCTCCACTCACATGCCGCGTGTGGACGTAACTAACTTTTCTCCACTCGCGTGCCGCGTGTGGACGTAACTAACCCTTACTAACCTTTATTAACCCCTTTCTCCCCGCATTGTTACACACATTGCATGCGTTTTCGCGTGTGCTTTACTTACATGTGTTTATGCACCCTCTCTCCCCTCCCCGCATTGTTACACACATTGCATACGTTTTCGCGTGTGCTTTACTTACATGTGTTTATGCACCATTTTCTCCCCTTTTTGCATTGTTACACACATTGCATGCGTTTTCACGTGTGCTTTACTTACATGTGTTTATGCACCCTCTCTCCCCTCCCCGCATTGTTACACACATTGCATGCATTTTCGCTTGTGCTTTACTTACATGTGTTTATGCACCCTCTCTCTCCTCCCCGCATTATTACACACATTGCATTCGTTTCCGCGTGTGCTTTACTTACATGTGTTTATGCACCCTCTCTCCCTTCCCCGCATTGTTACACACATTGCATGCGTTTCCGCGTGTGCTTTACTTACATGTGTTTATGCACCCTCTCTCTCCTCCCCGCATTGTTACACATATTGCATGCATTTCCGCGTGTGCTTTACTTACATGTGTTTATGCACCTTTTCTCCCCTTTTTGCATTGTTACACACATTGCATGCGTTTTCGCGTGTGCGTTACTTACATGTGTTTATGCACCCTCTCTCCCCTCCCCGCATTGTTACACACATTGCATGCGTTTCCACGTGTGCTTTACTTACATGTGTTTATGCACCCTCTCTCCTCTCCCCGCATTGTTACACACATTGCATGCATTTCCGCGTGTGCTTTACTTACATGTGTTTATGCACCCTTTCTCCCCTTTTTGCATTGTTACACACATTGCATGCGTTTTCGCGTATGCTTTACTTACATGTGTTTATGCACCCTTTTTGCATTGTTACACACATTGCATACGTTTTCGCGTATGCTTTACTTACATGTGTTTATGCACCCTCTTTGCATTGTTACACACATTGCATACATTTTCGTGTATGCTTTACTTACATGTGTTTGTGCACCCTTTTGCATTGTTACACACATTGCATGCATTATCGCGTATGCTTTACTTACATGTGTTTATGCATCTCCTCTCTTGTTACACACATTGTATGCGTTGTCGCGCATGCTTTACTTACATGTGTTTATTCATTACTCGATTTGCATTGTTATGCACCCCTCGGCTTGCGTTGTCGCGCATGCCCTCCTTGCATTGTTATGTTTGTTTCAAATCGCATTGCTATGCGTCACACTTAGGTTGCATTGTCTTGCACCCCCCTCACTTGCGTTGTCACGCACTTTTCACTTGCATTGCTATGCATGTTTCTAACAATGTTGTACCTGTTAAGTTTTTTTTTCCTTTTTCAGGCACGATATTGTATGTACGATTCATTTGAGGCTGGCGCGACTAGACGAACCGGACAGTATTGTATTCTCCGCATCAAACGTAGCGAGAATTACGTAATTCTCTTACATCCTTTCTGCATTGTAATGTAGTTTGGTTTTTGGCTTGCTTAAAACTGTTGCATGTTATGCTTCGTTACAGCTTTCTTTGCATAATCATAGGTTATGATTCGGCTTGGTGCATTGTCTCTGCATTTTGCCCCTGCCTTCGGGCACATACCTTTGCTAGCTTGTATGCTTTGTCTAAGTCTTCGGCCTTGTCAAAAATGGGTCGTCTCTGGGCTTTGACATTCACTCCCGTCATTGTTATGACTTTCGAGTTCTGTCAAAGAGGGGCAATTGTAGACACCCCATTTTTGACCGTCCTCAAGACTTGGACGTCATCGTTTGAACACTCGATGATCATCTATGTTCGTGTTCGTTTTGACTTCTCGGAGGTCTCGGCTACGCGCCTTGCCTCAAGATCTCTCAACTTATCTATTTTGTGCTTGGTCATGGACCAAACACTTGTGTTTTTTTGCTTCTAAGGGAAGATGGTGGCTTGTTGGCCATCCCCACACCCCCCCAGCCATGACATGAGGCCATCGGCCCCTTTTTCTTGCCATCGGCCAAGAGTGTTGGCCGATCGGCACTATATTTGGTCGACCGGCACTTGTGTTGGTCGATCGGCCATTTTTGCTGGCCGAACCCTGTTCATCTGCTTTATGCAGATATTTTGTGCCAGCTGGCACCCATTATTCCCCCCCCCTTCATACACTGTATGGAGGGATTTGCTTCCATTCCTTAGCTTCTCTTAGAAGCTTTAGAATTGGAATTCTATAAGAAGGGAGCTCCTCCTTCCTTCTCAGAGGTTCTGGAATTTAGGGTTAGGAGTTTTATATCTATCTATCTCTGTATCTCCCTCTCTTTTGATTTGTGTGTGTAATAGTGTTCTAAAAGGGTGTTTTGTTCATATTTTTGCACTAAAGCACCTAGTGGTACAGTATCCCTTAGTTGCTGAGGTGCTAAGGAGTTGTTTTCAGAGTTTTTGAGTTGGTTTTGGTCAAAAGAAGGTGCTGGAGTTGGTGTTCTTGAAGTGTTCTTCAAGGGTGAGAAACTACTCATTTATTCCCCATTTTTGCTTAAGCTTTTAGCAATACTTGCATACTGTTTTAAGCTTAGTGTCCAACTGAAAAAAAGTTCTGATTTTGCATGCTTTTGATCTTTTTTTAAGATCACTTTTGTGTTTGGGGTTGTTTATCCCCTCTTAGGCCTTGTTTGGCCTCATTTTCGTGCCTTTTTTGTGAGCTTCGGGACCACCTTGTATTGGCCTTCTCACCACTGAAATCCAGAGGGATTTCACTGAAATCCTAAGAAAGAGAGGGTCATCCCCTCTCCTTGTTGTCTTTCATGCTTACATAAATGGCTTATGTTTGTGGCTTGTATGCCTAGCTTGTTTTAGCTTCATTTCAGTATATATTAGGCTTTGTTTTGCCATGATATAGCACTGTTTTGACTTGGTTTAAACATACCATGCATGCTTTGTATACTTGTCTTGTAATCCCATGATTTGCCTTAACATGCACCATGTTGTAACATGTCTTTTTAGCATGATTTTGGCTTAACTTCATGAAGCTTCTAACTTTGTTTCAGCATGCTAAAGCTCTGATTTTGGTTGTTTTGGTCGTCCATGACTTCCTTTGTATAGCCACCATGTAATCTAGCTTGTAGGCTTTGAGTGTTGAATCCTTTAACATGCATTACTTGGCTTATTTCAGTGATTTGGCATCACTTGCTATGTCATTTCAGTCCATATGGCATGCTCATATACTTGCATTCGTCACTCCTTTAATGCTTTAAAGAGTTGTTGTTTTATGCTCCATGTTTGGACCATTGTGTATGCTTCCATGCTTAGGCCATTTAGACGCCATCTAAGTGGGTTTTCGGTCTTATTTAGACCTGCCTTGGGACTGTTTTAGGTCCCTTGGCCCTTTGGGGCTTGCTTCATGTAGCCTTGGTTTGAGTCCCGTGGCTAGTTTCAAGTTTTGGGCTTTATCGCATGCTTTGCTTGCTTTGTTTAGTTGGTTTGGCACCCTTTCTAACATGTTTTCAGAGCTTATCTGTAGACACCCCATTTTTGACCGTCCTCAAGACCTGGACGTCGCCGCTTGAACACTCGGTGATTATCCATGTTCGTGTTCGTTTGGAGTTCCCGGAGTTCTCGGCTACGCGCCTTGCCTCAGGAACTCCGAACTTGACCGTTTTGTGTTTGGTTTTGCACCAAACACTTGTGCTTTGCCTCGGAGGGGCAGGGAATGCCTTGTGAGGCATCCCACACACCACCGGTAGTGGCTAGAGGCCACCGGCTGGTTGGTGTTGCCATCGGCACTATATTGTGCCGGTCGGCAGTCAATTTTGTCAAAATGACAATTTTGCCCTGCCGACTACTGTTCAGTTGCTTTTTGAGATATTTTGAAGCAGCTGTATAGCATTTGTTTCCCCTCCATACACGTGTATGGAGGGATGAGCCTTTGGTTTGCTTAGCTTGTAAGCTTTGTTGCCTATAAGAGAGGGCTCTCTTCTCTTGGCTCAAGGGTTAGAAAAATTAGCATATTACATTGTAGTGTAATTGTTGCATCCGGCATTAGGATCATTGTTCTTTCCTCAGCGGGTCGTCACCCCACTTATGTCAATCCACCCAATACTTGTTCTTGTGTCCGTCTACATCACTCATAGTTCAGACATCGTTCTATGGTAGACGGACTTGTTACTTCCATCAATCTATTTGACATATGTGTGGTTTCGAACCGCTCATGATTGAATCATGATTCAATTGCTCCGCATTTAGTTTGCATTATTTCAATTGCATTGCATTATCATTTGCATTGTTTATACATCATTTTGTATATATTGCATATCATCTTGCATTCATTTCGCATTGTCATACATATTGCTAACAATATTGTACCTGTTAAGTTTGCTTTCTTTGCAGGCACGATATTGTATGTACGGCTCATTTGAGGTCGGTGCAACCGGACGAGCCGCACAGGTATTGTATCCTCCGCGTGAGACATACTGAGAATTGCATAATTCTCTTACATCCTTTCTGCATTGTAGTGTAGTCTGGTATATGCTAGCTTATAACTGTTGCATGCGTGCTTCATTACAGCTTTCTTTGCATGATCATTAAGTCTAAGTCTTCGGCCTGTTCAAAAATGGGTCGTCTCTGGGCTTTGACATTCACTCCCGTCATTGTTATGACTTTCGAGTTCTGTCAAAGAGGGGCAACTGTAGACACCCCATTTTTGACCGTCCTCAAGACCTGGACGTCGCCGCTTGAACACTCGGTGATTATCCATGTTCGTGTTCGTTTGGAGTTCCCGGAGTTCTCGGCTACGCGCCTTGCCTCAGGACCTCCGAACTTGACCGTTTTGTGTCTGGTTTTGCACCAAACACTTGTGCTTTGCCTCGGAGGGGCAGGGAATGCCTTGTGAGGCATCCCCACACACCACCGGCAGTGGCTAGAGGCCACCGGCTGGTTGGTGTTGCCATCGGCACTATATTGTGCCGGTCGGCAGTCAATTTTGTCAAAATGACAATTTTGCCCTGCCGACTACTGTTCAGTTGCTTTTTGAGATATTTTGAAGCAGCTGTATAGCATTTGTTTCCCCTCCATACACGTGTATGGAGGGATGAGCCTTTGGTTTGCTTAGCTTGTAAGCTTTGTTGCCTATAAGAGAGGGCTCTCTTCTCTTGGCTCAAGGGTTAGAAAAATTAGACATTTTTAGAGAGAAAAGACAGAGAAGGAGCTCTGGTTCTAGGTTAGAACTTGTGTATCTATCCTATCTCTCTTTTCCTCTCTTGTTTCTACACTAGGTGCTTTAATCCATATTATTGTACACAAGCACCTAGTGTTTCACCTTCCTTCGGTTACTGAGGTTCTAAGGGCTGGTTCTTGAAGTTTTTGGTTGGATTTGAGCTCAAGGAAGCAACAATATCAACCTTTGTGAAGGTGGTCTTCAAGGGTAAGAAACTACCCCTTTTTACCCCATTTTTGCACTCCATTTTTGCATAGTTTAGAACTGTTTTTGTGCTTAGCATTTAATACAAAAAAGTTCTATTTTTTAGTCCTCTTTATTGTTGGTTAAGAGTGTTTTGTGCTTTGGGGAGGTTTGACCACCCTTTGGCCTTGAAAAGGGCTCATTTTGTGCTATTTTGTGAGAGCTCCGGGATTTTGGTGGTGGGGTCTCTTCACCACTGAAATCTTGAGGGATTTCAGTGGTGAAGATGATGCCTTGAAGTCCCAAGAAGGAGAGGGTCACCCCCTCTCCTTGTTGTCCTTGAAAAGGACCTATTTCGCCTCTTGAGGGAGCCCCATGTTTGGTTGTTTGTTGGTTATGCCATGGCTGTATTTTGTGCTCATATTGCCATATTATAACTTTGTATCATGTTGGTTTTAGTACTCCTTGCATGTTTTGCATAGATGCTTTGTAATGCCTCTTTAGTCCTTTAACATGCATTAGGTTGTGTGCCTCTATTCTAACATGTTTTAGGCTTAGATTCATGAAGCTTGTATGCTTATTTTTCCATGAATAAGGTCTGTCCATGGTTACTTTGGTCGATCTTAGCTTGCATCACATAGCCTCTTTGCATTTGGCTTGTTGGCCTTAAGAGCATGAAAGTATAGCATGCCTTGCTTGCATTATTTTCAATGGTTTGGAACCATTTAGCATGCTATTTCAGTCCCTTAGACATGCTTGAATGATTGCCTTGCATGCCTCTTTGAAGTTTTGAAAGCATATGTTGTATGCCTAATGATTTGGTCATTGTGTGTGCCTTGCTCTAGAGCCACTTAGATGCCATCTAGGAGGTCCCTTTTGTATGGTCTAGGGCTGCCTTAGACCTGTTTTAAGCCTTCTTGGCCTTGTGAGGCTTGGTTGGCTTAGCCATGGTTTAGGTCTCCTTTGGCTTGCCTTGGATGCTTGGACCATTTGTTGCATGCTTAGTCTATTTTGTTGCTTGGTTTGGCGCCATGTCCAACATGATTTTAAAGCTTATATATGCATGTTAATATGTCCATGTTAGCCTCTTTTAAGTGTTCTTAAGAGTTGCTTGTTTATGCCTAAGTGTTGGATTATGTATGCTTGCATGTGTGCATGTATTGCATATATCTTAGCCTTCACTTCTATGGCATTTGGCCACTGATTTTAGGCTTATTTAGAGCTGCCTAACCTATGTGCAAGTCCATCCTCTTGTTGGATTATGTATGCTTGTTTATGCTTAAGTGTTGGATTATGTATGCTTGCATGTGTGCATGTATTGCATATATCTTAGCCTTCACTTCTATGGCATTTGGCCACTGATTTTAGGCTTATTTAGAGCTGCCTAACCTATGTGCAAGTCCATCCTCTTGTTGCTTGCATATGCTCCTTGAGTGTTGTAATGTATTAGTAAGTAAATGCATGTTAGGACTAACATGATTGAATGAAGTCACATGCTTGTTTGCATGCTCGGACACCCACATTACACCTTGCATACTTGATGGTTGACATTGGTGTTTCATGCCTTGTATGTTTGTTAGCTTGTATGCTCCTTTGCATTGGCATGATTGCATACTAGTTGACATGTCTAGGATTGCATCACATAAACATGCATGCTCTACCTCTTGACTAAGTCATGATAGAGGCTTAGCACCCTTGTGTGTTTGTTTGGTTTGCATGCATTTGAAATAGAAGTTGCACATTTGGTTCTTTGGGCCATCATGCATGGAAATGCGTGATTGGTGGCCCGAGAATCGAGGCACATGCCCCTTTGAGTCACAAATATGATAAGGGGCATGATTGGTGCACACATTGTTGGAATTACATTGCCATGCAAGTTTTTGCCCTCTGTTGCTGTGAGTTGCAGGTTCTGCAGACATTCAGTGCCGGCCGGCAGTATTTAGTGCCGACCGGCAGTCTATTGATGGCCGATGGATGAATTTTGTGCCGGTGACCTCATGCTGATGCCGGTGGAAGTCCTACTCAGCCGATGATGTCCCTTAGTGTCCTGGGAGGCACTCCTGAGACTTTGGCAGTCTTCTGAGATGCAAAGCAGGGAAAACAGAGGCAATCTAAGCATGGCAGTGCAATTCCGAGCAAGTCCCAAGCATGCATTGCATCCGGCCCTCATCTCGAGGCGGTTTACTGCTTTAATTAGATTAATTAATTTATTTGATTAATTTAGTTGGACTGTAATATTTTAATTAGTTTGCATAGTTAATTAACCTGTATTATTATTTGGGTAAACTACCAATAGGTCCTATTTTGGAGACTTATTGCTCAATAGATCCTACTTTGGAGTCTTATTACCCATTAAGTCCTATTTGATAAATTTATTAAGTGATAAAGATAAATTTATCAGTCTTTTATTTTATGAATAAATTTATAGTTAATTTATCAGTCTCTTTGTTTTTATGAATAAATTTTTAGTGATAAATTTATCACTCTCTTATTTTTATAGTGTTAAATTTATTAGTTAGGACCTGTAGGTAAATAAGTCTAGTTAATGGGACTAATTGGTAAGTACCCCTTATTATTTTGGTCCCTCCGAGTGGGGGGCAAATTTGTAATAAGTGTGGGTGAGTGGCTTGTATGTCTTCCAACCCCCACTTCTTCTTCCCTTTTATTTACCTGCTTATGATGGTAGATTAGGGCACGTCTATTTTAGCATACCTTATGCAATGCATGCGTGCATCCATGCATTTGTCTAAACATGCACCGGGCTCGGTACATCATACAAACTGCATTATATTCTAAATTCCAACTTGAATACGTGCATCAAATGATTGCATTTCACGTGCCATTTTAGGGTTAGCCGAGCCTACTCTAAATTGCATCTTTGCCTGTGTTGCATTAGCCACTTAACATGACCTAGGGACATGCATGTCTGCTAACTAGTTTCTTGTTTTGGCACGGAGTACGATGTAAGTATTTTACGCTTTAGCATACCACATGCGTGTGAATGTTGCCATGACAGTATGCTTACCATGCGGCTAAGTGCTTATGTGAGATGAACTGTTTGAATGCCTGTGGGTGGAGGTTGGGTTGCTTGAGTTGGAAAACTCATTGAAATCCGTATTTTAGCCTACTTGCGAGTAGCAAAACCCGAAACGCTTTCAAAACAAACGGATATGCAATGATTATTTCCGAATTAGGCAATCTAGTCTATACTTGTTTGCTGCGCGCATAACATAGTAATTCTAGGCTAATAATTGGAATAAGAGCATGTAATGTTTTCAAAATCGGATATCACGGTTAGTAGAGGCCGGTCTTCAAACCGGGCGAAAGGGGGTGCTCATAGCTGACCTTCCCCGATCGTACCCAAGCTCCCGAGCCAAGACTACTTTGGTTATGACGGACACGTGGCCTTCGGCACCGAGTCAGGGTTTCCTAAATTTCCCATTTTAAAAAATATTTAGGTGGCGACTCTGTAATCTGGCAAAGCAGTCCATGTTTGGCACTACTTTTCAAAAAAAATCTGTTTTTCTTTAAAACGATTTGCCAGAGTTGGACTCTTTGGTTCAAGATTTAGAACCACAAACAAAAAGGGAGTCCGAACTGTAGCCGAGGCCCCCTCGCAGGCGTGCTACAGTTTCTGGCAACTCCGCTGGGGATTTTAGAGAGCTTGACTCGAACTCGTGATATCCTGTTTTGACTACACTTATGTGTTTCTTTGCATTGCATGTGCATTGGTGCGCCTAGGACACCATGTTGGCCATCTGCTATTCCTGAGCGGTTTGCTGGAGGCTTGTCTTGTCAAGGCATGACCATAAGGCTGACCGGTTGCGGGCTCTGCCAGTATGGGAACACAAACCCCGGTTTTACCGGGGCACCCTTTTTGACCATTCGACCTAGTGCATATCGAAATCCATAGTGACCATTCCAAACTAGGACAGGTTGCTTACCCGATGTAGGTTGTTTGAAACCGCTGCGTGCGTAGTGAAACCCTAGCTCCTGACAAAATAGGACAGGGAAACCCTACCCCAACATAGGGGTATATTGGCTCTCATTTATCTGTTATGTGCTTTTTAGAGTGTATCTCTGCAGGGGAACGCATATATCAGTTTGCAAAGTTTGAGCATCAGGCCTGAGGGCACTGGTATCAGTATTGTTGAGAATCAGTTGTGTCTGCGGGTATCAGTTCAGTTTTGAACAGTAATTCTGGGGAACAGTGATCAGTAGTAGAGTACAGTTGTCCGGCTACATCCGTGTTTGATCTGTTTGGGGCTGAAATACTGCTTGTTTTCCGTTTCAATTTAGGGGATTCAGAGGGTCGATCCGGAACAGCTAGTGTCTTCTCCTTGCTGAGGCAGGACTGAGCATGATGCAAAATTCAGAAGAGATCGTGGTCATGACGGCCGCGTTGAGTCAAGGAATCACCCTACAAGATGAGACTACGGTTGACATGCCGCATCCACCTAGGTCGCCTGCCGCACATCCAATATGGACTCCTCAACTATATCAGGCTCGCGAGCCTACTACATTTGAACTAATGGGAATGATAGGTGATCTTCAAAGATCCGTGGCGGATCTCGCCTATGGAATGTCTGTTTCGCCACCAGCCGCACCATATGCCGGAGGCTTCATACCCCAGGAGCCCCCGCTACTGGGACGAATTGTAATTGAACTCAACCAACCGGAGATGACCTCCAGCTATGGTAACGACGCAGCAAACCAAACTCTAGATCAGGCCGAGGCCAGAGACAAAGGCAAGACGAAGGCAGATGCCGACCCCATCGAACAACTGCTGTGGGCAGTAGAGGCTTTGAAAGCCGGAGGGATGAACAAGCAACAGATATCCGCAGTTGTGTCAAAAGCTGTGGAGGACGCTTTCCCCACTCCGCCTGAGGGCAGTTCCAATCAATCAGAGAATCAAGATAGGCCCCGTCATGCCAAGACAATTCTTTCCGCTCCCAACCTTGCATCCGGAAAAGATCAAAAATCCAAGGCCGCACCCGCCGATCCGTTCGCTAGTGCATCTAGCAAGAGTGCTCAGACCCCAAAGTACCTGCCCCGAGGGCACAGGGTCTTCCACCCTCTCTACATGCCTTTGTCTAGGGCACTTTTGATTTTGGCCAAAAAGGGGCATCTTAAACCCTTGGAGCCCCGACCCCTACCGAAGAATCTCCCTGCCACACATGATGCTTCCCTGTACTGTGCGTACCACCAGCAGACTGGCCATGCCACTGATAATTGCTTCCGCCTCCGCCATGAGGTGCAGGATTTGATTGACAACGAGGTCATCCTCCCGCCTACCTCGGCCAAGTCAGTCACTACGGAGTTCTTGGATTTTGAGGATACAAATACTGTGAGTATGTAATCAGAAGGTGAACCGCCTGCGGGCCATGTCTGGTACATTTTTGGATGTGGCGTTTGGCACGCATTTTTGAGCATCTGCCAACGCTAGTTTTGCAAATCCTGACTTGGGTGTCGAGTCAGCCTTTTGTTTTGTTTTGAGTCTGTCTCTCTATATTGAGTCAGTCTTTTGCTTACAGAGTCTGTCTTGTTGTAATGAGTCAGTCCCTCTTGTATAGTATACCAGGTGATTCCGGGGTTGTTGCCTCGAGCGTCGTTTTGTAATTATCCTTTTGTTTTTCCTTTTGAATCCGTCTCGGTTGAGGAGCCAGTTGCATCTGAGAAATCTGAATGAACAGCCGCGGCTATCACATTTCCATACTTGTTGATTCAGCTGGTTGTGCCAGAGGATGTGAATGGAACGACAGTGCATTTCGCCTACTCTCTTGTGCCTTAAACATCGTCGTAATGACCTAAGCTTTTCATAAAACTCCATTTTGAACACTACGGTGATGAAAACGAAGAGGAAGTAATTCCTCGGGTTTTGTAAAATTTTGATCATCTTGAGAGAAAGAGAGGCTTGCTAAGCTTTTAATGAATGAAATCATGCTTGTCGACGTGAGTACTGAGAAGGATCCTGGTCCGATCCAGACCGGTTCCACACTGTCTTCGACGCGAGCGATTTGTCTCTTTCTTAAAAATTTTCAAAAACAAAATGTTTTGCGCAATCTTGCGAAGACCTGTGTGGAATCGCTCTTGAGATTGTGCAGCCCAGGATCACTCTCGGTCTCAAAATTCAATTCATCTGTTCAAAACTGGAATCTGTTCAAAGCATTCAGTGCCATGAAACGCCTGTGTGGCCCATTTTGAAGCAGCCCTCGAGCAAGAGGGACCAAAGTCAGATTAAGGAGATCAGATCTCACCCGGCAAGGCTCGTGAAGCAACCGTGATGAACTTTTCTGCAAATCAACACAACGGTCATCCTCCTGGATACAGAAAGGCCTCAATCTCAAAACCATTTGGCATGGGCTTACTACACTTTTTACCCTTTGAGAGGCTCGCTGGGCCGAAAACCCGGAAGGGCGACTCAGGCAAAAGTTAGAGCAAAGAAAAAAAAAAGAAAAAAAAGAAGAAAAAGAAAATTACAAAAAAAGCAAAAAAAGAAGAGAAAAAGAACAAAAAATGCAAAAGAAAAGAAAAGAAAAGAAAAGAAAAAAAAGAAGAAGAAAAACATATCTCGCAAGGTCGAAAACCCGCATTGGGCACCTTGGCAAAAGTTAGAGCCTAAACAGTGAAGGTTAAAATACCTGAGTGTACCTTAACCGGAACTACGTAAGGCTTGATTCCCATGTTTGGGATACGTAGGCAACTTCATCCTGAAGTCCAGCCCCCAACGCTTCCATAGCGTCTCAGTCCATGTCATGGTTTTGATCACTTGTGCCTCCTTCGAATCTGATGTCTCGATTACAGCGACCTGGAACTACGTGATTAACTTCTTCTTGAAGTCCAAACCACCAACACCTTCCAGGTGACTGTGTCCATATATTGATTCAAACCGCCTTCGTCTCCTCCGCGTCTGAGGGTCTGATTGTCATCAACGAGGATTGGCTTACAGAATGCCACGGCATCATCCAAACAAGAGGCAACTTTCCATTGCCATACAGTGCCCTAAGTTGCCCTGAGTTACCGTCCAAACCAGGGGCAACTTTCCATTGCCGTATCCCCCCCTTCAAGCCAGGGGCAATTTTCCATCATCCCCGATCCGAGGTTGCATATCTCGAGGGTAAGTTCCGCGCTCGTTGAGCGTTGACTGTTTGCAAAAATAGTTTTTGAAAATTTTCACTAAGGTTGACTTATTTTCCCGAAAACTATTTTGTTTTTCAAAATTGGACCATGTTTGGACCCAAAAGGAGAATTTTCAATGCTCACAGCCTGGTTCGCATGATTTTCAAATCAAAAATCGAATAAGTGTGTTAATCTGACTCTCATTTTTTATCAAAACTGTTTTAGGAAGAAAAACAAAAAATGGTCAAAGTGACGAACTAGGGGCGCAGTTGAGTCAGGTCTTCTGTCTTTCCCCCGTCAACATACTTGCCAGAAAGGCACTCTACCCACTGGGAGAAATAGCCGTGAGCCAACAGTGCTGGGCGTGAACCTGCGACTTCCTATTCATCCATTAGTCACCCTGGGGAGGGATTAAAAATGAGAGAATAAAGAATAGAGAGGAGTAAGATGAGAGAAAAAGTGAGAAAAGGGCTTTTTCAGAAAAACAGAGCTTGAGGGCCGAGTGATGTGAGAATCACAAATCAGAAAGGGTGGGAAATATGCCCGGAAGAACTGGCTCCTCGGGATCTGAAATCTTTTATTTTTCATAAACACCTCCGCGCGTCGTGTCTTTTGTTTTGTCAGTCTCAACTTTTGTCTTGAGTCTTCTCTGAGCGTGTCTTGTTGTGTTTAGGTCGTGTACCTTATATTTCCTTTGCCGAATCTTTCCCGCTGTATTCAGTCATGGACTCGATACCCCGGTTGTAAACCTTTCTTCATTACAAAATCGTTTATGCTCAGAGTGTTGTGCCGTTCTCTACATCCACGCGAGGCAAGGGAAGAAAAGGAAATTTGGGACATCCGAGTGTGTTTCAACTGCAACCATGTCAGTTTTGTGATCCGTCTTGTCAGATCGGGCTGTTTGTTCAGGGTTTGCTGTGTGCAGAATGAACCAAATGTTGTGTTATGGGTTATATGCAGGTCAATCCCCAGTAGAGTATGGGCTGTATATCCAGTTTGAGCAGTGGTTTGTATGAGTTGTTTTGCTGATTAATTGTTTGGTTATCCGATTATCACAGTACAATTGCTCAAGTTTTAGACAACAGATCAATATCATTTACATTTGAGGTGTAACATGATGCAATGCAGTGTAAAGTAGGAAATACACAGATATGTACAAATATAACACTCTTTCAGACAAAAAGTTTGTTTCATTTCATATCATCTTTTTCGAGTACATAGTTTTGGAAACAAAAATCTGCCTGCGGCAGTACAAGGTAACCTAACAACAAAAAGAGAAAAGTACAAAGAAAACAAGCAAAAAAAAGGCAGCAAAAGGTCTGTAGCAGCATCGGTGGTCTCTCGCCTAAGGATCCGTCCTCGCCCTCTTCCTGGGTAGAAGCCCAAGAGCATCACCAAGAGCATCGCCGTCTGAGCCCGAGCTATCCCCGGTCTCCTCCTCCGACGCTTCCGCCTCCGCCTCTGTCTCCTCCTCGGACTCGTCGTCTGGAACTGGAGCCCGCGAGCTGCTCCTGGCGTAAGTACGCCCTCCTCTGGTGCGGGGGAATATCCTGCCATCCCGAGTAGAAATGGGAGGTCCAGATGGAGCGCCACCACCCACTGGAGGAATCGGGAAGGGAGGCTGAAAAGTACAAAAGGCAAATGCATCAGTATACATGAAGCAGTTTATCAATGCAGAAAGTACAGTGTATGAATGCCGCGAGCAGTTTATCAGTGCAGAATGCAGTGTATGAATACAGAGTATGAATGCCGTGAGCAGTTTATCAGTGCAGAATGCAGTGTATGAATACAGAGTATGAATGCCGTGAGCAGTTTATCAGTGCAGAATGCAGTGTATGAGTACAGTTTGTGAGTGCCGTGAGCAGTTTATCAGTGCAGAATGCAGTGTATGAATACGGTGTATCAAGTGCCGTGAGGGCTGGGTATCCAGTGTTGTGTTACGCATCAGATTATGTAAAGCAGTTTGTGTATGGTTTGAGGCCGTGGTCAGAAAGAACATACCGGAATGCTGTAAAGGGCCAGGAGGTCGAACGTCCGCTGCAGCATCCCCATCATGGAGGCATTCATCTCCAATGACTGCCGGGTATACTCAAAAGACGCCTGCCAAAATATCAGATACATCAATATTCTGTGGAATATCAAATAAACCGAAATGAAATGACTGTACAAAAATACAGTAATACATACCGGAGGCAAGTCGGGGATACCAACAAACTCATGATCAGCCGGCGGAGGAGCAAAGGGGATCTGATAGGTCGCCCCATCCGACCCTCAGAAAGTCAGTGAAGTAGGCAGAGCGGGCCAACTGGCCTCCCGTCCTCTCTGAACTCCGCCCCTGCCACGGACTCGAGCCCTCCTCGGCGCTCCTCCTCCTACTCCTGCTCCGGCCGCTGGCGCCGCAGGTCTCTCTCTCTCAGCTCGGCGACCACCGCTCAGAGGCCGCATGATGAAGGTCCGGACGTACTCCGAGTAATCGCCCTCGCCTCTGTAGCCACTCGCCTCCCAGCCGATGGTGTGGTCCGCCATCTGCTCAGCGGTGAAACGCTCGGTGTCCCTCATATGCTCAGGAGGGTGCACCGGGACTATCTGCTCAGGTAAGCCCAGGGTCTGACGCAAGAAGCGCTCGCCCAGGTACCAAGCCCGACAGACCGGGCCCTCCAGCAGAATCCGGTAACGCGAGGTCTCGACGGCGCCGGCAAACCGATCCCGCATCATCGCTGGCAAAGGAGCCCACGGCTGCCAGGTGATCTGAAATTGAAATACAGTTTGTTACCTACTGGTATTGCAAATATACAGTGGAAAAGCGAAGCTTAAATGAACTGCAAGTAAAACATACCTCTGCGGGAGTGATGGTGTCGAAGTAGCGGCGGAAGAAGCTGAACGTCTCTCGCGGCCGCCGTGTGCACCTCCCGTCATAGCGACGTGAGAAGGGGATGACTAGAGGAGTCTCCGTCTCCGGCACTGGCTCCAGCCTGGGAAAGTAGGCATAGACCCACAACTGCAAGACAGATGTCAGTATGACTATCGGATCAAGCAGAATACAGAATAAAGCAGAAATAACAGAGCCGTGTGTTGTGTAGTGTATTGTGTGGAGTGTACAGTGTGAGTAGTGTACAGTCAGTGTAAAGCAGAGTATGTGTGTACAGTGTGAGTAGTGTACAGTCAGTGTAAAGCAGAGTATGTGTGTGCCGTGTGTACAGTATACAGTCCGTGTGAAACAGACTACAGTGTGTGCAGTGTACAGAGTACAGAAAATAAAGAACTGAAATGTAAAGAGGAAAAGGAAATGTACCTCCCAAGCACGCCAGTAACCCCCGAGCAACTGTCCGCTGCCACGGGAGACTGAGCTCATATAGCCGTAGAGGGTGGCCAGAGTCGCACCACCCCAATCGAAACGCAAGATATCTCTGACATCCACCAGTGCGCTGAGAAGGCAGAGAGGCACTGTGTTCGCCCGATCGGCGAAAATCGTCGTCCCAAACAAGAACATGAGGAAGCCGCGTGCGTATCTATCCACGGCCTCCTGAGTCATCGGGGCTGCATCAACGAGGGTAGGCTGGACCCTGAACTGCACCTCGAACCAGGAATAGCGGACGAAACCTGGACGCGCAAGAGGTGGCGCCTCGCCAAGCAAATAGATCTGAGCGGCGGTCCACTCATCCATATCGATGTCGAAGGGGATCGGATCCCCCCCCACCCCGATGCCTGTGAGCATCGAGAAGTCGTAGGGAGTCATCGTCATGTCTCCCGCCACGGATAGGTAGAATGAATCGGTGGTGTCCCACCACCTCTCTGCCAGGGCGGCTAGAAGAGGCCTGCAAGCAGTAAGCCGGGTCAGACCCCTGCAGAAAGCGCCGAAGCCGGCCTGGTCCACGATACGTCGAACCGCCTCGGGAAGCTCCGCGTACCAATCTCAAGCCGCGACGTTCCCATACCCGCGGATGGTATGGGAATCTCCCTATTTTCAAACAAATAGCAGCAAAGCAATATGAAATGTACAATTTTGAAGAAACAGTGGTTCAGTGCCAATCTAGCATGTGTGCAAGCTTTTTAGATTCAAATAAGTGCTGGGTGTCGGTGTGCTTACAGTGAACTACAACGTGTGATGCGTCAGTATGTTTGAGTGGTTCAAGATAGATATGGCATGCGTACATATTTTCAGATTCAAGCAGATGCTGGGTGTTGGTGAGTTTGTAGTGAAATGCGGTGTGTGCCGTGTGTTTGGGTGATTGAGGCTAGTGCAGTGTGTGTGCATGTTGTAGACACCCCATTTTTGACCGTCCTCAAGACCTGGACGTCACCGCTTGAACCCTCGGTGATTATCCATGTTTGCGTTCGTTTGGAGTTCCCGGAGTTCTCGGCTCGCGCGCCTTGCCTCAGGACTTCCGAACTCGACCGTTTTGTGTTTGGTTTTGCACCAAACACTTGTGTTTTGCCTTGGAAGGGCAGGGAATGCTTTGTGACGCATCCCCACACACCACCGCACTGGCTAGAGGCCACCGGCTGGCTGGTGTTTCCATCGGCACTTTATTGTGCCGACCGGCACTCTTTTGTGCCGACCGGCACTAAGTTTTGCCAAAATGGCACTCTTTGCCGGCCGGACACTGTGCAGTTGCTTTATGAGATATTTTCAGACAGCTGTATAGTTTTGGTTCCCCTCCATACACGTGTATGGAGGGATGACCCTCTTAGTTAGCTTAGCTTGTAAGCTTTGCAAGCTTTGCTTGCCTATAAGAGGACCACTCCTCTTCTTGGCTTAGGTTACAAAATTTTAGACATTTTAGACAGACCAAGCTCTGGTTTTTAGGGTTAGGATAGATACACCTCCTATCTCTCTTCTTCCCTCTTGTTTTGTACACTAGGTGTTTGTGTCATACTTTTGTTCACCAACACCTAGTGTTTCACCTTCCTTGGGTTCTTGAAGGTCCAGAGGTTTGTTTTGGAGCTTTGGAGCTGGTTTGGTGCTCAAGGAAACCAACACATCCCCATTGTTGAAGAGGTCTACAAGGGTGAGCCAACTAGTCCTTTTTTTCCCCATTCTTGCACTCCATTTCTACTTGCTTTAGAACTGTTTTTGTGCTTAGTGATTAACACATAAAAGTTCTGTTTTTTAAGCCTCTTTATTGTTTATTAAGAGTGTTTTGTGGTTTGAGCAAGTTTGACCACCCTTAGGCCTTGAAAAGGCCCTTCTTTGTGCCATTTTGTGAGAGATCCGAGACTTTGGTGTTAGGATCTCTTCACCACTGAAATCTTGAGGGATTTCAGTGGTGAAGATGATGCCTTAGAGTCTCAAGAAGGAGAGGACCACCCCCTCTCCTTGATGTCCTTGAAAAGGACAAGATTTGGCTTCTTGAGGGAGCTTGTGCTTGAGTGTGTGTTGAGCATGTTTGGTTTGTTTTTCATGCTTATATTGCCATGATATAACATGTTTCTAAGTTGGTTTAGGTCCCTTATGCATGCTTAGCATAGTTGCCTTGTAATGCCTTTTGATCCTCTAACATGCCTAGGTTGTATGCCTTAGCTTCTAGCATGTTTTAGGCTTGCATTTGTGAAGTTTTTGTGCTCATATTTCCATGTTTTAGGTCTGTCTCATGTTGTTTGAGCCAACCATAGCATGTTTAATATAGCCTCTTTGCATTGGACTTGTTGGCCTTAAGAGCATGAGTGTGTAGCATGCCTTGCTTGCTTCATTTTTGACGGTTTGGAACCATTTTGCATGCTATTTCAGTCCTTCATACATGTTTGTTTGATTGCTTAGCATGCCTCTTTAATGCTTTAAGAGTATGTGTTAAATGCTCCATGTTTTGGCTTTAATGCATGCCTTTGGATTCATGTCATCTAGATGCCATCTAGGTGGTCCTTTAGGCTTAGTTTTATGTGTTAAAACTCTGTTTTTAAGTGTTTAAGTATTGCCATGTGTGGTTGTGCTAAGTGTGGTTCAAAGCCTCATTGATTTGCTTTGAACCTTAGACCATTTGCATGCTTTGTTTGGCTTGTTTTGTTGCATGATTTGGCATCATGTTTTGCATGATTTTCAGAGCTTTACAATGTGTGTTTATTGTCCTTGTTTGGTATCTCCAAGTGTGCTTGGGGGTTGCCATGTTTATGCCTTGGGTTTGGACCATAACACTTGCATGTGTGTGTGTGTGTTTAGTCTCCATTTCTAGGCACTTTGGCCACTGATTTTAGGCCAATTAGGAGTAGTCTAATTCATGTTTTAGTCCACTCCATTGCTTGGTTTATATGCCTCTTTGCTTAGGTTGTATGCCTAACATGTTTAGCTTGCTCGCATTGTTCATGTTGCATGCTAGATAACACGCTTAGAGTTGCATTGCATAAGCATGCATGCTTGGCCTCTTGAGATGAAAATGATAGAGGTTTGGCACCCTTTCATGTTTACTTGGTTTGCATGCATTTGAAAGTGAAGTTGCATCCTTGGTTCCTTGGGCCATCATGCATGGAAATGCGCGATTGGTGGTCCGAGAATCGAGGCACATGCCCCTTTGAGTCACTAACATGATAAGGGATGTGTTTGGTGCATAAATGGCTTGAATTATATTGCCATGCATGTTGTTGTCCTCTGCTGCTGTGAGTTGCAGGTTTTGCAGGCATTTTGTGCCGACCGGCACTGTTTAGTGCCGACCGGCAGTCAATTGGCTGCCGATGGATGAATTTTGTGCCGGTGGCCTCCTCCTTCAGCCGGTGGTGCTCTACCCCAGCCGGTGGTACTCCCCAGTGCCCTGAGAGGTACTTCTGGGACTTTGGCAATTTTCTGAGGAGGAGAGCAGAGGAAACAGAGGCAATCCGTGCATGGCAGTGCGGTTCCGAGCCAGTCCCGAGCGCGTGTTGCATCCGGACCTCATCCCGAGGCGGTTTACTGCTTTAATTAGATTAATTAATTTATTTGATTAATTTAGTGAAATTTGTAATATTTTAATTAGCTTGCGTAACTAATTAATTTGTATATTCTTTTGGTCCCTCCGAGTGAGGGCAAAGTTGTAATAAGTGTGTGTGAGTGGGTGTATGTCTTCCAATCCCCATTTCTTTCTTCCCTTTTATTTACCCGCTTATGTTGGTAGATTAGGGCACGCTTATTTTAGCATACCTTATGCAATGCATGCGTGCATTCATGCATTTGTTTACATGCACCGGGCTCGGTACATCATACAAACTGCATAAGCCATTCAATTCCAAATTGAGTATATGCTATTTGATCTCACATGCCATTTATAGATTAGCCGAGCCTATTCTGGGTTGCATTAGCCACTTAACATGAACTAGGCCATGCATGTTTGCTAACCGGGTTATTGTTTTTGGCACGGAGTACGATGTAAGTATTTATGCTTTAGCATCTCGCATGCGTGTGAATGTTAACATGATAGTATGCTTACCATGCGGCTAAGTGCTTATATGAGATAAACTGTTTGAATGCCTGTGGGTGAAGGTTGGATTGCCTAAGTTGGAACAACTCGTTGAAATCCGTATTTTAGCCTACTTGCGAGTAGCAAAAACCAATACGTTTTTCGAGACAAAACGGATATGCAATGTTTATTTCCAAGTTAGGTAATCTAGTCTATACTTTTGTGCTGTGCGCATAACATAGTAATTCTAGGCTAATAACCGGGATAAGAACACATAACGTTTCCAAAATCGGATATCACGGTTAGTAGAGGCCGGTCTTCGGACCGGGCGAAAGGGGGTGCTCATAGCTGACCTTCCCCGATCGTACCCAAGCTCCCGAGCCAAGACATTTGGTGATGACGGACACGTGGCCTTTGGCACCGAGTCAGGGTTTCCTAAATTTCCCCATAAAAAATATTTAGGTGGCGACTCTGTATCTGGCAAAGCAGTCCATGTTTGGCACTTCTTTTCAAAAATCTGTTTCTCAAAACGATTTGCCGGATTTGGACTCTTTGGTTCAGATTAAGAACCGTGACAATTTGAGTCCGAACTGTGGTGACCCTAATATGAACGGAACAGGACTTAACCCTCCCGGGGCGTTCGGGGACGTCTACACATGTGTCCGTCTTAAACAGATATCAATTGTAAGCATGATTGCAATCGACTACAGGGAACAGTGTATCAGAATCAAGCAGTTAAAGAACGAAAACAACTTTGACAGTTAGCAGTTCTACATTGCAGAAAGTAAAACAGAGAAGAGTGTTACCTCGGAAGCGCCGAAGGATAGGTGAGAGGTCGGCTCGCGTAGGAGGAGCTCCGGGTCCAGTGCTCGGTCAAAGCTGCGAAAATGGCGGAGTCCATCCGGTGGTAGCACATGAATCGCTGGGCGGTAGGTCGCCGGGTCGAAAGGACGCTCGCTCAACGGGAAAAGCTTGACCCCGGGATCCATCTCATGATCCGGGGGAGTCTCGACGTGTGGAATGTCGTCAGCCATGGTAATGGTAGTGAGAAAATGGCCGAAAAATCCGGAATGCGGAAAGCCAACCGAAAAAGTCAACCCCGAGCGGGCCGAAAATGGCCGGAAAGGCCGGAAGATGAAAGGGCACGGAAATGAAGAGGAAACCGAGGGGAAAAAGTCCCGAAAAAGCGGAAATAGCAAAAGAGGCGCCGAAACAAAGATTTGTTCGGTTGAAAAGGTGCGAAAAGCGATGAACTTCGCGAATCGAACAATGAAAATGGCGCGAAAACACAAAGAAATGGCGAAATGAGGAGAGAAAAAGGCTCTAGAGAGAGAGAGAGTTGATTTTCGGCTGTGGAGAAGTGAGAAAATAGGGTTGGGAACCCTATTTTAAAAGACCCATTGCAAAAAGTCGAAACTGTCCCCGATCAGCAACTTTTGGCCGGTCGGCACAATATTGTGCCGGTGGAACTTTTATGCAGCTGGTGGCCAGCCGGTGGCCACCTAGTCCAGCCGGTGATGTTCCCACAGCCTTGTTTAGGCCATGTGGGTAGTTTCTGGTCTTCATAGCTCAAGAAAGTGCAAGAAAGTGAATCCCCGATGCTCAACCGGCCTCCGTTTTGACCTTGGACCGTGTTTTCTGTGTGTGGCACTCAGATTCGAGCAAAGATTGTATCCTTTTGTATCCTTTTGTCTTTCATAAGATGCAAAAGTTGCCCCGTGTGCGTCGCACGCGTTCATCGCACTACTTCGGTGCATTACATTGCGCCATCATGCGCCTCACAGTTGCATTGTTATGCACGTACTACACGCGTTGTAACACGCACCCCTTGCATTGTCATGCACATCTCGTATGCATTGTCATTGCATTTTTTTATTATAAGCCTTGACATTGCATTTTCAAATACATACGTCGCCTCGTGCATCGTTCGCGTTGTTATACATTCCCTTACCATGCATCGTCGCGTACGTTGTTATGCATCTAAGTCCATTTGCATTGTCTCGCGTCTTATGAGGCATGCATGTCTCATTTGTTACATCTTACACTCCATGTGGCATGCGTGTCACATTGGCCTCATTTGCACAGGCACGTATACCTCATTCCCATTGGCACGTGTACCCCATTTGCATTGGCATGCATGTCTCATTTGCGTTAGCATGCGTGTTTCATGTATCTTGCATTCCTTTTGTGACTCGCGTGGTCTCGCTCGTCACGTCCTTTTGTCTTTCCCCTCTCGCGTGTACTACGCTGAGAGGTCTTCTGTCTTTCCTCTCTCGCGTGTACTACGCTGAGAGGTCTTCTGTCTTTCCTCTCTCGCGTGTACTACGCTGAGAGGCTTTTATCTTTCCTCTCTCGCGTGTACTACGCTGAGAGGCCTTTTGTCTTTCCCCTCTCGCGTGTACTACGCTGAGAGGTTTCTTTTGCTTTGCTTTTTCCTCTCCTGCGTACGATACGCTGAGAGAAGTTGTGTTTGAGACTCCGGTGTTCTCGGTAGTCGCTTTTAGCCTTCTCCGCGTAGGCGCCGTGAGAATTGCTTAATTCTCTTAATCCTTGCTGCATGAGATGTAGTTTGGTTCTAGTTTACTCGCTTGCATCGCGTTCACTTAAAGTGTTGTATAATTGTTGCACCTCGGTCTGGCGAGACCTTAAACACGCACGGTCTAGGAGACCTTAAATCCTTGGGAGGTGCAAGACCTTCAGTGCATTAAGGTGCACACCTCATTGCATTTGGCATGCATCTCAAAAGCCGCGCGTTGGCGCGCATTTCAAAAAAAAAAAAGAAAACATGCATTATCATGCATTGCATCCCGGTCTGGCGAGACCTTAAACACGCACGGTCTAGAAGACCTTAAATCCTTGGGAGGTGCAAGACCTTCAGTGCATTAAGGTGCACACCTCATTGCATTTGGCATGCATCTCAAAAGCCGCGCTTTGGCGCGCATTTCAAAAAAAAGGAAAACATGCATTATCATGCATTGCATCCCGGTCTGGCGAGACCTTAAACACGCACGGTCTAGGAGACCTTAAATCCTTGGAAGGTGCAAGACCTTCGGTGCATTTCAAAAGATGTGCGTTGTTACGCACTTTAGTTCTTTCGCATTGTCATGCATCTTTCGATCTACATTTCAGTTCAAATCTTGGGGTACGCGTGCCTCAAATCCTTGAGGCATGCGTGTCTCATTTACACATCATTTTCTATTCCTTCATGGCATGTGTGTCTCACTTGCATTATACATCGCATTGTTTTGTTCATTCCAGTCTGGCGAGACCTTAAACACGCACGGTCTAGGAGACCTTAAATCCTTGGGAGGTGCAAGACCTTCAGTGCATTAAGGTGCACACCTCATTGCATTTGGCATGCATCTCAAAAGCCGCGCGTTGGCGCGCATTTCAAAAAAAAACACATCATGCATCACCTGCATTTCAAAAAAAAATGGGGAAAACATGCATTATCATGCATTGCATCCCAGTCTGGCGAGACCTTAAACACACACGGTCTAGGAGACCTTAAATCCTTAGGAGGTGCAAGACCTTCATTCGCGTTGTCTGAACGCATCACGCTGTTTAGCGCATCGCATTAGCTTGTGCATTGCGTCCCATTCGCGCTATCTTGTGCGCCTCGTCGGCACTTGTTAGTGCATTGTATATCATTCGCACGGTTTAGCGCATCTCATTGCATTCTGCATGCATTCCATCGCGCTATTCTGCGCATCTCATTGCATTTTACATGCATTCAATTGCACTTTTTTTTGCACATTGCATTGTTCTGTGCATCGCGGTCTAGGAGACCTTAAATCCTCCGAAGGTGCAATTCCTTTGGTGTTCGTCGTGCCCGAACGACTTCCGGTGGTCTGGTAAAGCCACCTGCCTGTTTTTGCGGTGAGTTCCTAGGAGACCAATGGGGACGGTGAAAGCTAGAGTTTGAACGGCTTATGCCTAGAACACAAAGGTTCGGGATTTTCGAGACTAAAGTCTGGTTTAAATACCCAGGGGGTGTACCCTCGACTTGAAATCTGTATAGAAGCCCTATAGGTTGAGGCGGCATGTTTACGCCTCAATTCTGGATACTGAACCAACCTAGTATATCGCCCTGTTGGTAAGATAGGGAAAGCTGCAATCATAGTCGTTGCATCATAGTGCATTGTCATGCATCATTTGTAAATACTGCATATGTCATGCATTTCAAAAAAAAATCCAAAAAAAAAACACATGCATATGTCATGCATCATTGTAAATACTGCATATGTCATGCATCATTCCAATATTGCATATGTCATGCATTTCAAAAACAAAAAAATGCATATGTCATGCATCATCGTATATAGTGCATATGTCATGCATTTCAAAAAACCTACATATGTCATGCATCATCATTGTAGTATAGTGCATATGTCATGCATTTTCTGTAAATATCCATTTCCATTGCATTGTAGTTGCATGCATCCACTGCATCATCCTCCATCCATGGCTTGCGCCTTTCCTTGTTGAGCTTGGTCTGGTATGTGCTCATACTTTTCACGTCAAAACACAGTTCTGCATGTGTACGCGCCTATTCCACGTTGGTATGTTGGTTTGAGGGTAGCACCTTTTCTGTGCTAGACATGGCTTGTACGTGTACATGCCCTTCCTAGGCAAAACTTGGTTTGGCCTGCGTGCCATATCCATTGTATCCATTGTAGTTGCATGGATCCACTGCATCATCTTCCATTTATGGCTTGCACCTTTCCTTGTTGAGCTTGGTCTGGTATGTGTCCATACTTTTCACGTCAAAGCACAGTTCTGCATGTGCATCGCGCCTACTCCACGCTGGTATGTTGGTTTGAGGTTGCGGCACCTTTTCTGTGTTAGACATGGTTTGTATGTGTGCATGCCTTTCCTAAGCGAGATACGGTTTGGCCCGCACGCCATAATCGCATATTACATTGTAGTGTAATTGTTGCATCCGGCATTAGGATCATTGTTCTTTCCTCAGCGGGTCGTCACCCCACTTATGTCAATCCACCCAATACTTGTTCTTGTGTCCGTCTACATCACTCATAGTTCAGACATCGTTCTATGGTAGACGGACTTGTTACTTCCATCAATCTATTTGACATATGTGTGGTTTCGAACCGCTCATGATTGAATCATGATTCAATTGCTCCGCATTTAGTTTGCATTATTTCAATTGCATTGCATTATCATTTGCATTGTTTATACATCATTTTGTATATATTGCATATCATCTTGCATTCATTTCGCATTGTCATACATATTGCTAACAATATTGTACCTGTTAAGTTTGCTTTCTTTGCAGGCACGATATTGTATGTACGGCTCATTTGAGGCGGTGCAACCGGACGAGCCGCACAGGTATTGTATCCTCCGCGTGAGACATACTGAGAATTGCATAATTCTCTTACATCCTTTCTGCATTGTAGTGTAGTCTGGTATATGCTAGCTTATAACTGTTGCATGCGTGCTTCATTACAGCTTTCTTTGCATGATCATTAAGTCTAAGTCTTCGGCCTGTTCAAAAATGGGTCGTCTCTGGGCTTTGACATTCACTCCCGTCATTGTTATGACTTTCGAGTTCTGTCAAAGAGGGGCAACTGTAGACACCCCATTTTTGACCGTCCTCAAGACCTGGACGTCGCCCGCTTGAACACTCGGTGATTATCCATGTTCGTGTTCGTTTGGAGTTCCCGGAGTTCTCGGCTACGCGCCTTGCCTCAGGACCTCCGAACTTGACCGTTTTGTGTCTGGTTTTGCACCAAACACTTGTGCTTTGCCTCGGAGGGGCAGGGAATGCCTTGTGAGGCATCCCACACACCACCGGCAGTGGCTAGAGGCCACCGGCTGGTTGGTGTTGCCATCGGCACTATATTGTGCCGGTTGGCACTCTTTTGTGCCGGTCGGCAGTCAATTTTGTCAAAATGACAATTTTGCCCTGCCGACTACTGTTCAGTTGCTTTTTGAGATATTTTGAAGCAGCTGTATAGCATTTGTTTCCCCTCCATACACGTGTATGGAGGGATGAGCCTTTGGTTTGCTTAGCTTGTAAGCTTTGTTGCCTATAAGAGAGGGCTCTCTTCTCTTGGCTCAAGGGTTAGAAAAATTAGACATTTTTAGAGAGAAAAGACAGAGAAGGAGCTCTGGTTCTAGGTTAGAACTTGTGTATCTATCCTATCTCTCTTTTCCTCTCTTGTTTCTACACTAGGTGCTTTAATCCATATTATTGTACACAAGCACCTAGTGTTTCACCTTCCTTCGTTACTGAGGTTCTAAGGGCTGGTTCTTGAAGTTTTTGGTTGGATTTGAGCTCAAGGAAGCAACAATATCAACCTTTGTGAAGGTGGTCTTTAAGGGTAAGAAACTACCCCTTTTTACCCCATTTTTGCACTCCATTTTTGCATAGTTTAGAACTGTTTTTGTGCTTAGCATTTAATACAAAAAATTTCTGTTTTTTAGTCCTCTTTATTGTTGGTTAAGAGTGTTTTGTGCTTTGGGGAGGTTTGACCACCACTTAGGCCTTGAAAAGGCTCATTTTGTGCTATTTTGTGAGAGCTCCGGGATTTTGGTGTTGGGGTCTCTTCACCACTGAAATCTTGAGGGATTTCAGTGGTGAAGATGATGCCTTGAAGTCCCAAGAAGGAGAGGGTCACCCCCTCTCCTTGTTGTCCTTGAAAAGGACCTATTTTGCCTCTTGAGGGAGCCCCATGTTTGGTTGTTTGTTGGTTATGCCATGGCTGTATTTTGTGCTCATATTGCCATATTATAACTTTGTATCATGTTGGTTTTAGTACTCCTTGCATGTTTTGCATAGATGCTTTGTAATGCCTCTTTAGTCCTTTAACATGCATTAGGTTGTGTGCCTCTATTCTAACATGTTTTAGGCTTAGATTCATGAAGCTTGTATGCTTATTTTTCCATGAATAAGGTCTGTCCATGGTTACTTTGGTCGATCTTAGCTTGCATCACATAGCCTCTTTGCATTTGGCTTGTTGGCCTTAAGAGCATGAAAGTATAGCATGCCTTGCTTGCATTATTTTCAATGGTTTGGAACCATTTAGCATGCTATTTCAGTCCCTTAGACATGCTTGAATGATTGCCTTGCATGCCTCTTTGAAGTTTTGAAAGCATATGTTGTATGCCTAATGATTTGGTCATTGTGTGTGCCTTGCTCTAGAGCCACTTAGATGCCATCTAGGAGGTCCCTTTTGTATGGTCTAGGGCTGCCTTAGACCTGTTTTAAGCCTTCTTGGCCTTGTGAGGCTTGGTTGGCTTAGCCATGGTTTAGGTCTCCTTTGGCTTGCCTTGGATGCTTGGACCATTTGTTGCATGCTTAGTCTATTTGTTGCTTGGTTTGGCGCCATGTCCAACATGATTTTAAAGCTTATATATGCATGTTAATATGTCCATGTTAGCCTCTTTTAAGTGTTCTTAAGAGTTGCTTGTTTATGCCTAAGTGTTGGTTTATGTATGCTTGCATGTGTGCATGTATTGCATATATCTTAGCCTTCACTTCTATGGCATTTGGCCACTGATTTTAGGCTTATTAGAGCTGCCTAACCTATGTGCAAGTCCATCCTCTTTGGATTATGTATGCTTGTTTATGCCTAAGTGTTGGATTATGTATGCTTGCATGTGTGCATGTATTGCATATATCTTAGCCTTCACTTCTATGGCATTTGGCCACTGATTTTAGGCTTATTTAGAGCTGCCTAACCTATGTGCAAGTCCATCCTCTTGTTGCTTGCATATGCTCCTTGAGTGTTGTAATGTATTGGTAAGTAAATGCATGTTAGGACTAACATGATTGAATGAAGTCACATGCTTGTTTGCATGCTCGGACACCCACATTACACCTTGCATACTTGATGGTTGACATTGGTGTTTCATGCCTTGTATGTTTGTTAGCTTGTATGCTCCTTTGCATTGGCATGATTGCATACTAGTTGACATGTCTAGGATTGCATCACATAAACATGCATGCTCTACCTCTTGACTAAGTCATGATAGAGGCTTAGCACCCTTGTGTGTTTGTTTGGTTTGCATGCATTTGAAATAGAAGTTGCACATTTGGTTCTTTGGGCCATCATGCATGGAAATGCGTGATTGGTGGCCCGAGAATCGAGGCACATGCCCCTTTGAGTCACAAATATGATAAGGGGCATGATTGGTGCACACATTGTTGGAATTACATTGCCATGCAAGTTTTTGCACTCTGTTGCTGTGAGTTGCAGGTTCTGCAGACATTCAGTGCCGGCCGGCAGTATTTAGTGCCGACCGGCAGTCTATTGATGGCCGATGGATGAATTTTGTGCCGGTGACCTCATGCTGATGCCGGTGGAAGTCCTACTCAGCCGATGATGTCCCTCAGTGTCCTGGGAGGCACTCCTGAGACTTTGGCAGTCTTCTGAGATGCAAAGCAGGGAAAACAGAGGTAATCTAAGCATGGCAGTGCAATTCCGAGCAAGTCCCGAGCATGCGTTGCATCCGGCCCTCATCTCGAGGCGGTTTACTGCTTTAATTAGATTAATTAATTTATTTGATTAATTTAGTTGGACTGTAATATTTTAATTAGTTTGCGTAGTTAATTAACCTGTATTATTATTTGGGTAAACTACCAATAGGTCCTATTTTGGAGACTTATTACTCAATAGGTCCTACTTTGGAGACTTATTACCCATTAAGTCCTATTTGATAAATTTATTAAGTGATAAAGATAAATTTATCAGTCTTTTATTTTTATGAATAAATTTATAGTGATAAATTTATCAGTCTCTTTGTTTTTATGAATAAATTTTTAGTGATAAATTTATCACTCTCTTATTTTTATAGTGTTAAATTTATTAGTTAGGACCTGTAGGTAAATAAGTCTAGTTAATAGGACTAATTGGTAAGTACCCCTTATTATTTGGTCCCTCCGAGTGGGGGGCAAATTTGTAATAAGTGTGGGTGAGTGGCTTGTATGTCTTCCAACCCCACTTCTTCTTCCCTTTTATTTACCTGCTTATGATGGTAGATTAGGGCACGTCTATTTTAGCATACCTTATGCAATGCATGCGTGCATCCATGCATTTGTCTAAACATGCACCGGGCTCGGTACATCATACAAACTGCATTATATTCTAAATTCCAACTTGAATACGTGCATCAAATGATTGCATTTCACGTGCCATTTTAGGGTTAGCCGAGCCTACTCTAAATTGCATCATTGCCTGTGTTGTATTAGCCACTTAACATGACCTAGGGACATGCATGTCTGCTAACTAGTTTCTTGTTTTGGCACGGAGTACGATGTAAGTATTTTACGCTTTAGCATACCACATGCGTGTGAATGTTGCCATGACAGTATGCTTACCATGCGGCTAAGTGCTTATGTGAGATGAACTGTTTGAATGCCTGTGGGTGGAGGTTGGGTTGCTTGAGTTGGAAAACTCATTGAAATCCGTATTTTAGCCTACTTGCGAGTAGCAAAACCCGAAACGCTTTCAAAACAAACGGATATGCAATGATTATTTCTGAATTAGGCAATCTAGTCTATACTTGTTTGCTGCGCGCATAACATAGTAATTCTAGGCTAATAATTGGAATAAGAGCATGTAATGTTTTCAAAATCGGATATCACGGTTAGTAGAGGCCGGTCTTCGAACCGGGCGAAAGGGGGTGCTCATAGCTGACCTTCCCCGATCGTACCCAAGCTCCCGAGCCAAGACTACTTTGGTTATGATGGACACGTGGCCTTCGGCACCGAGTCAGGGTTTCCTAAATTTCCCATTTTAAAAAATATTTAGGTGGCGACTCTGTAATCTGGCAAAACAATCTATGTTTGGCACTACTTTTCAAAAAAAATCTGTTTTTCTTTAAAACGATTTGCCAGAGTTGGACTCTTTGGTTCAAGATTTAGAACCACAAACAAAAAGGGAGTCCGAACTGTAGCCGAGGCCCCCTCGCGGGCGTGCTACAACTTATCATGCTTGTTATTTGTCCATGTTTATCCTCTTTTAAGTGTGCTTAAAAGTTGCCTTTCATGCCTTAGTCTTTAGGCCAATTAACATGCATGTTTGTATGTGCATTTGTCCTCATTTCCATTGCATATTGGCCGCTGATTTGGACCTATTTGGGAGCTGTCCATTTTGGTTTAAGCCCATCCCCGCATGTTGTTGCATGCTTGCCTTGTATGTCGTCACATACTTATTGCATATTTGGTAAATTGCATGTTGTAGCATGCTAGTTCAATTGTGTCTTGTTGCATACTTAGTCCATGACATGTTGTTGCATGCCTAAATTGTAGTGCATTTGGCATGCATTCTCTTTTTAGTTGCTTTAACATGTTGTTACATGTTTGCCTCGTATGTTATCATATGCTTGAATGTTGTTACATGCCTTGCATATCCGCATACTTAAGTCGCATTTTGCATGCTTGTTAGCTTGCATTTTGTCTTGTGCTTGATATGTTGTTTCATATTCTCGCGTGTTCGAATGCATGTTAAGTAACATTGCATTGCTTGTTTGCATGCCTAGGTTGCATAGCATTAAGCATGCATCCCTTGCCCCTTGATAAACCATGATAGAGGTTGGGGGTCCTTCATGTGTTTTGTGTGCATTTCATTTGACATTAAAATGCACACTTGGCACCTTGGGCCATCATGCATTGAAATGCGTGATTGATGGCCCGAGGGTCGAGAACCATACTCCTTTGAGTCTCAAACATGATAAGGAGGGTGGTGGTGCAAACATTTCCTTGAAAATGCATTGACATGCTCTGTCTATCCTCTGCTGCAGCAAAACAGGATTCTGCAGGAAGATATGGCCGGTCGGCCATCTTCAGAACCGGCCAGCTATGCATTGTTGGCCGATGGCCCCACTTTTGGTCGATGACCAGTTCCCCTTGGCCGGTGGCCTTAAATTCTGGCCGGTGATATCCCACAGTACTCAGAAGGTGATTCAGAAGCATCCTTGAGACTTGTGCAGTCCTCAGAGGTGCAGAGCAGTGTAAATAAAGGCAACATGACATGGCGATGGATTTCCGAGTGAAGCCGAGCATGCATGCATTCGTCCATTTTCCCAAGGCTGCTTTACTGCTCTCAGTAGCTTAATTAATTTGTTTAATTAGTTAAGTGTTGTGTAATAATTAATTAGCTTGTTAGTTAGTTAATTATGTAACTTGTATTATTCTTTCGGTCCCTCCGTCGAGAGGGCGCAATTGTGTAATAAGCGTACGTGTGTGTGATGCATGTCTTCCAACCCCACGTCTTTCTCCCTTTTACTTACCTGCTTATGATGGTTAGTTCTAGGGCATGTTTCAATTAGCATCGTTATGCTATGCATGTTTGCATCATTCATCTGTATTGCATGCACTGGGCTCGGCGCATCATACTAACTGCATTGTATTTAAATTCCAAGTTGAATACATGTATCGAATTGTGGCATCTCACATGCCATTTTAGTTTAGCCGAGCCTATTCTAGTTGCATTTTGCCTGCGATGCATCAGTCATCTTAACATGAACTTGGATCATACATTTGATTACTAACATGTTCCTCGTCTTGGCTCGGAGTACACTGTGAGTGTTTATGCTTTAGCATCTTGCATGAATGTGAATGTTAACATGATAGCATGCTTGCCATGAGGCTATTTGCTTATATGATATAACTGCCTGAATGCCTGTGGGTGAAGGTTGGGTTGCTTGAATTGGAATGATTCATCGAAATCCGTGTTTTAGCCTACTTGCGAGTAGCAAATTTCAAACCACTTCCAAACAAACGGATATGCGATGCTTTGTTCCAAATTGGGCAATCTAGTCTATACTTGTGTGTTGTGCGCATCACATAGTAAATTCTAGCTAATAACCGGAATAAGAACGCATGTGTTTTCAAAAACTCGATATCATGCTTAGTACAGGCCGATCTTCGGATCGGGCGAGCGGGGGTGCTCATCGATGGCCTTCCCCAATCGTACCCAAGTTCCCGAGCCGAGGCAACTTTGGTGATGACAGACACGTGGCCTTAGGCAATGAGTCAGGGTTTCCTAAATCCCCCCAAAATAAATATTTAGGTAGCGACTCTGTATCTGGAAAAGCAGTCCATGTTTGACACTTCTTTCTTAAAAATCAGTTTTCCAAAACGATTTGCCGGATTTGGACTCTTTAGTGATTTATCAGTCTCACAGCTCACATTGTGAGATCAGATTAAGAACCGTGACAATTTGAGTCTGAACTGTGGAAAAGTATTGAGGCCCTCCCGAGCGCGTCCACACCAAGGGTCTAGCTTCTTGGGTTTCATCTTCTTGCCTACAACCAGGCATCATTGTCATCCTTGGTGACAAACTCTTCATCAGCACTCTCCTGCACTAAGTGCTTCAGGTGTGCTACTTTCTCATCAGCCGTCACTTCGATTGTTCCATCAGGTTTCCTCAATATACTAAGTGGTGTCACTCTTTCAGTATATAACTTGGCCTCTGCAAAATCAGCACAAGCGATAAAGGGTTGAGGGTCTGCGTCGATCTCCTCTGTCTCTCCATTGCATTGCGCCATCATTATTTTCTGATGTAGAGAGGAAGGCACACATTTGTTGGTGTGGATTCAATCCCTGCCAAGTAAAGCATTATACTTGGCATTACTATCTATAACAAAGAAAGTTGTCATACAATCTCTGGTTCCCACACTCAAGTTAATGGGCAGGATGTCCTGAGCCATCTATTTATCCCTAGTGAAACCAGCAATGGTTGTACTGATTGGGATTAATCTGGGGTTTCTTTTTCCCAATTTCTTTAAAGAGGACTTAGGGAGCAAGTTCAATGCTGCCCCTTTATCCACTAATACTCTATTCATCTGCATCTCATCAAAAAAAAGCCTTGATACACAAGGGCTTAACGTGCTGTGTCATAAATATTGTAGGATACTCGAAGGGAAATGAAAGATTAATACTCACTTCCTCACTTTCATCTTCAATTTCTATTAGTGTGGCCACTTCAGACTCATCTTGAATCATGCTAACTTGTGAATCATCACTAGAAACTGGAATAGGGTCAACTTCCTGACGTTATTGGTTCCCATCTTCAGTCTGGAACTCCTGTGGCAGTATATATACCATATTCACTGACACTGGAGGAAATGAGCCAAATTGAACTGCTGACTGCACTTGTTTCTTTTCCAAACTAACTTGTTCAGTTATTTTAGAAGCATCTTCCATGCTGCACTCTGGTACCTTAGTACTGGTGACTTCTTTCGAATCAACTCGTTTATGGTCTGCTCCTATTGGCTTTTCAACCAAAAAAGTCTATTCAGCCATAAAGGCTTCAAACATCTCATCTTCAGCCATTTCTTTCCTTTAGCCTAGTTCAACTTCTCCTTCTGTCTCACAGTCACTTTCTATCAAGGCCTTTTCAAGACCTGCTAAACTGGATCTTTCCTTGGCTTTCAGTTCAGTGTGAACTTTAGCCAACTGCTTTTTACTGACACTTCTTTTGTTCTAAGGAGCCAATTTTGGACTTTCTTTTTCCTCTGTCTAGCATTTTGACTGGGCCAATGAAGAACTCCCTCCACTTTCCTTCAGTTCCTTTTGGTACTAGGTGTACCTTCGCTGGATCTTTCTCCTTTGAGACCTAGAGATTACTGGAACCATATCTGGTTCATTTGTTTTTGGATACTTGAGTAATACCCAATTATTTGGAGCCACCACGGGAGGTTTAATCATTCTGTCCTGGTCTCCAAAGACACTTCTCTGTCCAGGTATTTCCTTAGGCTTGTTCTGCATGACAAACCAGTCTGGCACCGTAGGTACCCATGAACTCACCAGTTCAGTTACTGAACTTGCTTTCCCAATCTTTGAAACCACCTTCGAAGCTAACTTTTGAGGCTAATCACTGGCTCTGGCACCCTATCTTGAGTCCAATTCAGGCCTTCTTTCAGGATAATTGCCTTGCATCTTGTTTGAAGTTGACTTTGGAGGCCAATTATTGGCTCTAATTCCCTGACTTGAGCCCAATTTAGCCTTTCTCTCAGGATAATTGCCTTCCATCCTGTAGTAATTGGGTGGTTTGAACTCATGCAGAGGTCTCTTATCCTTGGGTTGCATTCTAGTGGCTGGTAATCTAGCCAAGAATGGCTGCTGTCTGGGACCAGTTGGGTATGGTCTCTTATTGTAGGTATTGGTTGGCTTAGGAGGTCTCTGTACATCCTTGTAATACTGCTTCCCATCAATTGGGAGCCCTTTCAACCATTTATAACTTAACCTGCATCTGGGACACATCATTTGCATGACAGCTGCCTCAAGAGAGTCATCATTCAGTGCTTCCTCACTAGAGTCATCCTTTTGGTCCGCAAAGCTCTGTCCATTTGCTGGTGAACTTCTGGTATCTTTTTTGAAAGCAGTCTGGCTGGCAATATGCATCTGCACATTAACCTCCTCCAATTCCTTTAAGGATAGGTTTTGAAAATCTAGCACGCTAACGTTGGCTGTAACCTCCCCAATCTCTGGGAATGGGTTGGTGTCAATCCCCATAACTTTCTTTGCTGTGGCTAGAAACTTTAAACTTCCCTTTCGAATCTGTTCTTAGATCCTGTCCCGAATAAAATATAGTTTTTAGTTGAATAAGACCAAGAATTGTGTCATTTATAATAGATTTTCCCTTTAAGTTCTTCTGGAGTAGGGATCTTAACTCTCTTTGGTAACTTTAGAAAATTTGCAGTAAGCAAATAATCAAAATGTCATCTACTTTTGTTAAATCAAAAGAATACTTCCTATAAAAGTCTCTCTTTTTAAACTGCTGGTCTATTGTTGTGTCCTTCTGAATTAACGTCTCACAGGTCGTAGGCTCTTTCCCTACGATTGTGCTACATCAATTTCATAATTAAGATCCCTATAATAAGTCTTATATGATGCATTACTTCGATCATGTTCTTCCTCAAGTAAAGATTCATATCTAAACACCTTATAGGTTAATTCCACTAAGTCTCGAAACTCAGTTGAATCGAACTTCTTTCAAAGCCTAAACTCTAAACCATTTTGAGCCAATCTCACAAATTCAAGCTCTGGTAGAATAACCCTACACTTGTTTCGTGCCCTTTTGAATCTGGCAACAAATTGAGCAGCCTTCTCATCAAGCCTTTGGCTCAACATTGCCAAACCTGCCATGGAAACTTTAGGTTCTGTTTGGAAGAATTGGGCATGAAATGCCTCCTCCATTTGCTGCCAAGTTTGGATAGAGCCAGGTGTAAGGTTAATATACCATACAAAGGCTGCCCCAGTTAAAAAATTTGAAAAAAGTCTCAACTTCATATAATCATTATTGGTAAATTCACCACATTAGCCTGCGAACCTGGTAATGTGTTCAACTGTCGACTGATTTCCATTTCCATTTCCATAAAAGCGAGCAAAGTCTGGTATTCTAAACCCCCTTGGGTATTCATGCACCCTATCCACCCATTCTGGGTATGGCTTTCTATATGCAGAAGTCTGAATCCCTCGAGCCATAGGTCTACACATTTCTCTAACAATACCAGCAATTTGGTCCCTAGAAACCATATTCTGTACTTGTTGGACTACTACCGGAGGAACAAACATAGGGTTTGGTGGAATCCCATGTGCTTGAGCTCCTCTTGGTTCATAGGGAGGTATATTCAGGACTGGCTGTCCCTGTGGTACTAATTGCTGTTGGGGGTATAGTTGACCCCTCTGGGCCTGTTTTGTGAAAGGACCTGCAAAAGGTGCTACGAGAGAAGGAACATGTGTCGTTTCTCTCCTAGCCACAGGAAACCCTTCTAACCCCCCGGGTGTGAATTCGAACATAGGGTTAGTGAACCTCCTTGTGCCAAGCATGGTTTTGAACATGGGATTTGGAAACATTCTCATGTCATTTTCTTGTGTTAGCCCAGATCCACCAATTTGTATGGCTTCACTATTAGATAATGAGATATTTTGATTTACCAAAGGCCTCGAATAAGGCTCATACCATGACTGAGGTACTAGTGATGGTCTTTCATAATTTTGATTACTAGTTTGACCATTAGTATGTCCATTAATTTGCATAGGCTACTTATCTCTAGCCAATCTTTGCTGAAGAACATTTGAATTTTCCTCCATATGCCTTGTGATAATTGGTTGATAGGAATTCATTCGATCCATGAAGGATGTTACCCATCTTTTTGTATACATTAATTGTTGTACCATGGCATCTGCCAAGCCTCCCTATGGATTCATTGATTGGGTAGACAAAACAGTAGATGGTCCAATTCCATGGCCTCATCCAATATTTTGAACATGAGGTGCATGCTCCGAGGTGTTGGTCTGTTCGACCATAGGTTCCGATGAGATAGGTGCTTCCATAAGATGTGTTATCACATTATCTTCTGGATCATATACTTCTACCTCTCCTTCCACACCTTATTCCAGGCGTTCATTTTCTCCTTATCTCCTACTTGTAGCCATTTTAGTGTCCCACTGGACATGCCAAAAATATATGTTAATTTTTTGGCTTTCGAAGGTTAACAATGTAATTTTAAGCATACCAACAAGGATCAATTAGTCCTTACAGAATATTAATTGCCAACCAATTATCAGACGATTGTGTTATAGTTCTTTCAGCCTCAATAAAGAGGACTTTTACTGGTGGCTTGTTTAGGAGGAATTAGTAAATAACAATAAGTGAAGAACAATTTCAGAATCTGAATTTAATTAAGTAAATGAAAACTTACAATGAGCTGACCCAGCCTCGTAGAAGTTCACAACAACAAACTATTTAAAACTACTCCTATGAAATGAAGTGCAATACAAGAATTGAAGTGCAGAAATGTAAAGAACTGTAAAATTAGAAGGAAAATGAAGTAAATAAACTGGTTTTTTTATCCGAGTCTAGGGGCTCTATCCTGGGACATTCCTTGCTATTTATACTTCTCAGTGGTAACCGTCAAAGTGGGCTTCCAACCGTCGAAATGTCCTCCTATGATTACTGAACATGCTCTCTCACAGTCAGTCCCACTACGCCACTCTTGCAGTTAGGCTTCCCTCCTGATTTTGAATTTAAACTTTATGAGTTACCGTCAGGCCACACTATCTTGTATCTCTAGATTGTTCCAGTGCTACGCAGATCCTTTATCACCAATATGAACTGTCACGTATCTGATTTTGATTGGCAACTTCTATGAACTCCCACATTGCCCTCTCCATGCCACGTGTTAAATTATGATTGGCTTTTACAAATTATACAGCCAACACATATACATTTGTGATTAGTGCAAGGTAGTATCATGTGGTACCCTATTAGCATACAAAAATTTCTCCATCGACACAGACACAAAAAAGGAAAAAAAAATGGACCTGTTTCTTAGCTGTAATCGAACACTGAGATTGAGACGAGTAACGAGAGCTGCCTTGGTGTCGCTTCTCCGCCACTGTCTATGAGAGAACGAGGGTTCAAGGCTAGTTCATTTGATCTACGATCCAAATTAGTAATTAGTCTTAATCCAACGACTTGTATTGTAGGCACAGTTAAGTGTTTTACATATTTTAGGGTTAATTACATTAAGACAGTCTTAATTATTAATATTAGTGAATATTATTTTATCTATTTATATATATAAAAATTTATTGGAAAATCCAATCTAAAGAAGATATGAGACATTTTTTTTTTTTTTTTTTTGATTGAGAATATCAGCACAACAATTACATAGAATTGGATGACAAGCACCTAACAAGTCCCATAGGTGGTTGGGAGGTCCACCATTTGTGAAATAATTTGGTGAGAAATGATTTTGTTTATTTTGGAGGACATTTTGTTTTCAATTTTAACTCTTAATTTTTTTTGTTACTCTTTTTTATCTGTTTGACTCTTTTTTTTTTACTATGTTTATCTGTTTAATTTTTTCCCCTATCTGTTCAATTTTTCCTTTTGTCTATTCAATTTATTCTCATACAAACACAGATAGAGAGAGAGAGAGAGAGAGAGAGAGAGAGATATTTATATATATATATATATGGAGAGAGAGAGAGGCCTTACAATTTTATCTGTTCAAATTCTCAACAATGGCTATCTGTTCAACAAGCCACTTTCAACAGATCAGTAACAGATATGTAACAGATTATATCAATACATGGAACTCCAAAAAAAAACAAAAATATCATTTGTTTACAATAAAATAGTACCCAACCAAAAAAAAAAAAAAAGTCCGAGTAACCTCACCAGATCAAGCAACCTAATCAACCAACATAACAAAAAATTCTTAACTTCACTCACAATCAAGTGAAGAGCAAAATGGTCCACAAAAACAAGAACATAAACCTCATAACACCACCACCAAGCAAGCTCCAAAAAGCAAAATTCAAAATTCCCTATAATCTCATCACATTATATAAATATAAAATTACTTCAATCCCAAGCAAAACATACTCCAACAAAATCAAACGTAATCAACAAATTTGGAATCAAACTGAAGATCATTAATGGAAAATGAGAAACAGAATTCAAAATCATCACCAGCGAAGAAACACGAGTTCCGTATGGATGAATCTGGATCTAGGGCTTTTTTAGCTCTCAACTCTTGTCAATTTCAGTTTTAGCAAAGAGCTCTCAACTCTCTCTTTCTCTAAGGTTTTGAAACTGTGTGGTAGAGAAGAGAGCTCACACACTGTTCGAGCTCTGCTCTCAACTCTCTCTCTCTCTCTCTCTCCAGAGCTCTATAAAAGGGTATGTTTTGCTAATAAACCGATCAATGAATTAAAAAAAATTACAAGGATCTGTGGCCGGCCATCAGCGCTGTCACGATGGTCCGGCCATCGGCGGCAGGCCCGGTCCTCAGATTTCTAGGGCCCAAAGCCAATAATTAACTAATAAATTTTTGGGGCCCTTCACATTTTTTTTTCATTGAAGAAAAAAAAAAAAGAGGAAAAAAAATGAAGGTAAAAGACAAAAGATTTGTGTCAAAATCACAAAAAATACTTAGTATTACGTTACAACAACTAATAAGTGTCGCTTGATTCTCGCCCTTCTTACATTTTTAGAAGCAAATAAATCAATCTATACTTGCATAATCTAGTGTTTTTATAAAATCATTTTCAATGGATAACAATGCTAGTTATTTTAACTGGGCCTTTCAATTTTTTAATGTGTCAATTTATTTTAAATTAGTTTGAGTCTTCCTTAATTTTTTTTGAATTTAAAACATACCTAATATATTACAATAAACTACAATATGAGGGGACCCTTTTTTTGGGTCTATTTTCAATAGATAACAATGTTAATTTTTTTGAATGGGCTTTCAATTTTTTAATGAGTCAATTTATTTTAAGTTAGTTTGGACCTTCTTTAATTTTTTTTTTTTGAACTTCAAACATACCTAATATATTATAATAAACCATAATAGGAGGGGGCCCCTTTTTTGGGTCTATTTTGAGGGGCCCTAGACCATGGCCTGATTGGCTTATACCCAGGGCCGGCCCTGATCGGCGGTGTGTCGTGGCCGGAGCCTAGTGGTCAAGTGCAGCTCACGGCCCCTGATGCCACCCTGCTCTTCTCCAATATCGACATCTTCGTGGTAGATTTGAGATCTAAAATCCGAGTGAGAGAGAGATTCTGTAGTGTGGTCAAGGACGGCGGACGATGGACAAAGAGGGTGTGAGGTCTGACATGTGAGAGGCCACCGCAGATGACATATTGTAGAGAGAGAGGAATTGCTGTAATGAGACGGGGCACAAATTATATATATATATATAGGTATTTTGGACATTTTGTCTAAGCATGTTCGTATAGCCAATGTATTTGGAAAATTCTATTTCCACACATTACATTGTCTCTGTGCACACACTTAGGGGTTGTTTGGGATGTCCTAAATAAGTGCACTTTTTATCTTTTTAGACTAAAAAGTTAAGGAAAAAAAGATGGATGTTTAGGTTAACTTTTTGACTTTTTACGAAAAAATATATATTAAAAAATTGTATAAATAAGTGTATAGGAGAAGTTTTAGTGAAGTAGACAGTATGGCTCGTACAGTCTGGGCAGAGTAATGGGCTGAGTAGGGGATAGGAAATGGTTGCCTCCTTTTCGGGCTTGAATTAGACGGTGCTGTTTGGCCTGTGGGGGTCACCACGAGTCCCGTTTTGTTAATCGAAACCGTTCAATGTGTAGAACTCGTCGAGTACTATATGCTTGTAAAAAATCTCATTGATCGGGTATCGATAGCTATCTGTTCGTATTAGTTTTTTATCAACCGTTAACTATAACACTATCCATTTTTTATACAAAACTAATTTGATTATGTAATTAGCGATATCCAATCAATGTGATTTTTTACAGGCATATAGTACTCGACGATTTCTACACATTTTTCTACACATTGAACGGTTCAGATTATCAAAATGGGACCCGTGATGGGCCTCCATAGGCCAAACAACACTGTGTTGTTTGTGCACCCCGCCTGTGCAATTTTTCCAAAAAAAGTCAACAAAGTCTGTAGGAGAGACAGGCACCAGTTGTAATAATTAAGTGTAAAATTAATTTTTTTATATTTTTTTGGTAAATAATGATAACTTTTTAACTTTTTGAGTAACTTTTTGGTTTTTGGGTTTTTTTCATATATCCCAAACCAGGCCTTAATGAACTTTATTTTTATTACAAATTTATCCTTAAATAAAATTATCAAAATAGATATCCATGCACACACTTAAACATCCAAAATAAAGATCTCTGTACAGATCTTTTTCTTGTAAAAGCTCTCTGTGCACATCCACTGTCCATTGCCTATGTTATTCACACTCATTCTCACTCACTCCAATCTTTTTCACACTCTCCATTGCTATCTTCTTCCTCCACTTTTTCTCACATTTTATTGCATACATTCTTCCTTCATTCTTTCTTACGTACTTCATTGCCTACCTTCTCCCTCCATTATTTCTCACACACTAGACTCCATTGCTAACATTCTTCCAATGTTCACTCATTAGGTTACCATTGTTTGTCAAACAAAACTTGATGAAAGATTTGCCAAACAATTCAGAAAACTAGGAGGATATGCAAAACAACCAATGCAGCGACATAAAGATAATTTTTTTTGCTAAGAAATTGTTTTACGTAATTTTTGTTTGCGATCACCATTTGGCAAACCAGTGCCGAATATATAAACAGTATACAAAAAACAACAATTAAATATGAATAATAGTTTCGGAAGTACAGTACCGAATTAAAACTTAAAATTCAGAAGTACAGTATCGAATGGTCTAAAGTAATTCGATTGTTGGTTTTCGAATGGGTTAAAATGATTCAGCAAACCAATACCGAATGGTTGTTTTTCCTCTCAATGTGTGCCAACTACGAACGGCTATCGAAAATGGAAAAAAAAACTAACCTAGATTGCATGTTATTTTATATAATGATAGGCAATATTCACTCACCTTATAAGTAATTTACAACCGAAGAATGGCTACCGAAGATGCCTGTCGATATTCTTCAATGTCGGTCTTCAACAGAGAAGGCTGGAGACTACAAGCTCCCAGAGAATGCTTATTGGAGATGGAGAGGCTAGACAATGATGGAGAGGCTGGACCGTGCACAGTAGAATGTGAGATGTGCAAGTTAAAGGGAGAGCTATTTTGGGAATTTGCATGGGCTAATATGAGGGTGTGCACACATTTTATATTAAATGGGTATATTGGAATGTGGGGTGTGTGGACTGAGATAAATACCTAAGAATCAAATTACTAAGTGTGTGGAGTGGGAAATGATGTGCACAGAGATAATGTGGTGTGTGGAAATAGAATTTCCCAATGTATTTTGGGCAAATTACTTGGAAGTCCTATTTAAAAGATGATAAGTCTATTTACCTTTTGAATACTCTCAAAAGTCCACTAAATATTTTTCTTCTTCATTCTTCTCTATGTTTGTTTTTCTTTACCTCTTTCTCTTCCTAATTTTTGGTGACCAGCGACCATGCCTTATTTCTTTTCTTTCTCTTTCTAATATATAATCACCGGTGACCAACGACCATCATTGCTTAGGGTTTATCGGCGACCACTGACCATCGACTTCTTACTTCACCATCACCGATGGTGAAAGAGACGAGTTTCCGACAAAGAAGATTAGTAGATCTACTCAGATCTACATCAAATCTGGCTAGATCTACATGAGATTTGACTAGATCTAACTAAAAAATAGTTGTCAGAATACAATATTCTCTCTATATCTGTTTCTCTCTTTTGATTTCTCAAATTTTCACCTTTTCTTTACTACACACTTCTATTTTCCTATTTTAATGGAGAAAATTTTCAATTTCTGGAAAAAAAAAAATTTAAAATTTTAATTATAAGCGGTGAAAACTATAAAATTTTACAGTTTCAGATTTTTTGGTATTGAAATGAATCATGCTTTAAAACTGTAAAATTTTACAGTTTCATAACATTCTTTAGAATTGTAAAATTTTGCAATTTTATAACATGTTTTCCAGTTTGATTAATAAGGACAAATGTTTAATAGAATCATTCTTTGAAACTGTAAAATGTTATAGTTTCAAAGCTTACTTTTCAGTTTGATCAATATTGGAGATTATTTGCTTAAACCCTACAAAAATTGAAAAATAATATATACTTTTTTCATTGTTGTTTGTTGTTGATTTTTTTTTTTCCTTTTAATTTATCAATATTTAGCACATTTTGTTATATTTTTTCACTATAATTTCTCAATTTTTTCTTTTTCTTTTTCTTTTTTTTTTTGTCGAAAAATTTATGGGCTTTCCGGTGAGTCTCTAATGATATTCTTGACGTTCAACAAACATTCAGGACATTTCGACGACTTCTAGTGACGTTCGGAACACTCCGGCGATATTTCAGCGACTTTCCGGTACTATTGAATATTTCGACAAGTCTTCGGTGACCGTTTGACAGAAGTCCGACGGTGATGGGATGTAAATGCGTTTTAGAAGTTATAAAAAAAAAAAGAAGGTATTTTTTTGTAATAATAAAAAATATGTAGCACTAATTGGTACAAATATTTTATTTTGAGATTATATAGATTTTAAACTTTGTATGTAATATTTGTGCCCCATGTATTTTAAAGTTTGGACTTTCAGCCCAACAAAATTTAATTTTGAAATTATGAATCAAGTACACTTATATATGAACAAGTAAATATTAATTATTTTAATTATAAAAATTATATAAATATATTTTGTCGGATGCGTTCTAAAAAGGATGCAAATGATACATTTTTGTCTTTAAGAAAGACAAAACTTACCAATTTAGGCTGAGACCATTTTGGCAACCAAAAAAAAGGGTCACATTATTTTTCAAACTTTTTTGTTTTTAGTAATTTTTTATAAAATTATATCAAAATTTTTATTTTTTAGATCCGTCTTGTCGAGGCTAATCTAAAAAGTATATTTGTTTAAAAAAATTTCAAAAAAAAATCATTAAAGATAAAAATAAATAAAAAAACATTATTTATTTTTGACTTTTTTTTTTGTCTTTTTTAGATTTTTTAAAAAATAATTATAATTTTTTAATTCATCTTTGTCGAGCTAAATTTAGAAACTTAAAAAAAAATTTAAAAAAAATTCATTAAAACTGAAAATAAACTTTAAAAAAAAATAATTAAAAATACACTTTTCAAAACACCCCTCAATGTAAGTAACTTTATATTTAAATAAAGAATTCAACATAGAGACATTTTTGTATTGCCATCGCAGTCCAGTGTTATCCATGTCGCACCTGCTGTCAAGGATTCTTTCATCTAGGCTCCATCAATGAGGAAGCATTGAAAAACTAGGTCATCTTTTTATCAGTCATCTTTTAAGCATATCATATGTGTATATGGATTGTTTTTGTGTCTACACTTCTATTAACGAGTCTGACTTCTCTTCAATTCTTTTAAAATTGGAGAATCCTTTAATATTTCATGATAAGCGACACATCAATACTTAAAATATTTAACGGTCGAGATCTCCACACACTAACCAGCTCATTTACTAGGTTCAAACATTGCCTCTTCAAGCTAAATTCACGCTGACGGGGCATTCCAAATTCCGATACCATAAAAGACAAAATAGCTTTGTTATATTATAAAAATAATATTACTATAAATAAAAATACTATTTATAGATATATATATTTTATTCGTTTTTACTTATATCAATAACTCAATTAAAATGCAATTATTTTCAAAAACAAAATGTTTATTATACTTAATATCTTTAATTTGATTTGCATTAATTCTGCCATTTATTCAAGTAATTTTTTCTTTGCCAAGTTATCCAAGGCCTATGCTTCTCTGAATGCAATTGTAAATGTTATGCCAACTGGTAAAGATTTTTGCTAAGATCTTTATTGTCAATATTGACAAATTATTGATAGAGGTGGTAAGATTTTTTTTTTTTTTTTAAATTTTAATGTTCAAATTAACTTATTATTGATGGTAATTTTAGGAGAAAGGCTTTGATACACAACCTCTATCATAAGAAAAATTATAATTATAAATTTTTATAATATTAGTTACAAATCATTGTAATTATATGAAAATCTTTAACGTCGGTTAGAGTAAGGCCTTGTTTGGGTACTCCCAAATAAGTCAAAAAGTCAAAAAGTTACTCAAAAAGTTAAAAAGTTAACACTATTCACCAAAAGTCAACAATTACGGCTGCACAACTCCCAATTCAAATTTTCCTCTAAAAATCAATTTTCACAATTTTTTATTACACATTTTTCCATAAAAAGTCAAAAAGTTAACCCAAACATCCATATTTTCAACCTTAATTTTTTAGTCAAAAAAGACAAAAAGTACACTTATTTAGTCTTCCCAAACTTGGCCTAAGTAAGCTTGAAAAGGCACTGTTCAAGCCTAATAAATGAGTTGCCTAATTTGTGAAGATCTTGCTCGTTAAATATTTTAAGTGTTCATGTGTCACTTTATCGTGAAAGATCAAAAGTCATTCCTCTCACATAATATTCATGCAGTTTGTGAAAATGCAGATATAAACAGCATACAAATGTATATCAATTCAATATTACAGAACCACAATCAGTATAACAGCATACATTCAAACCCAAAGTAAGTAACTAAGCGGATTCATTCTTCAATTAAACTTAATCAAAATCAGTTGTCAAGCAAAACAGAGACATTCAACTGATCATAAAAATACAATCCGTCTGAAACGTCAAATAATAATAATAACACAATTTCTACTTTTTTTTTTCTCATTCAAGCCATATGTCTGAAACGTCAAATAATAATAATAACACAATTTCTACTTTTTTTTTTCTCATTCAAGCCATATATCCATAACTTCCATAATCAAACTATACCATCTAAACACACAAGCATCCATACACAATATAACCATCGTTAAAACTTATTTCAAAAACAACAAAAGTGTCGAATTGATACGAACTACTATTTGTTGATTGATTCAACCAAGCATTTAGAAATTTCAGTAGGAGATGCACAGATGCAATCTTAGACGGCGAATAAAATATTCCCAGAATTCAAGGTCAACATGCTAAAATATTTTCAACATGCCTACTTCATTCTCTTAAAATCCCAATCTAATTTGGCAATTTTTACAGTGAGATCAGTAGGCCTCCAATAAAACCATCCAAATTCCAAATAATAGAGAAAAAAGCCCAGGAGGAAGTCTATTGTCCAGTTTTTTTCATTTTAACAAATGAAATTATTCTCCTTAAAATCCAAAATTTTCCAATAAAAATAAACAATAAGAGATGTTACTGACAGGATATGAAGTTCAAACCACACTGGTGCTGGCTCAAGAAATCCTTTTGCGCATCTCTTTTAGTGAATTGAATGCAACTATCCAATAACAAATATACAAGGTCAACAAGCAAACAACTACTAATGAGTCCATAAATTAAACGAAGAACAGAATACTAATCCATCAGCTACAATACAGCTGATATTTAAAATCAAACAAAAGCCATAGTTTCAAAGTTTTGGCAAAACTGTATTTTCAGGATACAAACTTAAAATGCATTAAATTAACTAATTATCGGAAATGGCTTGCCAGAGCTTTCAATAGTAGCAATCTCAGCAAGAGCCAGTGCTGTAATATTTCTGACCTCCTGATTCTCATCCTTGCAACCATGTTCAATGTTTTCTAGGAGAGCCCTCAAGCGCGGATAAATAGCACAGCCCATTGAATAAGCAATCTCCTGAACAATTTTGATGCCAGTGCAACGAACTTGCCAAAGTTTATTACTCTGACACACATATTTCAAGAATGGCAGGAGTGCAGGCATACCAATTTCCATCAAGAATGGCAAGAGTGCAGGTACACCAAGTGCCGAAGCAACAACACTCAAGGTTATTGCAGTTACATTCTTCACATGCTCGTCGGCATAGCGGCTATCAATACCTGAACGCATCAAAGTAACCATAGTTTCCGGGCCAACTGCCTTGCTGATATTGTAAATGATCATTGTCCCTGCTTCACGGATCTTATAATCTTGACGAATCAACGAGGGCTGAACTAACACAAAAATTGAGCTTACATGAGGATAAACCAATGGACCGAATTCAGACAGCACACTAACAATAACCCCAACCAAAAAGTTTCTCTCCCCCTCATCTTCCCATGTGAGTTGCCTAAGCAACCGCAGAATAGGATTCATTAATGTCATGCTATCAAACTCACGAGCCTCCTGGGTGAGCACTCTCCAAGCAGTTTCCTTTTGCGGGTTTGTCCCATACTTAATATTGAACAAAAGTTTTATATATTTTCGCTCTTTCTGGCCTTGAGGAGACATATCCACATTGACATCATTAGATAATACACTAAATAATAATTCAGAATCCTCTAGCTTTATGAATGACTGCCTAACAGGCAACTCCATTAGAACAACATCAAACTGTTGATCCTTATTTTCCTCAGGAATTGCATAACCAATAGTTCCTAATGGAGTTTGGGTTGTTTCCATGTAACAATTCTCCTCCACCTCAGTCTTAACCGATATTGATTGCTTGTTACGGCCATAGATATCAAGGGATGCAAATTGTTGCTCCATCTTTTTACTCCCTCCTTGGATTTTTCCAATCTTAGAATGGTGTCAATTTTGCTTGAATTCGAACTACAATTCCTCTTCCTTCAAAACCCTAACTTTTTTTTTTATTATTATTTTCAAAAGTTTCAGTCTTTATCTCTCTTTCAGTATCAAATAGATTCACACAAAACCTAAAACACAGAAATCATAGTCTCAAAATCAATTGAAAAAAGGAAACAAAACAAATACTGCAAATTCTAAAAAGAACCCAAAAAAAATAAAAAAATTAAAAGGAAAAACAATCCAAACAATGAAACTAGGGTTTACAAGGAAGAAGAAAGAAGGGTTTTACTGACCTGTTCTGCTTTGTTCTGTTCTTCAGCTTCGTAGGGGTGCGAATGAGAACCGAAATCTGATATAGTTTCTACTTTTTACTAGATTATTACATTCCGAAACGAAGAAGGAAACTGGTTTGCTGCTCATATCGATCTCTTTCCATTGAGAAAGGAGTATTCCTTTATAGGTTTGTTCGTCAAGTGAATTTATGTAATTAACTTTCCTTTTTTTCTTTTTTGGGTAAATTATAATAAAATCTCCTTAAATTATTGACATATTTCCATTTTGGAAAATTCTAACATAATGCATTCTTAATTATATCATTTTCTTATTTAATTATGATCAACTTTCTTTTTTTAGTTATAATTCATAAATTCTTTAATTATTCCTTAGGTTGTATTTGGTTATGACATTTAAAAAAAAAAAAAAATAGTTAAGACTTAAAAAGCATAAAATTATGTTATTTTTTTCTTTAGTCATAAAGTATATATTTTCTTCTTTAAGTATAAGGTGTATATAATACACACTTTTTAAGGGGTGTATACCATAGTGTTTCCATTGAATTTTGTACTATTAAATTTCAAAATTTAACAGTTAATTACTTCAAATGAGAATGTTTATGAACATGATTCACCCGACTAACTCGGCAAAATCGATCTGCAAAAGCCGAGATTCTATGATTTCAAATTAGTTAGCAATCGACTGCGAATGTTCATGTTATAAATTTCAATTTCACAGTTAGTTTGCAAGTTTAAAATCACTCCACCTGCGACACCCGAGCCGATTGTAAAAAATAAATAATATATACATACATACAGGTAATGTCTCTTTATAAATTTTGCATTGTAATATTTCAGATAATTGTTTCATTTAGTGATAAAAAAAAAAAGAGTATGAGATTAAATGTTTTTACCCCTCTACTTATTGGTTTGATTCAACTATCCAATAAAATCAAGAATATTAATAATTTTTTCTAATTTTAAAACTGAGAACATTATCAGTTTTTTTCATTTTTAAAGTTTTTTTTCAGTTTTGCACATCAATGTTCCATCATCATATTTCTTTATAGACACAAAATTTTCAATTTTGCACAAAAATAATTTAGTTTTTTAATTTTTTTAAATATATATATATATTTGCACATAATTTTTTTTTTTAGATTTTTCAATTTGAAAATTGATATTTTAAAGTTTTAAAAATCAAAATAAATATCAAATCATCATATTTCTTTATAGATAATTATAAATGATGAACAATCATTGTTTAAAGGGTAATTCCGACTATTAAAAATTTAATAGAACTTAAAGGTCTAAAATCTCTTAATTAGGAATATAAGTTCATAAATTAGGACTTGTATGTAAATGCCCTTAACATATATATATATATATATATATATATACAGGTGGTGTCTTCTTATTCTGCCAACCTAATTGCATTTATACCTCACTTTATTATTAACGCTCTACTCTCTACTCCATTTATTACTCTATTAAGAAAATCAACAATTAATCACTTCAAATGGGGATGTTTATGAACCTGAGCTCGGTGAAACTGATCCAAAAAAATCAAGATTTTATGGTTTCAAATTAGTAAGCGGTTGAATGTAAATGTGAACGTGGATGTAAGGGTGAGTTTGGGAAGGGCTCTCAGGCTCTTTGAGCCATATAATGACAAAAAAGGCTCAAAAGTCCACTAAAAGACAAAAACAACAATCTTGCTTTGCAAGTTCCAACTCTAAGTTCAATTCACAAAACTATCCCTCATCAAAGAGGGGCATGCGGCAGCATCTAAAAAAAAAAAAAAAAATTCCAAAAAACACATTTTCTCAGAAAAAAAAAGTTAAAAAAAAAAATATTTTTTTTATTTTTTGTTAAAATATTTTATAAAAATAAATTCAAACTCTATTTTGTAAAATTTTTTTAAATATTTTAATTTTTTTGTTATGTGTTTTGGTTATGATTTGAGTGTAGAGTTGTGAAAGTAGTATGGAGTTTCAAGTTATGTGTTTGGTTATGAGTTTTAAAAATAATTTATTACGTGAGTTTTATTTTATGTGTTTGGTTACGATTTCAGTGTAGAGTTATTTTTAAATGTAAAATATTAACATTTTAAACTATTTAAATTGTTTGAATATTTAAATTATGTAAATTTTTTTGTTAAAATAATTTTTTGAATATTTAAATTATTTAAAATTTTAAATTTTTTGAATATTTATTTTTATTTTTTACAATTGAAAGAATTTTTAGATTATTTACATTATTTAAATACTTAAAATAAAATTAAAATAAATATCAAAATTAAAACGCAAATAAAAATGAAAACAAAAATAAATATTTAAAATTAAATTAAAATTAAATTATTTAAAATAAAAAAAACGTAAATTAATAACATTAATAACATTTTAAAATAATTTACAAATAAAAATATAATAACATTTTAAATTAATAAAAACGACAAAAAACGTAAATTGGCCATTGATAAAAACGACAAAACCGTAAATTAGTAATTAATAAAAAAAATTACAAATAAAAAAAATTTATTATAAAAAAAATGACAAAATCGTAAAAAACGGCAAAAACGTAGAAACGTAAATTAATAATTTTTTGAATATTTATTTTAAATTTTTTCTTATTAAATTATTTACATTATTTACATTATTTTAATACTTAAAATAAAATTAAAGAATAAGAACTAATTAAAGTACAAAAATTTAAAATAAAATTAAAGAACAAAACCGAAAATAAGAAAATAAAAAATAATAAAATTTAAACAAAATACAAAAAACGTAAATTGGCCAAATCAAAAACAAAAAAAAAAAAATTTAAAAAAAAAATTAAGCAAAAAACGCCACATCCAAACCCAAAATTAAAATAAATAAATAAATAAAAAATTAAGCAAAATATGGGAAATCCAAACCCAAAATAAAAATCAAAATCAAAAACAAAAGAAAAAAAGGGCAGTTTGGTAATTTGTCAGGATGACACCTCACCAAAAAGCCAAAAAGCCAAAAAAGCCAAAAAGCCCTTCCCAAACCAGGTTTTTGAGCCCAGGCTCATATAGCCAAAAAAGCCAAAAAACTAAAAAGCCAACCCACTTCCCAAACGGAGGCTAAATGTTATAAAATTTAAATTTTATGGTCACCTTGCGGGTTTAAAGTTACTCCACCCGCAGTACCCAAACCGACCTTAAAAAATAAATAATTAATATATATACAGGTGGTGTCTCCTTATTTTGCCAACCAATTATATTTATACCTCACTTTATTTCCAATGCTCCACTCTCTCTGCTCCATTTATTTCTCTCTTAAGAAAATCAACAATTATCCACTTCAAATGGAGATGTTCATGAACCCGATTTACCTGACTAATCTAGTGAAACCGATCCAAAAAAATCGAGATTATATAGCTTCAAATTAGTAAGCGGTCGACTATGGATATTCATGTTGTAAAATTTTAATTTCACAGTCACTTTGTGGGTTTAAAGTCACTCCACCCATAACACCTGAACTGTCACGACCCAAACCCGTCCCTAAGGGTTTAGCATCGTACTCTACCAGTAATCCGTGATTACCAAAGGTCTTCTTAACAGTAATAACAATTGTACAATAAGAGGGGCCGACGGAAACCTATAAATATTAAAACATAATGTCCAAAGAGTTGTGAGGAATTACATGAACAACACAAGTTTCATATACTTAAATATGCATAAACACTTAACTCCATAAGACGTTTATATACAAAAACAAAACAAACGTTAGGGAGTTAAATCCCAAAGCCAAAACAAATTATATAACATTCACTTGACTTTATATAACATTTAAAAATGGTGGATTTAGATTACCCCAAAAAGCCTTGACATAAACAATTCGGAACCTCGCGGTGATGCACAATAGGTTGGCTTGACAAAACAGAATCAGGTTGACGCCGTTAACTTTGCTCTGGTGCCTGACCACCTACATATATATAATAAACTATGAGCTAAGCCCAATGAATAACAAATGTGTAAAGGAGTTAAGAATGAATGTCCTTTCAGTATTTAAAACAGTCAATTGCATCTATAGATCATTTATTCAATCAATGTCTCATCTCTCATGTCATATCAGTCATTTAGAAATCATAGCAGTCATACATGGTACATCCAATTGCAGAACAGTACAGTAGGTTTTACAAGACTGAATAGTCAGTTGATGGCCATCAAAACAGTAAACAGTAGTTCCAAACATTGGAACTAATAGAGATCTCTATAACAGTAGCAGTAGTAGTAACAGTAACAGTAGCAGTAACAATCAGTTGCTATGGATGCCACGAGTACAGTTCTCAAAACAGGACAATCATTCATTCAATAAACAATATCATTTCAGTAAACAATACAGTGGTATCGATCGGAAAATAATTGTATATGAACATAGCTTTATAACATTGTTACTCACAGTGGGCTCCTTGCCATACGTGCTTAGATGCACTAAAGAAGCGGCGTCCGACCTAACCAAACAAATTCAAGCACAATGATTCAATTACATTCATATCTTTAGCCAATTCTATTCGATTCGGTTATTTACTTATTCAATTACCATGCATCATTACTCGATCGGGTCTAATATTTCATTTATTCATTCTAATGCACTCATGAGATGCAAATGGTCATGAAAACACTTTAAAACCATACAAACGGAGGCCCGGAATGTGAAAATGAGGAGCGGAAACAAAATCGACTCTGCCCAAAGGGCCGCACGTGCACCCCACAAGTGCAATTATTTCAGTATGTTCACTCACCACAGCCTTGTTTTCTGCACATGCGGGGCCCCAAGCCGCACGTGCGGCACTGGAAAAATTTCAATTCGAAAATTGCTATGTTTTTGGGTTCTATTCTGTCAACATCTAACTTCATTTTTTGCACAATTCAAGACCCAAAACCTATCATAAACATAGTAAATAAACAATCTCTACTCCATTTGAAATCAAAAATTCCATTTAAAACTCAAAGCCATGCAATGAAGTCAAGTTCTTGAATTTGCAATTTATGTTCATTAAACATACAAGTTAAGCTCTAAACCTCAATTCTCATAGAATTCCCTTTTGTTTTAGAGAAATATGCAAAGTACCAACTGAAGGATCATGAATTGTATAAAAACTAGGCCGTGCATGGTAAGTTAAAAAAATTAATTCATCTAAGTTCTTATTTCTTTGGTCAACAATTCTCACCTCCAATTTTACTTCAAGAAGTGAAATGTATACTCATAAACCTTGCCATTAAGCTTCAAATTCTCAGTTCCCATGGAGTTTTCTCTTCAAGTTGGAGGTTTATGCAAGAACATGAACGTATGATCATGATTATGTAAGAATCTTTCCATGCATGTATCGATATGAACTAAACTTGCCATTAAACTTATATTCTTCTTGCTTAATCTTAAATTCTTTACCTTATGAGCATAATTCTTCAAATACATGAGATTAGGGATGAGAATTCTTACCTAAAGTAAGTGAATTGTGAAAAAGAGAGTGTAGTTGCAAAGGTTTCTCAAGCTCTTTTTTCCCTTTCTTTTTCTTCTCTTCTTTCTTTATGTTGAGTTCTTCTCTAGCACACTCTCTTTCTCTCTCTCTATGTGTGGTTTACCAAGGCCACTGACTCATACTTCCAATCCAATTGATAAATGAACACTAAGTCTTTGATTATACATGAATTCCTAATTAAATTAAGTTAAACTAATGAAATCAAATTCACTCAATTAAGTTAATCCTCATCATCTTATAATCTTAGTTACACTAAATTAAATTATACTATGGTGAATTAGGCTCTAATTCCTATCCGATTTCTTAATTTTAATTTGTTAAAATTAACGAATCAGACAAGTCTAATTCATACATATCGCATCTGTTCACAGTAACAATACAATACCAAATAATCACATGGCAAATTAATAACACCTCATAACACATAATCACATAATTAACAATAAGCATATAATTAATATAATTAATTTGCTTAATTAAGGAGGTGGTTGTCATATCCTCTCCCCCTTAGGACGTTTGGTCCTCCAAACTCAATTACCTTCTTTCGAGAAGAATATAGGATCAAGTGGGAAGAGGTCCGAATATTTTCTCTTCATATCATCTTCTCTTTCCCAAGTTGCATAGATACCACCATGATTTTGCCAGTCCACTTTCACTAACGAAATTTCTTTATTTCTTAACTTCTTGATCCGTCTGTTTACAATCTGAATGGGCCTTTCTTCATATATGTAGTCATTACTCAATACTACGTGAGTAGGCTCAATAACATGAAAAGAATCCCGGAGATAATCCCGCAACATTGAAACATGAAAGACATTATGCATATGTTCTATTTCGGGAGGAAGTGCTACCTGATATGCCACTGGATTAATCTTTTCAATGATTTCATACGGCCCAACATATCTTGGTGCTAACTTTCCCTTGGTTCCAAAGCGAGTCTGTAACAACCCCATCACGTATAATGATTAGTACTTGATTAATTAAGAGGATTTGAAATTTAATTGCCGAGTATTATAATTTATTTGGGATTTATGAGAATTATGGAATCTGACTCGTATATGATTTTAATGAAGGTTTATTTTGGAATTAGAAATTAAGGGTCCAAATGGCTTAAGGAAGTGAAATTGAGAAGTTAATCAATTTAATTTTAATTACGGACCCATTTGGAAGTTTAATTAAATATTCGATTCAATTTAGTGAAATTGAGATTCGATTAATTAGGTCCTAATTGGAGTCGATTAAATTATGAGGATTGAGAATCGTGATTATTGTGAATTAAATTTAGTTATGGGGTGTCTAATTTGGATATGTGATTTATTGACGGAAACTTGGGGTCTGATCAGACATTAAAGACCTAAATGATTTAAGAAACCAAAATTGAGGTTGGAAGTAAGTTCGATTTATTATTTGGAGCCTTTTGGGAGCCTGATTAAAAATCTGATTCGGATTAATAAAATTAAATATAATTAATTAGGCTCTAATGGAAATCAATTAGATTAATTAAATTATGAGAGATCTATGATTTGTTATAATTAATTGACTGATGTGCTAATTGAGATTTATCAAGACTAAGTGTTGCCTAATTGACATTAATCCTAAGTATAAGTTGCCTTATGGAATAAATTAGAATTATGGGTGTGGGTGCACTGAGAAATTTAGGTGGGTGTACTGAGCAATCTGATTGTGATGTGTGTGTACGTGTAAAGAGGAAGGCAGCAATTGATCTATATAAGTGTATTAACATATGGATTCATGAGATGTAGACAAGTGTGCCACTAATGAATAAAAAATAAATAAAATAGTGAGAGAAGGCAATTGAAGTCAAGTGATGCCTTAATTCTGCTGGAGCAAATTAGAGAAGAAGCAGAGGGTGCTCGGCTGTAGAAGAAAAAAAAAGGAGAAGGAGAAAAGCTTATGGATTATCAAAACTCAAGCCAAAAATTATGAAAAATTCATCTTAAGGTAAGGAATTCCATCCTCTTTCTAGTGTGGTTTACTTAATCTAGACAAAATTTATTCAAGGTGAATTTTGAGAAGATTAAAATGAAGATTTTAGATCAATTATATTAATGGATAGAGATTAGATTTTTGCATGTAAATCAAGTTAGGATGGAAATTATGAGTGATGATTTCTTAAATTGGTTAAACTTGGACTCAAAATCATGTAATTATTAGGAATTAACAAGAAGACCAAGAAATTTTGGGTTATGTTTTAAGATCATGGATATATATTTGGAAATTAATTAGTTAGAGTTTGATTTATTTTTGTTCTTTACAAATTGAAACCCATACTTGCATGCATGTTGAAATTTCAAGACTTCAAATTTAATTCATGTGTAAAAATTGATAAGTTTAAATTTGGATGTGTTATGAGGGAAATTAATTTAATTTAAATTTGGCTAAATCAAGAATTAAATTATGATTTGATTTTGAACACAGAAAATTAGTTGGTTCTTAATTTCATACATGCAAATGCTTTCCTAAGAGTCATATAAATTCAATTTCATGTAAATTAAAAGGAATTAGTGAAAGAGTGATAAAATTGAATTAGATTCAAATTTATGGAAATTGATTATTTGGGTTTGATGTTGTGATTTTGCATGAAATTATGCCTAAATGTTACATGCATGGGAAAAATCTACAAGATTAGTACTTTAATTAGACATGCATTACAAAATTTTAAGGTTTTGGGATTTTAGTTCATGTCTAAAAGGTTTATGGATTTGAATTAGGTTCAATTTTGAGAATCATTCTTAATTTGAGAGTTGATTTTGGAATTAAAGGGAGTTTTGATTTTATTATGAAAACTAGGAATTTGTTTAATCCATGCATATGATTTAATTTAAAAGGTTTGTTCCATTTAAATATATTTTAGAAATTGAGTTAAGTTGAATTTCTAAGAAATTGATTTGTGTAATTCATAATTAAGTTGATTTTGTTATTAATATAAAATTGGACATATTTGTATTGCACACATCATGGATTTTGAAAGATTTGGATTAATTCAATTTCATATTTTGAAGAGAAAAATGAAATGTTTATAAACATCAAGTTTATGAAAAATTAGAATTAATCCTGATATTAGATAAAGTGTTGATTTTATAATTAGATTTTAATTCATACTTGTAATTTGAGATTAAGCACATTTTGGGACATCTATGGTTATGAATTAAATTGAGGTTATGAATTAAGTTAAGATCAAGATTATGGAAGTTAGTTGGAAAATTTATAAGAATATAGAACTAGTAATTTTGATGTCAATTTCATGCATGTGAATAATGTTCTAAGGAATTTGTGACTTAATAATGAATAATAAGCTACTAGTCAACATAGATTAGTCAGTTAAAGAATGAATCATTGATCTAGTGGTAATTGTTTAATAAGCCAAGTAAAGGATCAATCTGTTTGGAAAAGAAGGACTTAGTGATAAAAGAATATGCGAAACGAGAACCCGATTCATTTGAATAAAGAAAGAATAAGCATAGTGGACCTTCGAATTATTCAGAAAGAAAACAAGGAAAGTCAAGTTTGATCAAGAAAGTAATATTGTATTTCAATGTGTATGTGTTATGTGCTTGTGTAGGTCACGCGCCATTGTCTGCTTGATTTATCTGATATGTCCAGTCTATCTGATTTGCTTCTGCAGCCATCTGTGAGTAATAACTTTGTAAAGTTATGTTCGATGTTATGTATTTTCAGTGTACTATGATACGAAATGATTGATTCTTGAAAAGCTATGATATGTTGGAAATGAATGAATGAATGTCCAGTTTTTCTGAAAAGTATTTGTGGCACCCTTAGTCGATAAGGCCCTCGCCCGGGGGATACAATACCGTGGCATAAGGCCCTCGCCCGGGGGATACAATACCGTGGCTACTTGCGCGCAAGATATGGACCTTTATGGTTGTTGGTACCAACTCTGTCTGTGGTCTCTAGACCAATTTGATCTGTTAGCTAATGGGTGTACCACATATGATTTTATGCAAAATCTGAATATGAATATGAATATGAATATGAGCATGTATCTAAATCTGTTTCTGATTTGAAATCTGAATATGCATAAGACTCTGTTTTGATAAGATTATGTTTCTGATATAAACTCTGATTTCTAACTCTGTGATGGACATCATTCGTTAAAACCCTTTACTCTGTTATTATTCACTGGGCTTTAGCTCACTGTATTATTTATGTATGTAGGTGATCAGGCGCGTGACCAGGCTTAGAGGCATCTGTCTAGAATCTGTTTTGTCAGCCAACCAATGTGCCTCCCGTGGAGGTTCCGAATGTGTCAAGTGTTTATTGCTAAGTAATTTTAAGTTTAAGTTCTGTTTTCTTGTTTGGTTAAACAAGTCTTGCGTATTTTGTAAACAGGGCTAAGTTCCTTTTTGGTCTAATCTGTATATATATGATGACTTAAAGATAATGTGTATTTATGTATATAAAAAGTTTTAAATTTTTCTGTCTCATATAAGTCTGCACAGCTCAATGGACGTTGTATATTCTTAATTGCTTCCGCTAACCCCTAATATTTTGTTAATCTGTTCAGAGGCCGTAGGTAATCCTCGGATTACTGGCCGGTTACGGTACCAAACCTATAGGGGCGGGTTTGGGTCGTGACAGAGTCTGCCCTTTCATTGGTGTCAATTTAATAAAAACATGATCGCCCACTTCATATTCCCTGTCTCGCCTTCGGACATCCGCGTAACTTTTCTATCGGCTTTGCGCAGTTTTCAATCTTTGTTGAATTAATTTCACCTTTTCCATTGTTTCATGTACAATCTCAAGCCCAAGTAAAGGCCCATATCCAACTTCTACCCAACAAATAGGAGACCAAAATTTCTTTCCATATAAAGCCTCGAAAGGCACCATATCAATTCTCGAATGAAAATTGCTATTGTAGGCGAATTCGGTTAAAGGCAAGTGAGTTTCCCAATTCCCTTGAAAATCAAGCACACACATACGCAACATGCCCTCCAGAGTTTGGATTGTTCTTTCTGACTGGCCATCGGTCTGTGTGTGGTATGCACTGTTCAATCTCAATTCAGTACCCAATGCCTTTTGCAAACTTTGTCAAAATCTCGATGTGAATTGTGAGTCCCTATCTGAAACAATTAACATAGGCACTCCATGCAATCTAACAATCTCATTAATGTAAATTATAGCCAACTTATCCGCATTATAAATTGTTTTAACAAGTAAGAAGTGAGTAGATTTAGTCAAACAGTCAACAATAACCCAAATTGAATCCATACCTCTATTGAAGCGAGGTAGTCTAACAATAAAATCCATAGTGATATGCTCTCATTTCCACTCAGGTATCGGCAGTGGTTAGAGCAATCTTGCAAGTCGTTGATGCTCAGCTTTGACTTGTTGGCATTGTAAACATTTACATATAGATTCGGTGATTTCTTTCTTCATTCCCGGCCATCAAAAATTAAGCTTCAAGTTTTGGTACATTTTTGTATTCCCTGAATGGATAAAAAAATTTGAACTGTTGGCTTCTTGCATAACTCGCTTCTTCAAATCAACATCATTTGGTACACATAATCGACCTTGGAATTTCAATACATCATTCTCAAAAATAAAGTCCGGCCTCGGCTTGGATTCCCGTTTGTCAATAATCTTTCTCAAAAATTCATCTTGTTGCTGTTTCTCTTTAATTTCTTCAAGAATCGTCGGTTGAGCAGAAATAGCAGTCAATGTCCCTCCTTGTTCTCGCAAAACAATTTCAACTTCCAATTTCTCAAGGTCTTGTGGCAATTCACTTTGTCCAGTAAGTAAGCAAGCCAAATTCTAAATTGATTTTCAACTAAGTGCATCGACAACAGTGTTAGCTTTCCCCAGATGGTACAAGATTTGCAAGTCACAATCTTTTATTAGTTCTATCCATCTCTGTTGTCTCATATTCAGCTCTTTTTGGGTAAAGAAATACTTTAAACTTTTGTGATCCGTATAAACTTCACATGTCGCTCCATATAGGTAGTGGCGCCAAATTTTCAATGCAAACACTACTGTGGCGAGCTCCAAATCATGAGTAAGATAATTCTTTTCATGTGGCCTCCATTGTCAGGAAGCATATGCAATTTCTTTACCATTCTGCATTAATACACACCCCAAACCTTTATAAGAAGTATCACTAAAAATAGTAAATCCATCCGTACCTGAGGGTAAGGTGAGAATCAGTGCAGTCACAAGTCGAGTCTTTAACTCTTGAAAAGCTAATTCTCTCTGATCGGTCCAGTCAAACGGTACCCCTTTCTGAGTCAATTGAGTCAAAGGCAAAGCAATTTTAGAGAAGTCTTTCACGAATCTTCGGTAGTATCCGACCAAACCCAAGAAACTTCAAACTTCGATAACAGTAGTCGGTCTAGGCCAATTCACAACTGCTTTTATTTTCTATTGGTCGACAGAAATGCCATCTTTACTAATCACATGTCCCAAAAACATAACACTATCAAGCCAAAATTCATACTTTGTCAGTTTTGCATATAATTTCTCCTCTCTCAAGGTTTGCAAAGCAATTCTTAAATGATATTCATGTTCCTCTTTACTTTTGGAATAAATCAAAATGTCATGTATAAAAACAATCACAAATTCATTGAGGAATGGCTTGAAAATTTTGTTCATAAGATCCATACATGCAGCAGGCACATTAGTAACTCCGAAAGGCATAACAAGAAATTCATAATGTCCGTACCTTGTTCGGAAGGCAGTCTTTTCTACATCTTCGGCTTTGAATTTTAATTGGTGGTAACCCGATCTAAGATCAATTTTGGAAAAGACTTGAGCACCATGCAATTGGTCAAATAAATCATCAATGCGAGGCAACGGATACTTGTTCTTCACTGTCACCTTGTTCAACTCACGATAGTCTATGCAAAGTCTCAATGAACCATCCTTCTTTTTCACAAATAAGACTGGAGCACCCCACGGTGATGTACTAGGCCTGATAAACTTTTTATCCAACAACTACTACAACTAGATTTTCAATTCTTTCAATTCAGTAGGTGTCATTTGATACGGAGCTTTGGAAATTGGCTACGTACCCTATATCACCTCAATAGTGAACTCAATCTCCCTGTCAATCAAATCCCCAGGCAAATCATCTGGAAAAACATCTAGGAATTCTCTAATTATAGGAATACTATCCACATTAGCTTTAGTATCATTTGGGAATTCTTTGACTATAGGAATACTATCCACATTAGCTTTAGTATCAGTAGGCACAGTCAATACATAACACAAATACCTTTTACACCTCTTTTTAATCAATTTGCATGCTTTCATAGATAAAATCAAGTATGAGAGAGGTACGACACCAACTCTGTTAAATATAAATTTAGGCAACCCGGATGGACGAAAAACAACTTGTTTTGTTACGCAATCAATGGAGGCATGATATTTTGTTAACCAGTCCATCCCCAAAATTACATCAAAGTGATCAGGATTTAGAGGCAATAAATCAACATATAAAACTACATCCCCAATAACAATCTCACATGCAATATATACATAAGCACAAGTCATAGACCCCCTGATAGGTGAAGATACAACCAATAAATAGTTCATGGGTTCCAATGGTCTAGACAATTTTTTCGAAAAAGCATGCGACACAAAGGAATCTGTAGACCCCGAGTCAATCAAAATATAAGCATTTTGAGCACAAATAGGGAGTATACCTGACACCACTGTCTCAGTATTCTGCACATCCCTTGGTACAAGTGCAAACACCTGGTCTTGCCTCAAGGTTTCTCTCCCGATAGCTTTAGGATTGGGTTTTGGTGTAGCGGTTAATTCTGCAACACTCGCTAAGGGTCTACTAGTGCCTTGCAATGCAAGAAGACAATCTTTGACTATATGGCCCACCTTGCCACACCTCTAACATGCCCCATAAATTTTGTAACAAACCCCTCTATGTCTTCTGCCACATTCTGGATAAGGTGGTATAGAATTGTTCCCCTGACTGGAACTACTGGTTGACCCTGTATTCTGTTTCTTACTCTATAAGTTATTCCGGCCCTTTTTGAAATTAAAACTTTATCTCTTACCCCGCCATTCAGTCACTGGCGTCTTAGCTTGCTTCAAGGCTGCAATGTTCGCCTCGGCCATGATAGCTCGGTCAAGGACATCGATCCAGTCAAGTATCTCCACATTAAGTCCTCCCTCAAACCAAGTTTCAATGCATGATAGCTCTGAATGTAATGTTATGAGTTTTGAAGTGTTTTCCAGAAAATTAGCCCATGAGGATCGAATTTCATGCATTGAAACTTGGTTTTGAGCTTGAGGTTCAAATCTGGACTTTCCAGAATTTGGACTCACGTTCGAGCGGGGAAAGTGGCGCTCGAGCGTGAAATTCGTACTCCCAGCACTTTGCATTGTTTTACAATTCGCTCGAGCGGAAGAATGAACGCTCGAGCGAGGACTTGTATCATACGCTCGAGTGGGTGTCGAGCACCCATCGAGCGTGATTTTCACACATCCAGTACTTTTGCCATGTTTTGCAGTCCGCTCAAGCGGGGAAAGTTACGCTCGAGCGGGGAACCTTTGTCTGCATGTCCGCTCGAGCGGAGAACGCCACGCTCGAGCGGGACCCTGTTTTTCTGAAAATTTTGTAAGGTTGTTTTAAGTGCATCTTTGCATCCTTATTCTATCCTAGGCTTTCTTAGGCCTAGTTTAAGACATCTTAATGAGCATATAAATGTAGAACCGCACCGAGTCTGAGTAGGGACTAAGTCTTTGATTCCTGAATGTGAACTTAGTGTGTGTTCGTCCTGTAAACTGTGTAGGGTTGGCATCTGAGGACGCGCTCTAGCTTAGCTGTAGCCTTGAACTCTGTGAGTAACAACTGTGTAAAGATATGTTCAAATACGAATATCTTCTGAATGGTTAAATAGTACTGTTTCTGAATTGATACTGTTAACTGAATGAATGTATGTCCTCTACTCTGAACTGTATTGTGGCATCCATAGCAACTATTGTTACTGTTACTGCTACTGTTACAGAGATCTCTGTTAGTTCCTATCTCGGAACTTCTGTTTACTGTTATGATGGCCATCATTGACTGCTCGGTCTTTCAAGACCTACTGTTTACTGTACTGTTCTGCTAATGGATGTACCACATATGACTGTTATGACTGAATGACTGATATACTGAATCAATTGACTGTTTTCAATACTGAAAGGACATTCATTCTTAACCTCTTTACGCATTATGTTATTCACTAGGCTTTAGCTCACTGCTCATATATATATGTAGGTGTACAGGCACCGGACCGTTGCTACGAGCGTCGGGGTAAACTCCGGTTTTGTCAAGCCAACCTATGTGCCTCACCGCGAGGTTCCAAGTCCTTCAAGCCAGGGCTTCTGGGGATGTTTTAGATTTTTCCCTTTTTGTACCTGTTTTTGTAATACTGTATAGACTGACTGTACCCGTACTGTACTGTTGCGTCAGGGATTTAGTTTCTGACCTGGTTATCTGTATATGACTGTGTATATGTGCATACTGTTTGGGTACCGAATGTGAATGTCTTATGAAAAGTCTTTTTGCATACAGACTGTCACAGCTCATTGGACATTTTTTAATTACTATTTTGGCTTCCGCCAGCCCCTGTACTCTGTATTACTGTTATTACTATTAAGCAGGCCTTCGGTAATCACGGATTACTGGCCGGTTATGGTGCTAAATCCATAGGGGCGGGTTTGGGTCGTGGCAGAGTGGTATCAGAGCAATACTTAACCACGAGTTATACCGCACACACGTGTCCAAATGAGCTATAGGGTGCCCTAGGAAAGCAATTAGGGCATCACATGAGCATGAAAAGTGTGTGTGGATATGACATGAATATGTGTTAATGTGTTGAAACATATAACTGCTTATGTTTATAATTGCTATAACTGCTTATAGTGAAATGGACAACGCAAGAAATGTTGATGAATCTGAATGTAATGTTATGAGTTTTGAAGTGTTTTCCAGAAAATTAGCCCATGAGGATCGAATTTCATGCATTGAAACTTGGTTTTGAGCTTGAGGTTCAAATCTGGACTTTCCAGAATTTGGACTCACGCTCGAGCAGGGAAAGTGGCGCTCGAGCGTGAAATTCGTACTCCCAGCACTTTGCATTGTTTTACAGTTCGCTCGAGCGGAAGAATGAACGCTCGAGCAGGGACTTGTATCACACGCTCGAGCGGGTGTCGAGCACCCATCGAGCGTGATTTTCACACATCTAGTACTTTTGCCATGTTTTGCAGTCCGCTCAAGCGGAGAAAGTTACGCTCGAGCGGGGAACCTTTGTCTGCATGTCCGCTCGAGCGGAGAAAGCCACACTCGAGGGAGACCCTATTTTTCTGAAAATTTTGTAAGGTTGTTTTAAGTGCATCTTTGCATCCTCATTCTATCCTAGGCTTTCTTAGGCCTAGTTTAAGACATCTTAATGAGGATATAAATGTAGAACCGCACCGAGTCTAAGTAGGGACTAAGTCTTTGATTCCTGAATGTGAACTTAGTGTGTGTTCGTCCTGTAAACTGTGTAGGGTTGGCATCTGAGGACGCTCTCTAGCTTAGCTGTAGCCTTGAACTCTGTGAGTAACAACTGTGTAAAGATATGTTCAAATACGAATATCTTCTGAATGGTTAAACAGTATTGTTTCTGAATTGATACTGTTAACTGAATGAATGTATGTCCTCTATTCTGAACTGTAATGTGACATCCATAGCAACTATTGTTACTGTTACTGCTACTGTTACAGAGATCTCTGTTAGTTCCTATCTCGGAACTTCTGTTTACTGTTATGATGGCCATCATTGACTGCTCGGTCTTTCAAGACCTACTGTTTACTGTACTGTTTTGGTAATGGATGTACCACATATGACTGTTATGACTGAATGACTGATATACTGAATCAATTGACTGTTTTCAATACTGAAAGGACATTCATTCTTAAACTCTTTACGCATTATGTTATTCACTAGGCTTTAGCTCACTGCTCATATATATATGTAGGTGTACAGGCACCGGACCGTTGCTAGAAGCGTCGGGGTAAACTCCGATTTTGTCAAGCCAACCTATGTGCCTCACCGCGAGGTTCCAAGTCCTTCAAGCCAGGGCTTCTGGGGATGTTTTAGATTTTTCCCTTTTTGTACCTGTTTTTGTAATACTGTATAGACTGATTGTACCCGTACTGTACTGTTGCGTCAGGATTTAGTTTCTGACCTGGTTATCTGTATTTGACTGTGTATATGTGCATACTGTTTGGGTACCGAATGTGAATGTATTATGAAAAGTCTTTTTGCATACAGACTGTCACAGCTCATTGGACATCTTTTAATTACTGTTTTGGCTTCCGCCAGCCCCTGTACTCTGTATTACTGTTATTACTATTAAGCAGGCCTTCGGTAATCACGGATTACTAGCCGGTTATGGTGCTAAATCCATAGGGGCGGGTTTGGGTCGTGACAGAGTGGTATCAGAGCGATACTTAACCACGAGTTATACCGCACACACGTGTCCAAATGAGCTATAGGGTGCCCTAAGAAAGCAATTAGGGCATCACATGAGCATGAAAAGTGTGTATGGATATGACATGAATATGTGTTAATGTGTTTAAACATATAACTGCTTATGTTTATAATTGCTATAAACTGCTTATAGTGAAATGGACAACGCAAGAAATGTTGATGAATCTGAATGTAATGTTATGAGTTTTGAAGTGTTTTCCAGAAAATTAGCCCATGAGGATCGAATTTCATGCATTGAAACTTGGTTTTGAGCTTGAGGTTCAAATCTGGACTTTCCAGAATTTGGACTCACGCTCGAGCAGGGAAAGTGGCGCTCGAGCGTGAAATTCGTACTCCCAGCACTTTGCATTGTTTTACAGTTCGCTCGAGCGGAAGAATGAACGCTCGAGCAGGGACTTGTATCACACGCTCGAGCGGGTGTCGAGCACCCATCGAGCGTGATTTTCACACATCCAGTACTTTTGCCATGTTTTGCAGTCCGCTCAAGCGGGGAAAGTTACGCTCGAGCGGGGAACCTTTGTCTACATGTCCGCTCGAGCGGAGAAAGCCACACTCGAGTGAGACCCTATTTTTCTGAAAATTTTGTAAGGTTGTTTTAAGTGCATCTTTGCATCCTCATTCTATCCTAGGCTTTCTTAGGCCTAGTTTAAGACATCTTAATGAGGATATAAATGTAGAACCGCACCGAGTCTAAGTAGGGACTAAGTTTTTGATTCCTGAATGTGAACTTAGTGTGTGTTCGTCCTGTAAATTGTGTAGGGTTGGCATCTGAGGACGCGCTCTAGCTTAGCTGTAGCCTTGAACTCTGTGAGTAACAACTGTGTAAAGATATGTTCAAATACGAATATCTTCTGAATGGTTAAACAGTACTGTTTCTGAATTGATACTGTTAACTGAATGAATGTATGTCCTCTATTCTGAACTGTATTGTGACATCCATAGCAACTATTGTTACTGTTACTGCTACTGTTACAGAGATCTCTGTTAGTTCCTATCTCGGAACTTCTGTTTACTGTTGTGATGGCCATCATTGACTGCTCAGTCTTTCAAGACCTACTGTGTACTGTACTGTTCTGCTAATGGATGTACCACATATGACTGTTATGACTGAATGACTGATATACTGAATCAATTGACTGTTTTCAATACTGAAAGGACATTCATTCTTAACCTCTTTACGCATTATGTTATTCACTAGGCTTTAGCTCACTGCTCATATATATATGTAGGTGTACAGGCACCGAACCGTTGCTAGGAGCGTCGGGGTAAACTCCGGTTTTGTCAAGCCAACCTATGTGCCTCACCGCGAGGTTCCAAGTCCTTCAAGCCAGGGCTTCTGGGGATGTTTTAGATTTTTCCCTTTTTGTACCTGTTTTTGTAATACTGTATAGACTGACTGTACCCGTACTGTACTGTTGCGTCAGGGATTTAGTTTCTGACCTGGTTATCTGTATATGACTGTGTATATGTGCATACTGTTTGGGTACCGAATGTGAATGTATTATGAAAAGTCTTTTTGCATACAGACTGTCACAGCTCATTGGACATTTTTAATTACTGTTTTGGCTTCCGCCAGCCCCTGTACTCTGTATTACTGTTATTACTATTAAGCAGGCCTTCGGTAATCACGATTACTGGCCGGTTACGGTGCTAAACCCATAGGGGCGGGTTTGGGTCGTGACAGAGTGGTATCAGAGCGATACTTAACCACGAGTTATACCGCACACACGTGTCCAAATGAGCTATAGGGTGTCCTAGGAAAGCAATTAGGGCATCACATGAGCATGAAAAGTGTGTGTGGATATGACATGAATATGTGTTAATGTGTTTAAACATATAACTGCTTATGTTTATAATTGCTATAACTGCTTATAGTGAAATGGACAACGCAAGAAATGTTGATGAATCTGAATCCTCTGAGGCAAGAATGGCAAGGCTGGAGAGAATGATGGAACTATTAACTGAAAGACTAGGGCAACAACAGAACTAACAGCCCCCGCCTCCTCCAGTACAGCCAGAGCCACCTGTTAATGATGATATAATAGCTCTGACACAAAAGTTTAGCAAGATGAAACCGCCATCCTTTTAGGGAGGCCTTGAACCCTTGAAAACTGAATCATGGGTTCTTGAGACAGAAAAATTGTTCGAAGTGTTTCCGTGCTCTGAAGCACATAAAGTGTTGCTAGCTACCTTCACCTTACAAGAAGAAGCTAGAAGGTGGTGGATGCTAGTCCGTGACACCAACACCGTTATGACTTGGGCTCAATTCAAAGGAGCCTTCTTCGAAAAGTATTTCCCTCAGTGTGTCAGGGATAGGAAAGTGACTGAGTTTGAACAGCTGAGACAAGGCATCATGTCGGTAGCCGAGTATGAAACAAATTTTACCGAACTTGCTAGATATGCACCACATATGGTGGACGTTGACTACAAGAAGGCCAGGAAATTTGAAGGCGGCCTTAATGTTGAAATCCTTGACAGAATCAATGTTCTAAAATTACTGAAGTATGTAGATGTTCTTGACCGAGCAATCATGGCTGAGTCAAACATCGAGGCATTGAAACAGACTGAAACACCAGCGACTGAATGGCGTGGTAAGAGACGGGGTTTTAAATTCAAGAAAGGCAAGAATAAACCATTGAACAAAAAGCAGAATACAGGGTCAACAACTAGTTCTAGCCAAGGGAACCGTTCTATACCGCCCTGTTCTGAATGTGGTAAGAATCATAAGGGGGTTTGTTATAAAATCTCTGGTGCTTGTTACAGGTGTGGCAAGGTGGGCCACATGGTCAAAGATTGCCCTTCCACTTCACAAGGCAATAGTAAAGCTGCACCTAGCACAGCAGCATCAACTGTCGCACCAAAACCTAACCCTAAAGCTACCGGGAAAGAGCCTATGAGGCAAGGCCAAGTGTTCGCACTCGTACCGGGAGATGTACAAAATACCGAGACCGTTGTGTCAAGTATACTCTCAATTTGTACTCAAAATGCATATGTACTGATTGATTCGGGGTCTACACATTCATATGTATCGCATGCTTTTTCGCGAAAATTGAATAGACCATTGGAACCCATGAATTACTTGTTAGCTGTATCTTCACCTGTTGGGGATCTGTGACTTGTGCTTATATGTACCCTGCATGTGAAATTATTGTTGGGGATATGCATCTGTATATTGATTTACTGCCATTGAATATTGACCATTTTGATGTAATATTGGGGATGGACTGGTTACAAAAATATCATGCTACTATTGACTGTGTAACGAAACAAGTGTTTTCCGTCCACCTGGTTTACCCGAATTTGTGTTTAACGGGATTGGAGTAGTACCTCCCCCATATCTGATTTCATCTATGAAAGCTTGTAAATTGATTAAGAAAGGGTGTAAAGGGTATCTGTGTTCTGTATTGACTGTACCTACTGATGTTAATGCTAATGTGAACAGTATTCCTATAGTCAGAGAATTCCCAGATGTTTTTCCAGATGATCTGCCAGGGGATTTGATTGATAGGGACATTGAGTTCACCGTTGATGTGATTCCAGGTACACAGCCAGTATCTAAAGCTCCTTACCGAATGGCTCCGACCGAACTGAAAGAATTGAAAGTGCAGCTGCAAGAACTGTTAGATAAGAAGTTCATCAGGCCCAGTACTTCACCGTGGGGCGCACCTGTCTTGTTTGTGAAAAAGAAAGACGGCTCACTGAGACTTTGTATTGACTACCGTGAACTGAACAAGGTAACTGTGAAAAATAAATATCCATTACCGCGTATTGATGACTTATTTGATCAGTTACAGGGTGCTCAAGTATTCTCTAAGATTGATCTCAGATCCGGATATCATCAGCTGAAAGTTAAACCAGAGGACATTGATAAAGCTGCTTTTCGAACGAGGTATGGACATTATGAATTTCTAGTTATGCCTTTTGGAGTTACCAATGCACCTGCTGCATTTATGGACCTCATGAATAGGATTTTTAAACCATTCCTCGATGACTTTATTGTTGTATTCATAGATGACATTCTGATTTATTCCAAGAGTAGAGAAGAACATGAACATCATCTGAGACTTGCCTTACAGACCCTAAGAGAACAGAAACTTTATGCTAAACTGACTAAATGTGAATTCTGGCTTGATCATGTTATGTTTTTGGGACATGTTATTAGTAGGGATGGAATTTCAGTTGATCCACAGAAAGTTGAAGCAGTAGTGAATTGGCCTAGACCAACAAATGTTACAGAAGTCCGAAGCTTTTTGGGGTTAGCCGGGTATTACAGAAGATTTGTCAAAGATTTCTCCAAAATTGCCCTACCACTGACACAGTTGACTCAGAAAGGGATATCATTTGACTGGACTGACCAAAGGGAATCAGCATTCCAAGAGTTGAAAACTCGACTTGTGACTGCACCGGTTCTTACCCTACCTTCAGGTACGGATGGTTTTACCATTTTTAGTGATGCTTCTCATAAGGGTTTGGGATGTGTTTTAATGCAGAATGGGAGAGTTATTGCCTATGCTTCCCGACAACTGAGACCGCATGAAAAGAACTACCCGACCCATGACTTGGAACTTGCTGCAGTAGTATTTGCATTGAAAATCTGGCGTCACTACCTTTATGGGGCGACATGTGAGGTGTATACCGACCACAAGAGTTTGAAATACTTCTTCACACAGAAAGAACTGAACATGAGACAGCGGAGATGGCTAGAATTGATTAAAGACTATGACCTACAGATTTTGTACCATCCGGGGAAAGCCAACACTGTTGCCGATACATTGAGTCGGAAATCGATTGGAAACTTAGCCTGTTTACTCACCGAATAGAAAGAGTTGCTATGTGACCTTGAAAAGTCTGAAATTGAGATTGTTTTGCGAGAACGAGGTGGGACAATAGCTGCTATTTCTGCTCAACCGACACTGATTGAAGAGATTAAAGAGAAACAGCAACAGGATGACTTCTTAAAGAAGATCATCGAAGAACGAGAATCTAAACCGAGGCCGGATTTCAAATTTGAGAATAATGTACTGAAATTTCAGGGAAGATTGTGTGTACCGAATGATTCTGAACTGAAAAGAAGAATTCTGCAAGAGGGCCACAATTCAAAACTGTCTATCCATCCAGGGAATACAAAAATGTACCAAGATTTGAAACTGAATTTCTGGTGGCCGGGAATGAAGAAGGAAATTGCTGATTTTGTATCGAAATGTCTTCATTGCCAACAAGTCAAAGCCGAACATCAACGACCCGCAGGCTTATTGCAGCCCTTACCGATACCGGAATGGAAATGGGAACATATCACCATGGATTTCATTGTCGGTTTGCCTCGCTCCAGTAAAGGTATGGACTCAATTTGGGTTATTGTTGATAAACTGACTAAATCTGCTCATTTCTTACCTGTCAAAACAATTTATAATGCGGACAAATTGGCTGTAATCTATGTTGATGAGATTGTTAGATTGCATGGAGTGCCTGTGTCCATTGTTTCTGATAGGGACTCGAAGTTTACATCGAGATTCTGGCAAAGCTTACAGACAGCATTGGGTACTGAACTGAGACTGAGTAGTGCATACCATCCTCAGACAGATGGCCAGTCAGAAAGAACCATCCAGACTCTGGAGGATTTACTGAGAATGTGTGTCCTTGATTTCCAGGGAAATTGGGAAAGCCATTTGCCTTTAGCCGAATTTGCTTACAACAACAGCTTTCACTCAAATATTGGTATGGCGTCTTTCGAGGCATTGTATGGCAGAAAATGTTGATCTCCGATTTGCTGGGCAAAAGTTGGAGATGGGCCTTTGCTTGGGCCCGAGATTGTGTATGAAACTACAGAAAAAGTGAAATTGATTCAACAGAGACTGAAAACCGCACAGAGCCGACAGAAAAGTTATGCGGATGTCAGAAGGCGAGACAGAGAATATGAAGTAGGTGATCACGTTTTTGTGAAAGTGACACCGATGAAAGGGCAGACCCGTTTTGGGGTTAAAGGCAAGCTAGCGCCGAGATATGTCGGACCGTATGAGATTATCGAGAAAATCAATCCGGTGGCGTATCAAGTAGCGCTTCCTCCTGAAATGGAGCATATGCATAACGTGTTCCACATTTCTATGTTGAGGGACTACCTCCGGGATCCTTTCCATGTGATAGAGCCTACTCGTGTAGTGCTGAGTGATGACTACACTTATGAAGAACGGCCTATTCAGATTGTGAACAGACGGATCAAGAAGTTGAGAAACAAAGAGATTCCGTTAGTGAAAGTTGACTGGCAAAACCATGGTGGCGTGTATGCCACTTGGGAAAGGGAAGATGACATGGCCAAGAGATATCCTGAATTGTTCCCACTGAATCCTGTTTTCTTCCAGAACGAAGGTAATTCGAGTTTGGAGGACCAAACTCTTTATAAGGAGGGGAGACTGTAATAACCCTCACCACTGATTACTGGTTAACCACTGATTACTGCTAAACTGAGACTGATTATGATAAGTAATTGAATCGACTGAAATACTGAACTGACTGATTGAATGTACTAGTTTAAATGCATTTCTATCTGTTTGACTGTTAAATTATCTGTCCATGTTTTATGCTTTAAACTGCAAATTGAAGGCCTTGTCGGCGGCCGAATCCGAAATTGATCGATGTTTTATGATCATTAGAATTTATGTGATTTTATGGCATATTTAATTAAAATGTGATTTGGTATGATTAAATTAGATCAAATATTGATAAATTGCACCACTTGGACTTATTCACCAATTTGCCACATTAGTGGCCCACTACATAGGACATATTGAGATTTGTTTTCACCTCATTTCATTACATTTCATCAGCCATTTCTTGAGCTATAGTCGACTAGAGAGAGAGAGTGAGAGGAAAACTTGATTTCAACAATTTTAGCTTGGAGACTTGAAGGAATTGAAGGATAAGTGCATAATTGAGCTTCCATACTTGTAATTGAGGACCTAAGGTAGGAGAAACCTCTTCTTAATTGTGTATTTGAGTTGATTCTTGCATGATCCATGAGAAATTAGAGATTCTAGCCAAGAGTTAGTTCAAAATGTTGAATTGTAGCATAAATCATGCATGCATGTTGCCATTCTTGAGTTTTGAAGTTATGGTTCATGAAATTCCACATGCATGTTCATATTTTGCATTGGACCATGAATTCATCATGTTTTTGGAAAGATTGGCTCTTTTGAGCTAGTGATTAAAGCTTTGAATTGGTTTAAATTCATGCATGTTCAATTGGAATCATGTTCATGAAATTGGGTTTGAAATTGGATTTAATTGAACTTCCTTTGGGCTTTGATTTTACAATTGATCTTGAAACATGTAATGTTATGAGTTTTGAAGTGTTTTCCAGAAAATTAGCCCAAGAGGATCGAATTTGATGCATTGAAACTTGGTTTTGAGCTTGAGGTTCAAATCTGGAATTTCCAGAATTTGGACTCACGCTCGAGCGGGGAAAGTAGCGCTCGAGCGTGAAATTCGTGCTCCCAGCACTTTGCATTGTTTTACAGTCCGCTCGAGCGGAAGAATGGACGCTCGAGCGGGATCTTGTGTCACACGCTCGAGCGGGTGTCGAGCGCCCATCGAGCGTGATTTTCACACATCCAGTACTTTTGCCATGTTTTGCAGTCCGCTCGAGCGGGGAAAGTGACGCTCGAGCGGGGAACCTTTGTCTGCATGTCCGCTCGAGCGGGGAAAGCCACGCTCGAGCGGGACCCTGTTTTTCTGAAAATTTGTAAATGTTTTTTAAGTGCATCTTTGCATCCTCATTCCATCCTAGGCATTCTTAGGCCTAGTTTAAGACATCTTAATGAGGATATAGATGTAGAACCGCACCGAGTCTAAGTAGGGACTAAGTCTTTGATTCCGAATGTGAACTTAGTGTGTGTTCATCCTGTAAACTGTGTAGGGTTGGCATCTGAGGACGCGCTCTAGCTTATCTGTAGCCCAGAACTCTGTGAGTAACAACTGTGTAAAGATATGTTCAAATATGAATATCTTCTGAATGGTTAAACTGTACTGTTTCTGAATTGATACTGTTAACTGAATGAATGTATGTCCTCTATTCTGAACTGTATTGTGGCATCCATAGCAACTACTGTTACTGTTACTGCTACTGTTACAGAGATCTCTGTTAGTTCCTATCTTGGAACTTCTGTTTACTGTTATGATGGCCATCATTGACTGTTCGGTCTTTCAAGACCTACTGTTTACTGTACTGTTCTGCTAATGGATGTACCACATATGACTGTTATGACTGAATGACTGATATACTGAATCAATTGACTGTTTTCAATACTGAAAGGACATTCATTCTTAACCTCTTTACGCATTATGTTATTCACTGGGCTTTAGCTCACTGCTCATATATATATGTAGGTGTTCAGGCACCGGACCGTTGCTAGGAGCGTCGGGGTAAACTCCGGTTTTGTCAAGCCAACCTATGTGCCTCACCGCGAGGTTCCAAGTCCTTCAAGCCAGGGCTTTGGGGTGTTTTAGATTTTTCCCTTTTTGTACCTGTTTTTGTAATACTGTATAGACTGACTGTACCCGTTCTGTACTATTGTGTCAGGGATTTAGTTCCTGACCTGGTTATCTGTATATGACTGTATATATGTGCATACTGTTTGGGTACCGAATGTGAATGTATTATGAAAAGTCTTTTTGCATACAGACTGTCACAGCTCATTGGACATCTTTTAATTACTGTTTTGGCTTCCGCCAGCCCCTGTACTCTGTATTACTGTTATTACTGTTAAGCAGGCCTTCGATAATCACGGATTACTGGCCGGTTACGGTGCTAAACCCATAGGGGCGGGTTTGGATCGTGACACATAACATGTCCACACACACTCATTTATGCTCATGCAATGCCCTAATTGCTTTTCTAGGACATCCTATAGCTCATTTGGACATGTGTGGGCGGTATAACTCGTGCTCTAATACCACTCTTGTAACAACCCCGACCTCTGATTAGCCTATAAACTATGATTGATCATGCGTAATGAGTAATCAAGATGAAATTCTGAATTAATTGCATGTGTGTTATATTATTTGTGTTTCTATCTGTTTATCGAAGAAAGATATGTTTGTGTTTCTGTTTTGTTCTGCGAATTGAAGGTCTTATCGGCATCCGATCACGAAATTGACTTAGGTTATGTGTTACTTGGAATTTTTAGAATATTATGGTAGGATCAATTAAAATTTGATTCAAAATGAAATAATTTGAATAATTAATGTTCATTTGTTTAGTGGTAAGCTTAATTAATTAATTTTCTTAATCAAGCCTATAAAAGGCTTCTACACAAACGTGAGAGAGGGAGAGAAAGGCAAAGACTTGAGCTCAAGCTACGGGATTTGCTAGGAAGAAGAATAAATGAACTTAGAGACTCAAGAATTAAGCCTCTAACTCTCACCTTGGAAAGTCTAGGTAAGATAGATTGTACAATTTTAATGCCTAAGCCATGAATTCAAGAGAATTTAGTTGAATTATGCAAGAATGGATCTAGTGAGGTAGGAATGAAGAAGATATCATGCATGCATGCATATTTTCTTTCATTTTGAGCTTAATTGCTAAGAATTCTCACATGCATGCACCAAGTCTACCATAGTTTTGAGAATTCATCATGTTTTCCATTAATTTGCCTTCTTTGATCATGATTTGGAAGCTTTGTGTAACAACCCCAACCCATGATTAACTGCTAAACCATGATTAAGGATGCCTAATAAGTAATTAAGGTGAAATTTTGCATTAATTGCATGTGTATGACATTAGTTCTGTTTATATTTATCTGCGGTAGAAATATTTGTTTGTCTTTTCGTTCTATTTTGCGAATTAAAGGCCTTATCGGCATCCATCATGAAATTGACTTGGTTTCTGTGTTATTTAGAATTTTTAGAATTTTAAGGTAGGTTTAATTAGAAATCGATTCAGAACAAATTAAATTAGAATAATTAATAGCAATTAATTAGCCACTAATGATATTCCCTAATTAAGCCTATATAAGGCATAAGTAAGCTTTTGATTTCATTTTTACACTCATCCCCTCATCCTTGAGCTAAAAAACGTGAGAGAGAGACAGAGAGAGAGAGAGAGAGAGAGAGACCAAGAGGGAAGTGATTAACAAGGGAATTGCTAGAGAACTTAGAGGTTTTGGCTTGGGACTTCAAACAAGTAACCAATTAGAGTGTAATTGATCATCTAAGGTAAGAATTCAACCTTCTACCTTTGGGATTGAGTCACTTAGCACATGAATTCAAAGAATTAAGCTATGTAATTCTAGAATTGAGCTTAGATAGGTGAAAATGAGAGTGAATTATACATGCATGCATAATTCTCATGCTTTTGAAGTTGAAGTCAAAGAATTTTTCCACATGCATGAAGATTTACTTGCATACTTTGAAGAATTTAACTTGGTTTCACCTGTATTCCTTCAAGTGTTCATGTTTTAGAAACGTTGGACTTGCATCATCACATGCATGTTATGTTTTTACACTGTTAAGTTTAATTTTAAAGAATTGACATGCTTTGGGCCTTGATTTTTGCGAAATGATTTTGAATTCATGACGTTTGAAAAGTTTCACAAGTTTCCTTAAGTTTTGGGCCCAAAAGAATGTGAATTATAGCTTTGAATTTGAGATTTGGACTTGGGAGTGCAATTTCAAAATTCCAGAATTCGACCTATTCGCTCGAGCGACCGATCTTGTGCTCGAGCGACCAAAAGTTGGCTCGAGCATAACATACATGCTTCCAGAAGTTCACATGTTTTGTAGACCGCTCGAGCGACAAGAGTTTCGCTCGAGCAAAGACCTTAGTCTCACGCTCAAGTGACCATCGAGCGTGTGTCGAGCAGAAAAAATCACACAACTAGTACTTTTGCCGAGTTTACAGACTGCTCGAGCGACCACTCACATGTTTGGATGTCCGCTCAAGCGAAGGAAGTTGCGCTCGAGCGAGACCCTTGTTTTCAGCATATTTGCCTAAGTGTTAAATAGCGTGTTTTGGCATCCTTATTGCAACCTAAGCATTCCTAAGCCCTAGTTAAGACATAATAATGAGGATAAAGACTAAAAACACACTAAGAAAGAAACAAAATGAACTAAGGATTATCCAGGTGTGTGTTTCAAGTATGTATCTGTTATGTTCGTGTAGGTCACGCGCCATCAGCTATTTCATTCGCCTACTATATCTACCAACTCTAGAGTCATCTGTGAGTAATAACTTAGTAAAGCTATGTTCAACTTTATTTATTTTTTGTATATGGAATAAGATCTAATTATGAAATGTTATGCTCTATACAATGAATGATTGTCTAATTTCTGACAAACACTGGTAGCAATAATTATATGGTTCAAGTATGTGATCTGTTCCCAGTACTGGAGGTTCCTTTGTAGAACTGGCAAGTATGTGATCTGTTCCCAGTACTGGAGGTTCCTGTGTGGAACTGGCAAGTATATTATCTATTTCCAGTACTGAAGGTTCCTTTGTGGAACTGGCAAGTATATTATCTATTCCTAGTACTGGAGGTTCCTTTATGGAACTGACAAGTATAACCCTTAATGTTCTGTATTTGATATGTTAATGCTATGGATGTACCATATATGAACAAGCATAAATCCTGGTTTCTGTATATAATCCAAACAAGAATATGAATATGAATATGAATATGAATTTGTTTCTATTTCTGAATTTGTTGAGACATCATTCATTAAACCTCTTTACTCTGTTATTATTCACTGGGCTTCCACTCACTGTTTATATTATGTATGTAGGTGAGTCAGCGCGTGACCAGGCTTAAGCTACTGCCTAGAGTTTTGGGTCAGCCAGCCACCGTGCCTCCTAAAGAGGTTCTCGTTTAAGAAGTCAAGGTTCATGGACTGTGCTTGAGTTTGTCTTGTGAAGAACGTTTATTTTGTTTTGTTCATCCGCATACCTTGTACGGTATTGTGAGACTTATGTGGATATGACGTCATATATGTATACATTTTATACAAGTTTTAAATTTATGTTCCATGTATGTCAGCACAGCTCAATGGACTATGTATATTTATATATTTGCTTCTGCAGCCCCCAAATTATATGCTATTTTGTTCAGAGGCCTTTGGTAATCCAATGATTACTGGCCGATTACGATGCTAAACCTATAGGGGCGGGTTTGGGTCGTGACATTTTGAACTCACTCCATTGCATATATGATACATTTTCAAAGTTTTGAATTTGAATTGGCACAATTATCATGCTTTTGGACTTTGATTTTGCGAAATGATTTTAGATTCTCAATGTTTTACAAGCTTGAGCTTGTTTTCTCAAGTTTTGCGGCCCAAAAGTTGCATTTTGAGACTTTGGATTTGAGTTTTGAGCTTGAAAGCAAATTTAAAAATTTCAGAATTTTGCTCCTACGCTCGAGCAACAGAACCTGCGCTCGAGCGACCACCTATGCATTTGTACTTCCGCTCGAGCAACAAATAGTTGGCTTGAGCGTAAAAGACATGCTTCTAGAAGTTCACATATTTTGCAGACCGCTCGAGCGACAAGAGTTGCGTTCGAGCGAAGACCCGAGTTTCACGCTCGAGCGATCGTCAAGCGAAAAATTCAACCAACCAGTATTTTTGAAAAGTTTACATACTACTCGAGCGAAGGAAGTTACGCTTGAGCGAGGCCCCTATTTTCAGCATATTTGCCTAAGTGTTTTCAAGTGCATTTTAGTATCCTCATTGCATCCTAAGCATTTCTAGGCCAAGATTAAGACATAATAATGAGGATAAGAAGTAAAAACACACCAAGATAAACAATAACTAATTTAATGAGTTCGGGTGTGTAATTTAGTACATATTCGTTCTGTATCTGTGTAGGTCACGCGCTACAAGTTATCTGATTTATCTGCTCTGCCTGTTCTACAAGTGAAGCCCTCTGTGAGTAATAACTTTGTAAAGCTATGTTTACGTTTAAGTAATTTCTTATATGATATGATATGATAAGAAATGTTCTGTTTTCTGACATGTTATGTTCTGAATCAATTAATGATTGTCTATATATTGAAAAGTATTTGCGGCATCCTTAGCACAAGGCCTAAGCCCGGGGGTAACAATACCGTGGTCTATAAGCACAAGACCCTTGCCTGGGAGTAATAATACCGTGGTCTCACAGTCCTTACCCCGGGGTAATAATACCGTGGTTTCATGGCCCTCATCCGGGAGTAATAATACCATGGCTTATGTATGTTATTTGTTCCTGATACCGAAGGTTACTTTATGGAACTGACAAGTATGATCCTTAATGCTCTGTATTTGATCTGTTAGCACTATTGGATATACCACATATGATTAAACATGAACTCTGATTTCTGTATATGATTCGAATAAGAATATGAATGCCAATCTGTTTCTGTTTTCTGAATTATTATAGGACATCATTCATTCAACCCTTTACTCTGTTATTATTTACTGGGCTTCCGCTCACTATTTATATTATATATGTAGGTGAGCAGGCGCGTGACCAGGCCTAAGCTGTTGCCTGGAAAGTTTTGCTTTGTCAGCCAGCCACCGTGCCTCCCGGGGAGGTTCCCATCTAAGAAGTCAATTTTGTGAATCGTGTGAAAGATGTTTTGTTTTGTTTTTGTCTATCTGTACATAGTGCTAAGTCCCTTATGATACTATCTGTATGGTGATGCATGACGTATGAAAGTTAACAATATCTGTATATATATAGATATATATGTTTTAAATTTTCTATCTCATGTACGTTTACACAGCTCTATTTACATTGTATTTTGTATATTTGCTTTCGCAGCCCCTTATATTTTGTGATTATGTTCTGAGGCCTTTGATAATTCAAGGATTACTGGCCGATTACGATCCTCAACCTATAGAGGCAGGTTTGAGTCGTGAAGGATTTAGCATCATACCCGGCCAGTAATCCATGATTACCAAAGGCCTGCTTAACAGTTATAACAATTGTACAATAAGAGGGGCCGGCGGAAACTTGTAAATATTAAAACATAATATCCAAAGAGCTGTGAGGACTTAAATGAACAACACAAGTTTCATATACTTAAATATGCACAAACACTTAAGTCTATAAGACGTTTATATACAAAAACAAAACAGATGTTAGAGAATTAAATCCCAAAGCCAAAACAAATTATACTACATTCACTTGACTTTATATAACATTCAAAAATGGTGGATTTAGATCATCCCAAAAAGCCTTGACATAAACAGTTCGAAACCTCGCGATGAGGCACAATAGGTTAGCTTGACAAAACGGAATCAGGTTGACGCCGCTAACTTTGCTCCGGTGCCTAACCACCTACATATATATAATAAATTATGAGCTAAGCCTAGTGAATAACTGTGGGAGCCAGAAAAATATAGATACTAAACTTATTGAGGCTAATTCAAACAAGGCCTACAATAGATCCAGCCCAAACAAATATCACACCCCTCCATCTATATAAGGGAGAGGGCATCCCAAGTGAAGGTAAGTCTCATCTCTCTCCATAGAACACACACACCCTTTCATTTTTGCTGCTTCTTTCCTTGATTCAATGACTAACTTCATCATCGGAGTGTCTCCGGCCGACAACCCCGGTTGGGTGGCGTCGACTATGTTTATCATTGCAGATCTATAGGGGTGAAACTTTTCTCTTCATTGGATCTCTTCAATAATCTATGTGAGAGGGTTTTTCTGGGTCTCACAATTGGCACCGTCTGTGGGAAGTGTCTGAAAGAGTTCAACGAAGTAAATAGTAAACATGTGACTGTAAGTAAAAATTCAACAACACTTTGATGGTGATCTATGTTCTCTCTGATTAAACTTATTTTAAAATTATTTGAAAATCGGTTCTTGAATTATATATACATATGTGTGTGCTTACAAACTCTGGCAAAACCTTTGTTCATGGTGCATGTTGATGAAAAAGTTTTAAACCAGAATAAAATTCATGGGTCTACTTTTACATCTCTGTTTTCTCTCTCTAAAAATGGGTTTCACACTTTTCTTGGTGCAAACATCTTTTCAGCAATTCAATAACGTTGCTTGGCTAAATTTATACATGGGTCTGTCCATTTATTTATTTATTCTTTATTTCTCAAAACTTATCTTAAAGTTAATTCTTAACGTGTATGCATGTGTACCAATGCTAAAAATTTATGTAGAATCCAAGGCTGGGTCTTCAGGTTTTCTCTGTCTAGAATTATTCCCATCAAGAGACATTGCCATTAATTGATGCTAACCAAAATCTCGACAAAATCGAAGATCCAAGATATATTGCATACGTAAGGACATCTCAAGTTGTTTTTCTTTGTGAGCAGCTTTGATTGGCCAAATTCACCCCTAGTCTTTATTTATTTATTTATCTCTCGGCTAAAATAAATTTAGCAAATCTCTCGGCTTTATATTTTTTCGACTCCGCGTATACAGGTAAAAAAAATATATATTTGCATGCATAAAGAACTTTATTAATGACCTGTTGGGTTCAAGAACCACGTATTGCAATTATACCGTCTTCACTTTCTCTCTCTAGAAGTATCCTCAGCCAGAAAAATTGGCAATGTTAGAACCACTTCAATTACCATAAAGGCTCATAATATTTCCTTTCCTTAAACTTCTAACTCTATTTCTCTAAGTATAATTTCACCAATTTATTGTTTATATGAAACTATGATCTTTACTAAAGTTTTTGCATAGTTTGAGTTGGATTGGGTCAACATTATTGTTCGGCCAAAACAAAGCCAAAAGGAGATGGTCAAGTATTCTCGGCCAAAGAGGAGTTGTCGAAGAAGTATTTCGGCAAACCAACGTTGCCAACTTGCCGACCAAGCTATCTTGGCAAGCCGACGCTCGAGATACGGAGCCGACCAAGAGTCTCGGCCAGCCACGAACCCAAGGTATCTAGACCCAACTGACAATCCCACTAAAGTGTTGCTCCATCTAAAGTTTTGCGATGCCACTTCAATGATTGTTCCGCAATACCATTCTCTCGGAGGTGCTAGTAGACTGTCACGATCATTTTGGCATGGCCAAGTTGCCAAACTCAGCAAAACCAAAGGCCAAAGTGTTGCTGACCAAGTTCTCGGCGAAGTCAAAATTATAAATAAGGCCCCGTGTTTTGGCACTAGTTACCGACTAAGTGCTTTAACACACCGCAAGGGACTTGCCAACTAGATGTTCTGCGATGTCCCACTGACCATACACCACAATTCCAATTACCGACCACGTATTCGGTAAGCCAAGAACAAAAGGGAATTGTTGCACACGTGTTCTCGGCAAGACAAACCCAAAGCGAAGGCCGATCACTAGCTTTCGACAAGCGAGAAAGTGGACTCACTTTCGGCGTAGAAATGATGCCACCCAGCCAACAATTCTGCTCAAGACGAACACTCAACTTAATAACATTCGGCCAAATGGCTCAAGTTCTTCGACATACCAACAATAAAGCTGTTTGGCAACCCAACAAGGCTATTCAATAGCTTTCCATTTATATTCGGCATTCGAGCCCATGCATGTGCATTTCGGCAGTGCCGCAACTTATAGCCAATTGCTCGGCAAAGCTCCAAAGCTACTCTGCATGTTATCAACTCGGCTTCGACAACTTATTCGGCTTATTCGGCAACTTATTTGGCATATTAGCAACTGCAAATCCGCATATTATCAATTCACAACTTATTCGGTATATTACTGCTACAATTCAGCATATTACCAAGAGCATATTAATATCATCAACGCTGCATTTTATCTAGCATTGATAACTTAGTTAGCACTAATATCTCGGCTTCAGCAACAATATTCCTCGGCACTAATCTCGACATCGGCATAGAACTAACATCTCGACTTGCTGAAATCCACACCTAACAATACTAGAGGATTCGCTTCAACTCAATGAGTCCAAAGCCACTAACTAGATAAGCAAAAAATTAACCGACGCTTGCCAATAGTTGCGTAACAACCCATATTTTCAACAAACTGCAATTTTCAACGTTGTTGAAATCAAGTTTTGATTATACCAGTGTGAAGTACTCATTAAGACTAGTCCAACTCAACAAACTGCGTCAAAATCGGAGCTCAAACGCAGCCATACAAGCCGGTTGAAGTTTGCTCAGAAATTCCTCCATTTTTGCCGAAGCAGATGACCAGAGTTGGCAATGACAAACATAAGATATTATCATATGCTTTGTGGTTGAAGTATAACCTGTTGATCTGAGCCCTCTGATCCATTTTGGCTACAACGATGCCATCATGCGTCCGATTACAACGAGCAAATAATTGTTTCCAACTGCTTGGAGCCTTTTGAACACATCCATAGGGTCTGATTTTGCAAATTCCACACCCAAAATTATGCAGTGCCACATATCATAACTCAAACTATACTTTTGCCACCAAGCCTGGCATTTGATCAATGTCGAATTCAACACTTTTGGTGTCTTCCCACCACTATAACAACCTGCATCATTCGGCAATTTTGGCTCAAGTCTATTCTAAATTCCTTCCGAATAACCACTGTCCTTCAAAAGCAATGCGGCAACTATACTTTGTTCTCGGCCAACTTGGTACCAGCATTACAAAGATAATTCCTTGAGTTACAAACTCCCGCTCACAGCTCCAAGCAAGCTACAGTTTTGGGGCAATACACTCATGTTACAGCTTTTCACTTTTTTGTGACTGATATATCTACATTATTTGGTACAGGCAATGATTGACACATTTATTATCCTTGCAATCTTCGCACTCGGTAATACACTACACTCTTGCCCGGGGATTATAATACCACGGCCTACACCCATGCCCGGGGGTTATAATACTAGAGGTCTACACCCACGCTCGAGGGTTATAATACAGCAAGTCTACACCCTCGCCCGGGGTTAATAATACCATGGCCCATCATTCATTTAACCTCTCTATACTAGTATTACTCACCGGCCTTTAGCTCATCACTCGCCCTTATATACATATAGTTATATGTATATTTGCACATACATTTAAGCATACATGCATTCATAGAGTCATTTATTCATTCATTTTTATTCATTTATTCAAAGTGTTCTCTATCAAGAAACCTAACATTTGTTTGAACAGTGTAAATCGGCAATAAAAACTCTCACTCCTTCTACCACAGACAATGAAATTTTTTTGGCAATTATGGGAGCCAGAAAAATATAAACACTAAACTTATTGGGCTTAATCCAAACAAGGCCTACAATGGGTCCAGCCCTAAAAAATATCACACCCCTCCATCTATATAAGAGAGGGGGCATCCCAAGTGGAGGTAGGTCTCATCTCTCTCTACAGAACACACACACCCCTTCGTTTCTACTGCTTCTTTCCTTGATTCAATGACTAACTTCATCATCGGAGTGTCTTCAGCCGGCAACCCCGGTTGGGTGGTGCCAACTATGTTCATCATTACAGATCTACAGGAATGAAGCTCTTCTCTTCGTTGGATCTCTTCAACAATCCATGTGAGAGGATTTTTCTAAGTCTCACAATAACAAATGTGTAAAGAAGTTAAGAATGAATGTCCTTTCAGTAATTAAAACAGTTAATTGCATCCGTAGATCATTTATTCAATCAATGTCTCATATTTCATGTCATATCAATCATTTAGAAATCATAGTAGTCATGCGTAGTACATCCAATAGCAGAACAGTACAGTAGGTCTTACAAGACCGAATAGTCAGTCGATGGCCATCAAAACAGTAAACAGTAATTCCAAACAGTAAACAGTAGTTCCAAACATTGGAACTGACAAAGATTTCTATAACAGTAACAGTAACAATAACAGTAATGGTAGCAGTAATGATCAGTTGCTATGGATGCCACGAGTACAGTTCTCAAAACAGGACAATCATTCATTCAGTAAACAATATCATTTCAATAAACAGTACAGCGGTATCGATTGGAAAATAATTATATATGAACATTGCTTTACAACATTGTTACTCACAGTGGGCTCCTTAATATACGTGCTTAGATGCACTAAAGAAACGGCGTCCGACCTAACCAAACAAATTCAAGCACAACGATTCAATTATATTCATATCTTTAGGCAATTCTATTTGATTCGGTTGTTTACTTATTCAATTACCATGCATCATTACTTGATCGGGTCTAATGTTTCATTTATTCATTCTAATGCATTCATGAGATGCAAATGGTCATAAAAACACTTTAAAACCATGCAAACGGAGGCCCGGAAGGTGAAAAATATGAGCGAAAACAAAATCGGGTCCCCCCAAAGGGCCGCACGTGCGGGGGCTCCGGCCGCACATGCAGAACCTCCACCGCAGGTGCGACCCGCAGGTGCGATTATTTCAGTACGTTCACTCACCACTGCCCTATTTTCTGCATGTGCGAGGCCCCAAGCCGCAGGTGTGGCACTGGAAAAATTTCAATCCAAAAATTGTTATGTTTTTGGGTTCTATTCTATCAACATCTAACTTCATTTTTTGCACAATTCAAGACCCAAAACCTATCATAAACATGGTAAATAAACAATCTCTACTCCATTTGAAATAAAAAAAATTCCATTTAAAACTCAAAGTCCATGCAATGAAGTCAAGTTCTTGAATTTGCAATTTATGTTCATTAAACATACAAGTTGAGCTCTAAACCTCAATTCTCATAGAATTCCCTTTTGTTTTGGAGAAATATGCAAATACCAATTGAAGGATCATGAATTGTATAAAAACTAGGCCATGCATGGTAAGTTAAAAAAATTAATTCATCTAAGTTCTTATTTCTTTGGTCAACAATTCTCACCTCCAATTTTACTTCAAGAAACGAAATGTATACTCATAAACCTTGCCATTAAGCTTCAAATTCTCAGTTCCCATGGAGTTTTCTCTTCAATTTGGAGGTTTATGCAAGAACATGAACGTATGATCATGATTAATTAAGAATCTTGCCATACATGTATCAATATGAACTAAACTTGCCATTAAACTTATATTTTTCTTACTTAATCTTAAATTCTTCACCTTATGAGCATAATTCTTCAAATACATTCAAATACACGAGATTAGGGAGGAGAATTCTTACCTAAAGTAAGTGAATTGTGAAGAAGAGAGTGTAGTTGCAAAGGTTTCTCAAGCTCCTATTTTCCTTTCTTTTTCTTCTCTTCTTTCTCTATGTTGAGTTCTTCTCTAGCAACACTCTCTTTCTCTCTCTCTACGTGTGGTTTACCAAGGCCACTAACTCATACTTCCAATTCAATTGATGAATGAGCACTAAGTCTTTGATTATACATGAATTCCTAATTGAATTAAGTTAAACTAATGAAATCAAATTCACTCAATTACGTTAATCCTCATCATCTTATAATCTTAATTACACTAAATTAAATTATACTACAGTGAATTAGGCTCTTATTCATATATAATTTATTAATTCTAATTTGTTAAAATTAACGAATCACCACATCTGTTTACAATAATAATACAATACCAAATAATCATATGGCAAATCAATAACACCTCATAACACATAATCACATAATTAACAATAAATATGTAATTAATATAATTAATTTGCTTAATTATGGAGGTGATTGTCACACGAACCGACTGTGAAAAATAAATAGTTTATATATATACAGGTGGTGTCTCTTTATTCTACCAACCAATTGCATTTATACCTCACTTTATTACCAATGCTCCACTTTCTGCTCTATTTATTACTATCTTAAGAAAATCAACAATTAACCACTTCAAATGGGGATGTTCATGAACCCGATTTACACGACTAACCCGGTGAAACTGATCCAAAAAAATTTAGATTATACAGTTTCAAATTAGTAAGCGGTCGACTGTGGATGTTTATGTTATAAAATTTCAATTTCACGGTCGCTTCACGGGTTAAAAGTCACTCCACCTGCAACACCCGAACCGATCGTAAAAAATAAATTATATATATATATATATAAAGGTGATATCTCCTTATTCTGCCAACCAATTGCATTTATACGTCACTTTATTACCGACGCTTCATTTTTTTTCTGCTCCATTTCTCTGAAGAAAATCAACAATTAACCATTTCAAATGGGGATGTTCATGAACCCGATTTACCCGACTAACCCGGTGAAACCGATCCAAAAAAATTAGAATTCTATGATTTCAAATTAATAAGCGATCGACTGTGGATGCTGATGTTATAAAATTTCAATTTTATGGTCACCTTGCGGGTTCAAAGTCACTCTACCTGCAACACCCGAACCGACCCTAAAAAATAAATAATATATATATAGGTGGTATCTCCTTATTCTGCCAACCAATTGCATTTATATGTCACTTTATTACCAACGCTCCACTTTCTTTGCTCCATTTATTACTCTCTTATTTTTTAAACTTGGAAGAACTTTTATAATTTTGTTGTATGATTATTTTACTGTACTTTCACAATTTCTTAATTTTTAATTGATATTATTTAAAATTATTTATATTACTTTTTTATTTAAAAAAAAAATTAACACAACCCATGTATAGCACAGGGAAAAAAACTAGTTAAAATTAAATTTATAATCAATGAATTTTGGAGAACTAAATTTATAAGAAATTATGAACAAGAACACCCCACATTAGGGTTGGGTATAGGGTTATCCGAACCGCTCAATCTGCCCAATCCGCCCAACTCGAACCGATCCACATACAAATGGGCGGTTTCGCAGACACAATACGAGCGGATACGATTTAGAATATGGCATAATTGCGAGTTGCGAGTTTAACCCGCACCCGTAAGAATTCGCCCGCACCTAGACTTTTTTAAAAAAAAACCTGAAACGTTGTTATTTTATTATTGTATTTTAGATGAATGTAAAAGTTAATAAAGAATTACTTTTAGGTAAACTTAGAATTTTGAATGATTTTACTTTAATTGTATTGTTGGGTAGTAGATTGTGAATGAGATTGATGATCTAATTTAAGATTTTGAAAGATGTGCTTGTGTTAGTTTATGATTTGATTTAAAAGTTTAGGATTTTGAATGATTTGTTTGTGTTAGAAATTGGTTTTATTGTGTTTTTAATTTTAGAAGTTTTAATTCATTAATTATTAATGTTTGAGCATTTTAGAAAATGGGAGGAAAATGGGCCAAAATAAATATTTACAAAATGAGAAAAAAAATGCTCCAAAATAAATCTTTAAAGAAAAAAGTCTAATTTGCAAACCGCCCGTACATCCACGAACCCTATCTGCACAAACCGCAACCCGTAATGCGAGCGGTTGCGGATTAAATTTTCCTCAAACCACATAAATGCAGGCTGGTCTAAACCGATTCACAAACCGTTCAAAACCGAACCACAACCACCCCTACCCCACATGATACTGAAAGGAAAAGTAAATTTTTTTGGGTAAATTATAAATACACTTTTTAAGATTTGTTTAAATTATGAATTGTCACTTATAGTTTTAAAAATAATATTTCACCTTTTGTATTTTTAATCGAATGTAAATGACCTATTTTATTAATAAAATATCAAATCAATTAACAATTTTGATAATTTTAATATTTTATAGGACAATAGTTAGGATTTTTTTTTTAATTCTATTAAATAAAAAATTCTGATAAAAAGGTATTTATAATTTTCAGAACTACTAGGAACAATCCGTATTTTAACTGAATTTTAGGATATATATTTATAATTTACTCATTTTTTTAACATAAATCTAAAAAAAAAATATTGAAGACAAAAAAATTCAAAAAAAGAAACAAAAAATGCATTTTTAACTGATACCAATCAAAACTTTAAAAACAAAGTGCATAAAGAATGAATCAAACTATCTATTCAGGAGTAATCAACCAATAACTATCATCTAAACGCAACCAACATAAAAAATAAATAAATAAAAAATAAAATAGACTGCTAAAACAACCACCAACAATCCCAGCCTAACAATACTACTATTGATTGATTGATTCAATGAAACATCGGAAATTTCAGAGTTGGGTTGGGGACACAGATGCAATAATATCATTCAGTGTTCTTGACATTGCAGCAATCAGAGTACCCTTTCCATTTTCAGGGGACTTTTCGTTCTTTCTGTTCTTGAGCATGAGTAGAAGTTTGATGACTTTTTGCTCTTTGTGTTCTTCAGGGGACTACACATTTTCATCTTCTACTTCATTTAGTATTCACCAAAGTAAAAATGAAAACGAAACACAGGAAGAGTGCCAAAACCTTTAAAAAGATTAATAATAATAATAATAATTAATTTATATTTTATTCACATTTTAATTTTTTTTTCTCAAAAAAATTGTACTCAAATATATATCTTTTTATATTCTAAAAAAGCAACACTGAATCAACACTCAAAACCAAATAATCAATTTTTAAAGGTGTGTAGGGTAAATTTTGTCAGTTTTAAATAAATAAAATAATGGGTAAATTACACTTACCTTCTCTGAGATTTCTGACAAATATAGAGATCTTCCATTTGATTTTAATAATTACAGAAACCTCTATTTCATTAATTGACAATATCAAAATACCCCCAACCCGTCAATTATACATAAACGACGTTATTTTTCTATACAAAATGACCATATTACCCTTTTATTTGAGCGCAAAAAGATAAAAATACCCTTTGATTGTTAACCCTCTCTCTACAGTGTTCCACTTTGTTGTTTTGTTTTTGTTTTTGTTCTTTCTAATCTCATCAGATCGAAACGCGCGAGAGAGAAAACTCCTTTTGGCACTGCTCCTTTTCGAGTCCGGATCCTCGGCCACCCTACCCGGCAGCCCTTCCCTACAGCCCCCAAAACGACGTCGTTTTGGGGGCTTTTTTGTTTTTTGTTTTTTGTTTTTTGTTTTTTGTTTTTTGTTTTTTTTCTTTTCTTCTTCTTCGTTCTTTCTTTCTCTCTCTTCTCTCTCTGTTGATGGGTTTCGGCCGAACAGAAACCAGAGAGGACGGGAAGGGAAGAAGAGAGAGAGGAAGAGAGAAGAAGAACGGTGGCGGAGGGGAGCCACTGAAGCCGTCGCAGAAGAGGGAAAGGACGGACGGGAGGGGAGCCGCCGAGGCCGTTGCAGCCACTCCGACCGGATCTGGAGCCGCCATGGCTGCTCGGGGCTGCTCCTTCGACCTCACCACCGCGCCACCGGTGACTGCGGCGGCGCCCGCTTCCTTCTTCTCCCCTCTTCTTCTCCCTTCCTCTCTCTCTTCTTCCCCTCCCCTGCCCTCCCCTCCCCTCTCCTCCCCTCCCCTCCCCTCCCCTCTGGTTTCTGTTCGAACGAAGAAGAAAAAAACAAAAAATAAAAAACCCTCCAAAACGACGTCGTTTTGGGGGCTGCAGGGAAGGGCTGCCGGGTAGGGCGGCCGAGGATCCGGACTCCTCCTTTTCACCATTTGTCATATTCCTTCTGCCACTGCCGTCTTTCCTTCTCCTTCTATTCTTCTTTCTTTACTCCCTCTCTTCCACCGTTCGCCGTTTGTTTTTCCTCTTCTCTTCCTCTTTTTCTTTGTTTTCTTCCAAAACCCTAATCCTAAATCTATGGTCTTGAGAGCGGTGGTGGGCAGTAATGGCAGAAAACCCATCAATGGGCGATGGAGGTAGCATAAGAGTCGGAGCTGCAGCGCTGGTGTATGGAGGTAGATTGGGTACTGAGGTGGGCTGATGGAGGAAATAGTGGGCTGCTACAACACAATAGATGCAAAAAGGTGGTGCGATAGCAGCCATAGAGACAGAGGAGGGTTGGACAACAACGATGAAACTAAATGTGAGTTAGGTTCCTCAATGGCAAGTATTTCCAAACACCATTGGATTCAAAATCCAAAGGCACCAACCCTCTCTCTTTATATATATATATATATTGTGTATTTTGGTCTTTTTTTGCTAATTTAGTGTAAAAAAGTTGAAATTTTTGCTTTAAATCAATTGGGTGTAGATTCCAAACACCACTGGGTTCAAAATCCAAAGCACAAATAAGGGCGGCTATCACAGGTAGCTCACAAATACATGAATTTTTTCTTAAGGGTTCTTCATTGAGAATTCAAAGAAGAAGATACAGAGTATAATGTTTCACCCTTTTGCTATTCTTGTTCGAAATTTTCCAATATTCACTGCATACTTTGAATAAACTTCAAAGGTCTTCATTTTAGCTGTCCCAATTTGTGATTTTTATGTTTCGTGGACATTGTACAATGTCTATGTTTATCATTGATTTTGTGTTCTCAAGCTTATCTGATGCTCTCTTTTTGCTTCCAAAAATAAATAAATAAATAAATAGAATCCAGTGACACCAACCCTCTCTCTTTCTCTCTCTATATATATATTTGTGTATTTGGGTCCTTTTTTGCTTTTGCTCTATTAAACAAATTGTTCCCATGTTTATATATATGTATATATATCTATTAGGAAAAAAAAATTGTTCCCATGTTTGCATGTGTGTACATATATACATATATCTGTTAAACAAATTTATGAATTAATTTAATTGAATTTTATTTTCTTTGCTAGAAATCAAAATATGTTTGCATGTGTTTATATACATGTATCTGTTTGTATATATGAGATTTGAAAAATCAATTGAACTGGATATTGCTTTGTTTGAATTTGGGTATTGTTTTTTTTTTCCAACAAGATACTTGAGGGCATTATAGACATTTCAGTATTTGTCTTTGATGACATCAATAACTTCTGTTAATTGTGTAAATGACAGTCAACAAATGGAGGAATGTTGATATTGTCAATTAAAGTATGGGAGATTTCTGTAATTATTAAAATTACAGAAGAGATCTCTATATTTGTTAAAAATCTCAGAAGAGGTAAATGTAATTTACCTTAAAATAATTGATTGAATAATTGAATTAGATAAAACTACACTTTTATAACTAATATAATAGATTAAAAGTACTTGAACAAATATTCTTTGATTTAAACAATGACAAATTGTTTAAGTTGGGACAAGCTTGGGACAATTTTATTTTATTTATTTATTTTTTTTTTTTCAAAATCAAAGAGAACCTAGCTTGGTTTTGAAGGTTAGAGCTTGATTTGTATTAAAAATTAGTAAATCATTAGTCATTCATGATTTATCGTGAGTAGCAAACTCATTGCTCTAGTAAATATAAATCATTAGATATTTATGATTATTTAAATTTTGACTTCATTTGTTTTTATAGTAAATATTTAATTTTAAATCTTGACTTCTTTTTTATTATCGATAAAATATAATGTTATAATATTTGTTTAAGATAAAAATCAATACTTTAGTGGACTTTTTAAAATTCTATTTTATTTTTATCAAAATTTTGTATTTGTTGGTGTAAATTTGCACTACAAAAAATTTGACTTTTTGTGACGGTAAAATGCTGTCGCAAATACTCAAAATGACGTCTCAAAAGCTTTTTTGCAACGGCAGATCACTTTTAGCGACGGCAAGTGGGGAGTCGCAACAAAGGGCATTGCTAAAAGGTTCACCTTTTTTTTGCGACGGAATTCTGCCGCTGCCATTAATATGTAAAACTCTTGAGATTTTTTGAGACGACACTGTGTTGCCATCGCTAAAAGTGTTATTTGCGACAGCAAAAAATACCTTCGCTAAAAGTATTATTTGCGACTGGGGTACTTGCCATCACTAAAACTTATTGAGACAGCACAGGCACGCCGTCACTAAAATATTATTTGCGACGGCAAACAAGACTGTCGCGAAAGGTTTTTTCCCAACTATTATCAATATCATTTGCGACGGCAATGATGATGTCGCAAAAAAAAATCTGGTTGTTATGTTTTTTTGAGACGGGTGTGGTGCCGTCTCCAAAACCAAAAAAACAAAAAATATATATATATATATTAAAAATATGAAAATTACCTGTATTAAATGAAAAATAACTAAAAAAGAAACCGATAATTATATAATAATATAAAAATTCCAGTATAAAAATAACAATTCATCCATAATAAAAATATTCTTCCATTCATAACAAACATATCAACAAAATTATCCCACTACATAATGTTGCATAATACATATACAATGTTTAAATACATAATGTTGTTCACAAATCAAAATAAAAACAAAAGTTTTCCTCATGATTCTTTCGTAGGTAACCAAAACAAAAGTTAGTCGCAATCTAACTCCTACCTGCATTCCACAAGAAGCAAACTGCTACTCGGAAAATATATATAAACAAAAAATAAAAATAATTAATGACAATATAATTATGTGTTAATATTTTAATTACAAAAAAAAATAAAAAAATAAACTATTATATAACTACAAAGATAATTAAGTAAATAATTTTGGCTAAACAGAAATCCGGCTCTAACTCCCAAATCGGGAACCCGATTAGAGTCTCGTCTTCTCCCACAAGTCTCACCAACAACTGCAAGATGAAAGTAACCCTAATTTTGTGGTTGAAGTTGTCTCTCTCTTCTTTGAAGATTCTGAAAGGCTTCTCAATGATCTCACCAGAGCTCTGTGAGAACCCTAACCCCTCCTTCTAAAGAAATGGGACCTGAGATCCGATTCTTTCACCGATTATGATCCTCTACATTACAACATTGAAATGAAAATCTTCATTTCAATACATGATGTTGCAACACAGTATGAAAATTTAAAATTCAAAAGTTTTAAATTGTCACATAAAAATGCCTCTACATGACTCCCTATATCATTATCTGTCTCATAATTTTCTCAATATCATTGTCCGTTTTATACTATTTTAGTCAGTGATTTCGATAACATGATAATATATGATAGATATGAGACAGATGATCTATGCTCTTCAAATATATCAAAGAACATGGATTCCATCTCTTTGTGAGAGAGTTGGGTACACCATGTTATATCTGTTACACAAAATATCGCTCCTCTCTCCTCTCTCCTAAGACTTGTTCCAATGTTCTTGGGATTACCCTCTCTCTACCTATTTTGTACAGAGAACAGAAGTGTGTAGACTTCAAAAAGGTTGATACCCATGTTCACCAGTTCAAGGGCAGCAGTTCCAGGTACATACATACATACATACATACATATATATACACACAACACTATTGAGTACATGAGTTCAATCAAAGAACTTCTTTTAGGCATTTGCAATCTGTTTAGGTAAGCTCAAAACATATCATTCTTCTCTAACATTATTAAAAGAAAGAAATATTTACAAGCAAATAGTTTGTACAGAATATACTTCTGGAATGTTGTATCAATGGCAATTTTCAATTTATGAGGATAATAATAGCTGTTTTGATTAGAAATGAATCATTTCGTATAAAAAATTTGTACAGTTTGTATGTTATTTCTCTTACTAAATTCTCTAACATTATTAAAAGTAGTGACGTTAACTTTCTAAAACACTCAGAGCACCCAAAAGGAAAAAAAAAAAAAAAAACCATAACCAACCCTAATAAGCTGCATTAAGCAACACTGCAGTGAAAAAATGAGGAAAAAGATTTGTGTTTTGTTGATGTTCTTTTACTTCATTATGTTTTGTTATGAGAATAATATGATTTGTGCAACAGCATAGGTGCACAGAGGGTTAAAAATGCCTGCATTTCCTTTTGCAATTTTTGTGAGGAACAAAACATCGAAGTGTAAGTGTTGTTATTATTCTTCTCTTTTTCTTTTACTCAACTCAATATTGAAGATTTTGTTAGGGTTCTTGTTTTTCAAAATTTATCATGTTAAATCAATCTAAAAATTGGAATTGGAAAAGTACTTAAAAAGGGCCTAAGGCTTGGAAACTTTCAATTTTTTTACTAGGTGTTGGAGATGTCTACAACATGTGAAACAAGAGTATTTGCTTGTGAAAAACAAGCTTGAAACTTTATTCAGGGTAAGTACATTAAAGCCTTTGTCTTGAAACATGTTTTGGAACTTTAGTTTCTTCTACATTTATTGAAACAACCTCTTCACCTGCAGGGTTAAGATGAGTGGCGAAGCCACTATGTAACCATGAGATGCACGTACCCCTCAACTTTTAAATATTTACTCTTTATCCTAAGATTTTTAAATTTTTTTATTTTTTCCCTCTAAAATTATATATATACCCCATCTAAATTTTTACCATTCTTCTTCTAACAAACTCGACAAAACATTAACTAGAACAAGAACATAGTTTCACTTCTTATTTGTTTCACAAATAAATCTAAGAAAGCATTGTATTTTATTATCATTTTTCATTTTTATTTTCATTTCTTATTGGTTAAGAGTTTCATAAATTTGAATGTTACAACAGTTTTATTGTAGTAATATTGAAATTATTCTGAAATATTGATAATTGATTTTTGTACTGAACAAAATCAAATCAAGTCTTGTGTCCCAAACTTACCTAACGTAATAATTTTTCTTCGTTAAGGTTACATATATTTGACCATTTTCCAACCCTACAGTAGCATAAGCCTCGTGTACTAGATTGTCCTTTATTCTCTTCAGCATTTGTTATTAAATTTCCAAAATTAAAAGTTTCCTTTTTTTCTATTTGTAGCTGGAGCAACAAATTTTGGCTACTGGGGGGTCAATTCCTCTGATGGAATGAGTGGTCTCAAGATTAATTAGGGCAATTTACATACATGCAAAGTGAGTAAATTTAGGAGGTTGCTGCCATGAAGCTTTTTTTGTGAGTTTATGTTAACTTCCACTTGGTAAGTCAGAATGATTTGGTATTCCTATCAATTAGCATAAGTTGTATTCCCAGATCAAATCAAACAATAAGAATTTATAAATCAGAAAAAGTCCAAGCAATTCCATCACTAATTAACCAAAAGCATCAATAGACTACAATTATATAGAAAATAAGCTCTGGAAACCCTGTTAAATTATAAACTTACTTTTAAATTATAAATAAACCCTATATATATTCAAGTCATCTTAGATAAATAACCATCTATCAACTACAGAGTCACAGAGTTGAAGCACAATTCAATAGTCATCCCCATTTATACTCATAACTTTCAACTGATTAGGGCAAAATACCAAGTTGCAGTACTAAGCGAAAATCAATTGAAAGTATATTCCAAATATAGCCCACAAAGCTTGATTATCCATAAATTGAAACCCTATGGCCAGTCGGCTCTTCAATTTGACTGATTAGAAGAGGATGTAAGTGTTTTGGGTCTAAGATCATTTGCATTGAGTTAGAGAGCCATGAATGAGAGTGCAAGGCTGTTCAAAAAAATAAAAATAAAAAAAGAAAAGAATGAGAACGCAGGGAAGATGGGTTTGTCTCTAGCCATAGTGGAGACGAACCGACTGGCCATAGGGTTGAAGATCTGTTCGGATTATAAAACTACATCATTGTTGTTCTAAAGATACACAGTCACATAGAGATATAGAGGAACCATTTCAACCCAGTCGATAGAGGAACTGACTGGAATGAGAGAGTCGAAAGAAGAGTCAAAAGAAGTGTACCGTCTCGCCGCCGAACTAGTCTGGCCGCTGCTGAACCAGTCTCGCCGCCGATTGAAACCCTTCCCCTTCAACCCCAGTCTCTCTTCAAACCCTCTATCTTCTCTCCCTTTCAAATTAAGGTTTGCTCACTGTTTTGAAATAGTGTTGTGAAATTTGGGCTCTACAAACCTGAAAGGAAATGAAAAAAAAAATGGAGGGAAAAGGCAAAGAGAAAAAAATGAGGGAATTTAAGTTTGGGCAGGCGTTCGAGTGAGTCAGTGAAAAAAGGGGAGAAATTTGTTTTATTTTTATTTTAATGAATTTTTTTTTTATTTGGTAGAAGTAGGGGTAATATTTTAATGAAAAATATTTTCCGTTAAAATAAAGTTAGTTTTTTATGGTCAATGAAAAATATTTTTTTGTGACCCATTTTTTTTTTTGTTACTAAAAATTAAGAGCTAATTTTTTGTGGTAGAGGAAAGGGAGCGGCAATAGTGGTGAAGGTGGTGGATAAGAGGTGATGGTGGTGGTAGTTGTGGTGGCGAAGGAGATTAGTGGTAAAGTTGTGGTAGTGGTAGAGGAGATGGAGTGGCGGTGGTGGAGAAGAGGTAGTAGTAGTAGTAGTAGTAGTAGTGGCGAAGGAGATTAGTGGTGAAGTTGTGGTAGTGGTAGAGGAGATGGAGTGGCGGTGGTGGAGAAGAGGTAGTAGTAGTAGTAGTAATGGCGAAGGAGATTAGTGATGAAGTTATGGTAGTGGTAGAGGAGATGGAGTGGCGGTGGTGGAGAAGAGGTAGTAGTAGTAGTAGTAGTAGTAGTAGTAGTAGTAGTAGTGGTGGTGGTAGTAGCAGTGGTGGTAATGGATTTGGAGTGGTAGCGATGGTGGTAGTAATGGTAGTCGTAGAGGTGAAGTGGCAACAGTAGTAATAATGGTGATAGTGGAATGACATTTGTAGTAGTGGTGAAGGTGGTAGAGGAGATGGGTGGTGAGAGAGAGATGAGTGAGAGACAGATAGAGAAGAGAGATAGAGAGAAAAATAGAGTGATGAGCGAGAGAGAGACAAAATGGTCGCTAACAGTGCATTTTCTTGTAGTGGAGAGCTCAGTAAATGGAGAAGGGGGGAGAGAGAGAGAGAATGAGCAAGGTGAACACAATGGAGAGAGACAGACAGACAGACACAAAAAGAGAAAGAGAGAGAAAAGAGTGATGAGTGAGAAAGAGACAGAGAGAGAAAGAGAAAGAGATATAGAGAGAAGCAGACAGACAGACAGAAAAAGAGAGAGAAACAAGAGATGAGCAAGAGATAGACAGAGAGAGAGAGAGAAAGAGAGCGAAAAGAAATAATCGAGAGAAAGACATAGAAAAAGAGAGAGACAGAGAGAGAAGAAAGATGAGCGAGAGAGACAGAGACAAAGATAGAGAGGAAAGATGAACGAGAGAGATAGAGAAAGAAGAGAGATGAGAGAGATAGAGAGAAGAGAAATGAGCGAGAGACAAAGAGAGAAACAGAGACAAAGACAGATAGACAGATAGAGAAAAGTGATGAGTGAGAGAGAGAGAGAGAGACAAAAAGAGAAAGAGATAGAGAGTGAGAGACAGAAAAAGAGACAGAGAAAGAAGAAAGATAAACGAGAGAGACAGAGAGAAGAGAGATGAGCGAGAGAGACAAAGATTGAAGAGAGATGAACGAGAGAGACAGAGATAGAAGAGAGATGAGCGAGAGAGATAGAGAGAGAAAAGATATGAGAGAAGAGATAGATAAGTGAGAGACACACAGAGAAAGAGAGAGATAGACAGACAGACAGACAGAAAAGAGTGATGAGTAATAGAGAGAAAGAGAAGAGAGAGAGGACGATGAAAAAATGGGTGAAAAGAGATAGACAAAAAAAGAGATAGACAAAGAAAGAGAGAGAAAAAGAGTGAAAAGAGATAAAGAGAAGAGAGAGAGAAGAGAGATGGACGAGAGACAGAGAGAGAGACACAAACAGACAGACAGAGAAGAGTGATGAATGAGAAAGAGAAGAGAGACAGAGACACAGAAAAAAAGAGAGAGACAGACAGACAGAGAAAAGTGATGAGTGAGAGAGAGAAAGAGAAGAGAGACAGAGACAGAGAGACAAGAAGATGAAAAAAATGGATGAAAAGAGAAATGTTATATCAAAAGAGTAAGACGACGCCGTTTTTTTTTTTTTTTTGTGACAAAAAAATACCGTTGCATTTATTTGAACCATTTTGTGACTATATATATGAAGCCATTTCAAAGCCACAATATATATATATATATACTTTTTTTTTTTTTTTGGCAATGGTATCTATTACAGTCGCAAAAAACTCTTCTTTTTTTTTTGCGATTGCAGCTAGTGCCGTCGCAAATACTCTCCTTTTTCGCAACAACATTCTCTGCCGTCGCAAATACTCTATTTTTTGCAACGGCAAGTTGTGCCGTCGCAAAAAGTCACATTTTTTGCGACGGCAAGTTGTGCTGTCTCAAAAAGTTCCGTCTTTTAAACCTACTTTTCTTGTAGTGTTGGGTTCATCCAAAGTCTTCTGGGACTCTAATTTCTGTAATTTTCTAAATCATTTTATATTTATGTGTGATATTTTATCATTTATTTGGTAAAAAATTTGATATTCTTAGGCCATCTCCAACGGTTCACCAAATCCAACATCAAATTCAAATTTGATGAAAAAAAGCTACTTTTTGTGCTCCAACGGTTGCACTAAAATAGTATCAAATTGAGAAAATATCAAACGTTTCACCAAACTGAGGACGGCTCGCTCCTTTCACCAAATCACTGTGCATAGCCGTTAAAGCAAAAATTTGTGAAAATTTTACACGTGGTGGTCGACCCCCTGGTCGACCACCCGGTCGACCAACTCATGCAAAAATTGGTAGGTTCAAACAGTTCAAAAAAGTATTTAAAAAAAAAAAATTAGCCTTACCGGTCGACCGACCGATTGACCCACGGGATGGCCCTTCTTTTTTGATGTACCGTTGGAGCAACTGGTATCAGATTGAGAAAATGAGCTATTTTTTACTCAAATTTAATAAAAAAAATACTGAACTGTTAGAGATGCTCTTACTATTATTTTAAAAAAATATTAGAAATTATAAAACAAAACAAAAAAAACAAAACAAAAAAAACACCTCACCTGATAGAGAAAGGGCAGATGCGTGTTTTCTAATTTTTTTTATTTTTTTATTTTTCAAAGAAAGTGAATGTGTTTTCGAGCTGGTAGTCAACGAGTTAGTGAGTGGGCCCCACTTCCCGTCATTCACCGAACTAATCGTGTTCCGCGGCGCACGATAACAATTCTGAGGCTGGCCCCCCAAGTCAAACCCATCCTCGGTCTACGTGTTACTTTTACCCAAATTTATGTTACACGTGGCAATTTACGATTTGTCTATTTTTTAAACGGCTAGGATGCTCTGTCGATTACGAGTATGATGATGTTATATGTATTAATTAATATACTAATAGATGATATAACATAATTTTAAAAATTTTAAATATTTATAATTTATATAATAAGTAGGGTCACTAGTTTGTACACTAATGTGTATTATAATTGGTGCATGTAGTACTACCATTATGAGTATGGTGGTACTACATGTATTAATTAATGTACACACTAATATACTAATTAATGTTATGTCATTATTATTTGTCCCACTTATTATATAGATTACAAATACTCAAAGACTGTTTGATTCACAAGACTAATAGTGAAAGTATTAATAATTTCATTAAATTAGTGTGTTATATAATTTCATCAAATTAGTGTGATATTCATTATCCAATTGGATTACTAAGATAATTATCCATTTGTTCATTATTTGATTTGTATTGGATAAGAAAACATATGAATGTGGGATTATAACTATATTTATCTTCTTTTTTAATCTTATCATCCATCAATGTTTCTTCACAATCTTTACTTTATCAAAATTTATTTATAAACGTGGTTTTGAAAAAATTTATAAATAAATAAGAAATCGTTTGACAATGACTTTTTTAGTTTGTTTTTTTGACTATTTTAGCCTGAGACTTTTTTGGTTATTTAAGGTTTTCTTGTTTGGATTTTTTGACTTTTTGGCTTTGGAATGATAAAATTTTTGTTGTCCTTTTGTGAATTTTTATTTTATTTTTTGTTATTTTGTGATTTTTTAACCTGGGATGATAACCAAACGAGTACTAAATAAAAGTAAAATAAAAATACAAAATATAAAAGCAATGTTTGTTTGTTTTTTAATTTTTTTTAAATATAAACTAATTTGATAAAATAAATATCAAAAAAAATTTAAAATTTTTTAAAAATATTTTTAGCCTTCTAAATTATAAAATTATATAAAAATAATAAGTGTTTTAATTTTTAGTTAATGATACAAGAGTCTTTTATTTTATTTCTCAACTTAGGATATATAATCTCACCCCTACCTCATGACTAACAATCCTACAAATTTGTTGGATTAATTATCCATTGAATTAATAATCCTGAAACAAAATTCAAAACAAATACAAGATTATTGGGCCTACGGATTAATAATCTTAATCACATACTCTAATTCTATCAATCAAACATGCCCAAAGAGGAATGCTAGAGAACTCAAAAATTCTACCAAATATCTCACATCATCTGTTAGTATACTCAAAACCTCTAAAACTATACTACATCATCTGTTACTATACTAATTAGTATATTAATTAATACATATAATATTATTCTTACAATTAAGGTTAGAAATTTCAAATATTTTACTAATATGTTTACCGATGTAGGATCTACATAAGACTCCTATGATGTGAGTTTCATATTTTATATGAAATATTTAGTAAAAATATTACTCCCTCCACAATAAAATAATAGTTTCTTTTGGGAAATTTAATTTTTTTTATAGTACAATTATTGTATTTAAAAAAATTAATTTTTCAAAAATTACCCTTTGATAGTACATTTTTTAGAGATTATTAATTGCTACAATTATACTTTTTGTGTTGTTAATAAATTTAAAAGAATGACAAAATAAGAAATTTATATTATTTTAGTCTTTAATTTTTGAAAATTGGCTAATATTTTTGGACAACTACAAAAAATTAAGATTTTAAAGACCAAAATTTAGAGATAATTATTTTTTAAGGACCAAATATTTTTGTTACGAAAAGTGTTATTATATTTTTAGCAACAGAAATTAGGCGTTGATAATGAATTATTATTATTTTGGGACCAAATTTTTTGTCTGAAAAGGTAAACCATTTTGAGACCAAATTTTTTTATCCATAAAAGTCTATTTATTAGTGACATTTTCAAAATTTTGTCACTATAAGCCTTATTTTTGACTTTTCGAAACGACATTTTAACGACTATCCACATGACAATAGAAATTGGTCTCTAAATGTCTTTTGTAACAAAATTTTTGACTTTTAAAGACCAAAACATTCAGTCTCTACAACTCTTATATGTTGTAGTAAACAATGAAAAATAAAATAAGGGACTAATATTTTGAAATTGAGGGAGTAGTAAAACGTTTGCCTCTATTTGGGAGGATGGGTTGGGTTGCTTTTGAAGTTATTTTAAGACAAAATAAAATTTTAAATCCTAATAAGACAAAATATCATATCTAATTCATAATTATTACATTATTTTTCTCATAAAAAGTCAAAAAAATAAAAAAAAAATCATTCCCAAATGTGCCCCAACTAAAATATTTAAAAAAATTAAAAAGGCAAAAAATGAACCTACTCCCCAAACCAACCCTTTGAGTCTTAACATTTTCCCTCGATTATTGGTGTGGCTCGCACTTTCGGCGAACATTTTGTTTGATTTTTTAAATTTTTTTTCTGTGCTAAAACTATTAAAAATGTTTTTTTTTTTTTAAGAGAAATAGAAAACTGCATTTATATATATGGTTTTTCTGTTATCTATTTAAAATCGTTGAATCATAAAAATTTGTAAATGTTAAAATTATGAATCGTAATTTAATAATTATGATCATTATGTGATAAAAAAATATTAAATGTGGAAAATCGCATACAAATTTTTTCACACATCCATCACTTACAATTGAAGAAGAAAAAATAAATGAAGAAATTACAAAATTTAAATTTTGTAACAAAATAAATATTACGTTTTAATTTGTTAATTAAATCATAAATTTATTTATTTATTTTCAATCTATATCATTTATCTATTTTTATTGAGTAAAATCGACGAAAATTTTATTATTTTAATTATTAAACTCAATAAAAAATTATATGTTAGACACCTTATTTATACTTACATTAGTTTTAATGGTTAAAATACAATTTTTTTTTTTGTCATTTTACTTAACAATAATACGCAAATGATTTATATTGAAAATATATTAAAAGATTAAGAGTTAAATTGATAAAATTAAAAAGCTCATAGTCTATTGTTACAAGGCTAAAATCTTGAGATTTTTTTTTTTGTAATTGTCCTAATAAATTTTAGTCACATGGTAATTATTAGGGGTTGTTTGGAATGTCCTAAATAAGTACACTTTTTGACTTTTTAAATTAAAAAGTAGAGAAAAAAATAATTGTTTGGAATAACTTTTTGACTTTTTACGAAAAAATATGTATTAAAATATTATATAAAATAAAAAAATTACCATTTTACCCCTACTATATGTAAATACCTACTGACTTGGAAGCCAGGCAGTTGGCAGCAAACATTATAGGAGCAGATTGCCTACAATCCAAGATTGGATTGGACGGTGCTATTCGGCCCGTGGGGGCCCACCACGGGTCCCGTTTTGATAATCAAACCGTTCAATGTGTAGAACTCATCGAGTATTATGTATTTGTAAAAAAATCACATTGATTGAATATCGATAGTCATCTGATCAGATTAGTTTTTTTTTCAACCATTAATTTCTTCACCGTCCATTTTGTTATACAAAACTAATTTGATCATATAGCTATCGATATCCAATCAACATGATTTTTTACAGACATATAATATCCAACGAGTTCTACATATTGCACGGTTCAGATTATCAAAACGAGACCCATGATGGGCCCCCACGAGCCGAACAACACTATCCTGTGCAACTTTTTTGTGCACCGCCGGGTAAAATTTGTAGCATCAGTTGACAGTATACCATCACTGCACACTGTCCTGTGTAACAGCACTGTCATGATTTTTTATATATATATTTTTTTTTGTGAATAGTAGTAACTTTTTAATTTTTTTAGTAACTTTTTATCTTATTTAGAACATGCCAAACTAGGCCTTAATATAGTTAATTTTCAAGAAAATAATAGGGTAATACAAATGGTAATAAATTAGAACTCACAATCTCATATTATAAAATGACACATACAACTATTGATTTAAGAAAATTATTACATACAAACTCCAATTCACAAAATGAATTTACTAGCACATTATTAAGGGTGTTTTGAAAATTAATAAAAAATTAATTTTTTTTTTTTTTGTCTTTTTTTTTGAATAAAAATGTGAGAAATAACGTAACTAAAAATGAGTTAAAAGCCAAATCCCAAATCAACCCTTAATAAAGAGTCTTATTCAATGCTCTTGGATATGACATAACACATGCTATACACCAATCATCATCTATTTTGTTCCTATTGTCTTTCAATGGGGCCAACAAATCATGGGTCCACTCCCTTTATTAATCACAAATTAAATCCTCCATTAATCACAAATTAAATGGACAACGCATAGGGATATGGGTAATATTAGAAATTTCAAATATTTTATAAAATATTTTATTAAATATTTCACATAGGTGTGAGATCTATATGAGACCCACAAGATATGAGTTCCACAACCATGTGAGATATTTCGTAAAATATTTGGTAAAATATTTAAAGCCTCTAATATTTTTCTAGGAATATAGACTAACTTCCCTCTTAATTTATTGGATACAAATGAAATTAAATAACTACAATAAAAAAAATCACAACACAAGTAAAGTGATGATTTTTTAAAATTTATTTGTTACGGAAAATAATGTGATATAAATACATTAATAAATTAACTTTGTTGGCACTACCCAAAAAAGACCTAAGATCAGGTTGGGTTGTGTTTCATAAAACTAAAAATTTGAATTTGAAAACTTTATAGACTATAAAATTGTTAAATAAAAAATTAAGGGTGAATTATACTAACACCTTTGAGGTTTTTGTTTATATAGATGCCTTCTCACATTTGAAAATTTATATTCTTCTATCTGAGATTTGTAGGCCTTGTTTGGTTTGCTTTTGAGAGAGTAATTTTTGAGAAAAATTTTCAAAATTTTGTTTGGTTTAATAATTTTGGAAATTTTTTTCAAAAATCACTCTCTCTCTCCTACACATTAATCAATTATTTTTTCTTTCTCCTCTCTCCTTTTCAATCACTTTTTCTTTCACACATATCTACTCAGTTACAATAAAATATCAAACCATTCTAAACTCCCATGCTCCAAAACTATTTCCAAAATATATAACTTAGAGGGTAATTTATATGCAAATTAGGCCGAGCTGGGCCGTTATGGGCCTCAGTGCGAAGGGCTGAGTAAAAAGGCCATGAGTTACTTCGGTCCGAGGGAGGCTTGGAAGTTAGTCCAGTTCCAGAAAGCATTAGTTCTAGCCCGGTTCAGAAGAGTACAGCAGATAGTTCAGTCGCCGCATTTAGTTCGGTCATGACGTATGGAACTGAGGTATTCTGAGTCCTCTTCAGGACTTGATGTTGGGTTAGTTCGGCTTAGACTCTTCTATGGATAGCTCGGTCTTGGCATGTGAAGCCGAGGTAGGAGAAAAGCAAGGGAAAGCCGAACTAACAGTTAGATCGGTCACTTTAGTTAGCCTAGCATGGCAATGTTATTTCGGTCGTATGGTAGTCCGGCCATAGTAAAACCATCTCACTTGGTTTAAGCAGTGAGGGGGGTGTTGAAGGATAAGCATTATCTTTCAGGAGTATGAATCCTAGGAGGACTCTACATGGAGGAGTAAAAGTTTTACTAGGATTGTGCCACGCAAAACTTATAAAAGCTCACAAACATCACCTATGGAGAGGTAACACAACTTTGATTTCCGAATACACAGAACTTTTGTCTATTTGTCTAGTTTGCTGACTTAGGCATCGGAGAGGTTTCCGGCACACACCCGCCAGCTAGCTCACATTTGTGTTTTCAGGGAATTAAGCGCTGACATACGGAGGAGCGCAGACTTGATCAACAGGATTATACGAGAAGGTTTATTGCTTTCCCGTACAATAACCAAACAAACAAACAAACAAACAAATTCTAAACTCTCTCCCCAAATTTTTTTTTTTAAAAAAATTTATCTCCCAAAACTAAACCAAACACACCCGTAATCTCATTACAAATTATCCTTAAGATTGCTAATATCATGTCCTAAAATTTTTTAAATGATCATTTTGTCATTTTTCTTACCATTTCTTCTTTCTATTATCATGACTATATTTTACAACTTTTCATCATTAAATTTTAGTTGAACATATTCTTATTGAGAGATAATGTACAAATATAAATTTTATATAGAATTTTTAAATATAACTATATAATTTAATAGTGACCTTTCATTTTAAAACAAAACACTCATAAACATGATTTATATTTACAACAATATCACTATCACAGTAATTTTATGATATTTCTTTTGTATAAAATTTTATATATGAATATAATTTTCATTTTTATTTCTACCATTACGTCTATATTAGATCAATTTAATCTATATATTTAAAAAGTATAAAATTTGTATAAATTTTTTTTTTAAAATCTATTGAATGCAACAAAATAAGATAATGTATTAAATTTTTATATTTTGTTGTATTTGGTGAACTTAAAAAAAAAATCACAAAATATTATATTTTTTAAGTATATCTAGATTAAGTATATCTAAAAAATAAAAAATAAAATTACTTAAAATATTAAAAAATTCAGTAAAAATTAAAAAAATATGGAAAATAAAAAATTTAATTTTTTGTGTGAGTTAAATCAAAAAAGATAATTGTTATTTTTCTTAAAATGATATAAACAAAATATTTGTATTATTTTATAGAATAATCCTTCGTAGCTCGAATATTTCTTCCCCAAATCCCCCGACTGCCCAAAATGACGTCGTTTTGGGCAGATTCTTTTCTTTCTTTTTCTTTTTTTTTCCTCCTTATGTCTAAAACAGAGAGAGCAGAGGGAAGAGAAAAGAAAAGGAAGAAGAAGAGAGAGAGAGAAAGAGAGAAAGAAAAGAGAGGAGAAGAGGGAATAGAGAGAGAGACAGGGTCGATCGCCGCTGCCACCGCCTCAGCCTCTGCTTCAATCGTCGCAGCCCAGCCTCCGATCTCTGATCTCTGCCTCCGATTGTGGGTTCGATTTGTTTCATGGATTTGGCTTGGGTTTGATTTGTTTCATGGATTTGGGTTTGATTTGTTTGTTTTCAGATTTTTACATTTTTTTTGTCTCTCTCTGCTATGTTGATGAAGATGTGTTGGGTGGTTGATGATGATGATTCTCTCTCTCTCTCTCTCTCTCTCTCTCTCTCTCTCTCTCTTTGTGCTACTTTCATCTTCTCTTCTTTGTTCTTCTTCTTCTTCTGCCAGTTATTGAAAAAAAAAAAAAAAAAAAAATCAAAACGATGAAACGACATCATTTTGATTTCGGCCCAAATTCGAGTTGGAAAATTTCGAGCTATGTAGCATAACTGTATTTTATATGTATAAATGCTAAAGAGTAAATATGTCATTTTAATCTAATAGAGGAGTAAATTTAATTTTTCAAATGTGAAGGAAGATTTATACTAAACAAAAATCTCAAGGGTGTCAGTATAATTTATCAAAAAATTAAATACTTAACTAAAATAATTTATTTAATATATATATAATGAAATTTGTAATTTATTTTTTAGAAAATTTATTTCTAATTTTTATATCAATAGTGCTACATTCATATAATTTATTTCCATAACAATCTCCTTAATAAAATGATAAGGTGCCGTTTGGTAACACTTACGTTTTCAGTTTTCTGTTTATATTTACAAAAATTTTAAAAACTCAAATAAAAACTTGTTTGGTAAAATTTTTGATTTATAAATCAGTGGTCTCAATTTATAAATTTGGCCAAAAAATGAAAACACAAAAAATTTGTTTTCATTTTGAGTTTTCAATTTTTTTTTTTTTACCACCCAACACTAGCCACCACCCCCACCATTTTCCACCACCGTCTTCCGCCACCACCACCACCCCACCCCCCACCACCACCTGCCACCCACCTGCCACCACTACCCGCCACCACCAGCCACCTGCCACCCACTCGCCACCACCACCCACCCCTCGCCGCCACCACCACCCACTACCCACTTGCCATCCACCCACCACCACCCACCACCTGCCACTACCATCCACCGCACGCCAACACCACCCGCCACCTACTTGCCACCACCACTCACCACCCACCTACCACCACCACCATCACCCACTACCCACCCCCACCTGCCACCACCCACCCACCCACCACCCACTACCACCACCACCACCCACTCGCTACCACCTACATCCGCCACCGTCACCCCTCACCACCACTACACCACCACCACCACCCCCACCACCTACTACCACCGCCATCCGCCACCACCTGCTTCCACTACCCACCACCCGCCGCCACCACATACCACCCCCTCACTACCACCCACCACCGCCACCGTCACCCACCACCCACCACCCGCCACCCACCCGCCACCACTCACCACCACCCGCCACCCACTTGCCACACCACCCAGCACCACCACCACCGCCGCGCCACCACCACCACCACCACCGTCACCCACCCACCACCACACCCCCACCGTCACCCACCCACCCACCCACCACCACACCCGCCACTTACCCACTATCACCACCCACCCGCCATCCGCCATCCGCCACCCACCTACCGCCACCACACCCGCCACTACCACCACCACCACCACCCACTCACTGCCACCCGCCACCGTCATCCACTCACCCACTACCACCACCTACCACCACCAGCTACCCACCACCTACCGTCACCACTTTTCACCACTGTCTTCCGCCGCCACTTGCCATCACTTGCCATTTCTCACTCTTTTTTATATTTTTAAATTTTTTTAAATATTTTGTCAATTACCAAACGCGTTTGCAGTTTATGTTTTTCTAAAAATAAACAAAAAAGAAACAAAAACCAGTTTATAAAATTTTTGTAAATATAAACTGAAAACGTAAACGTTACCAAACGCACCCTAAGAGAACGACTTCGTTTCGGAAGTGAGTTGGTTTTTTTACTTTTTGACTTTTTTGACTATTTTAGCTTGGTTTGGGAAGAACTTTTGACTTTTTGACTTTTTTGGTTTCTTTGTAAGAGAAAAAATGTAATTATTATAGGTTAAATGTGATGTTTTGTCTTATTAAATTAAAAAACTTATTTTGTTTTTTTTATAGCTATTTAGCCAAAAAAGTTCCAAAACCAACTTTCCAAACACCGGCAAAAAATATATATATATAATTCTAAAAAATATTTAAATATAATATAACTTTTTAAATTTTGTTCATCACGTTATTTAATGGATTGGAGTAGAAGAAAGAAACTGCATCGATGAATATTTGTTTGATCGGAATCAAATTCGTGCGATAAATAGGGGTGTTTTGGGAAGTAATTAAAAAAAAAATAATAGCTTTTAATTTTTTATTCATTTTAAATTATATCACTTCTCATATTTTTTATTTATAAAAAAAATAAAATAAATTTAAAAAATCAAAATTAATTTTTTATAAACTTCTTAAAATACCACATAAAACTCATTCGGAAACGGTGAAAGTAGAGCGGGAATAGTTAACTTTTTGAATAATGCTTTATATATATATATATATATATTAATTAATATATTAACCGATAATATAATATAATTTTAAATATTTATAATTTATATAATAAATAAGTCAATAATAATAAAATAATATTAATTAATACATTAATTAATATATGTAATATCATCATAATTTTTTTTATAAAGCTGAGTTTAGGAAATTAAAAAAAAAAAAGAACGAAAGGGAATAACGAGGTCTAACGATGGGACCCACCTTGAAATATGTGACTCTGACAAAGACAATAGTTCGCTCCTCCTCATGAGTGCGCCTCTCTCTCGCTCTCTCTCTGGTGCGCAGGTTAAAATGCGCCTCCCTCTCTCTCTCTCTCTCAATATTTTCTCTCTCTAAAAAAATATTGAAAGATTGCAGCATTTTTGTTCTCTTTCGGGCCGAGTGAATTTTTTCGGCGAAGCTGAAGTCTCCTCCGTCACACCTCTCAATCTCTCTAGCTCACTCTGCAGATTGAAGAATCTAGGGTTTTCACAGCACGCAAGTCCAAGGAAGGTCTGATCTTGGGAGCTTCTTTACCTTTTTTCTCCGATTGATCTTTTGTTTTTCTTCAGTGGAACTGTTTTTCGTGTTAATTTCTATCTGGATTTGTCTTCTTTAATCGATTTTCGCATATCTTGTTGAATTTGATCTTCTGGGTATTTATTTAATTGAGTGATAGCTCTTCGATTGATTGAAAATTCCTAAAATTTCAATGAGGATTGAGGATAGATTTTAGAGATTTTGAAGTCTTTATGCTGCTGTTTGGGTTGGGTCATTTGGGTTCTGGGAATTAGTTTTTTTTTTTTTTTTTTTGGGGGGGGGGGGGGGTGGTTGGGTTTAGGGTTTAGATGGAGGGGGTTGAAGAAGCTAATAGAGCAGCAGTAGAGTGTAGCCATAGAGTTCTTAGGTTGTTATCTCAGCCCCATGATCAGAATCAGTTTAGAAATGTAGTGGTAGAAACAGGGGAGGCTGTAAATAGGTTTAAGAGAGTTGTTTCTCTTCTTAATACTGGATTGGGTCGTGCAAGAGTAAGAAAGATGAAGAATTTTCAAGCCCCTTTTACCCAAAACATCCTGCTAGACAACCTAAGGAGTAAAACAGATCGTCACCCCAAACCTGTTCAGCTTCTGCAGACTAATTTTCTTGAAAATCCAATCCGAGAAACGGGTTCTCGTGTTCAAAGTACTCTTACATTGGGGAACTCATCATTGGAGATGAATTCAAATGAGCAAAACCCTCTTCAACTTGCTCAACAACCACAGACCAACTACCATCATTTCCTTCAGCAACAGCATCAACAAAGGATCCAGATTCAGCAGCAACAGATGAAGCATCAAGCAGAAATGCTGTATCGGCAGAGCAATAGTGGTGTTAATCTGAATTTTGATAGCTCAATGTGCACCCCCACCATGTCATCCACTAGGTCTTTTGTCTCTTCATTGAGTATAGATGGGAGTGTTGCTAATTTGGATGGGAATGCGTTCCATTTGATTGGGACGGCTGGCTCTTCTGATCAGAATTCTCACCAACATAAGAGAAGGTGCTCTGGAAGGGGAGATGAAGGGAGTGCAAAGTGCGGGAGTAGTGGTAGATGCCACTGCTCAAAGAAGAGGTTGACTTTTATTCCACTCTTTCATCTTAATATGTGCTTCTCAGTCATTAATAGCTGGCAATTGTTTCCTTTTATTGTATTATCCTGACAGGAAACATAGAGTGAAAAGGTCAATCAGGGTACCTGCTATCAGTAACAAGCTTGCAGATATCCCTCCTGATGATTATTCATGGAGGAAGTATGGACAGAAACCAATTAAGGGTTCTCCTCACCCGAGGTACATTCAATTTATGCTTTAGCAATGATTTTTTCAGTTGTTATTGATGAATGTAAGATCACATCTATTACCTCTATAATTCTATTTTTGGCTGTGATTTGTTCTGGATCTTGTAATTTAATAGTCTCATCCCCCCCAGCTGTTCTCCTTAACCACCCATTTGGCAATTAACACACACAAAAAACATGACACTTAAATATTCTTGCTTCTTTTAAGTGGATGTTGTGGGATGGTGTTAAGTTTTATTGCCATAATTGCTTTTATTGCCATAATTGCATTTTGAGGTGTACTATGTTCCACTTTTCATTTGGAAAAAAGCCAGCTAATCTATTCCTTTCTGCCCTTCTCCTGAGCTTGCTCTATCCATATAGATAAGACATGATGAGACACGTGAAAGTAGGTTCCATAGTTACTATTTCGATCAGGTTGCTATGTTGTAGCTTTGACATTGAAAATAATAAATATTAGTGTTACCTGTGGAAGTTTTTTTTGTGCTAACAGCTGATAGTTTTTGGTTGCTGATGTGATGGGGGAGAAGGAACTACTGTATGTAATCTTGCAAAAAAAAAAAAGAAAATTCTTCTGTTGCTTGTTAGATTTTGAATTTTCTCCTTGTTGGGTGCCAAATTAGGAGTCAAGGAAAAACCATTGGCATACTGTTCTTGCTCTTGTTATTGAAGATTGAAGATGTGTTTAAGCCATCAATTCTTGACCGTTATGTTGATGACCAATTATGCTTATATGTGGACTTTGTATCTTACGCACAATTATTTTATGTAATGTAATTGTCTGAATTTCAGATCTAATTTTTTGAAGAACTACTGAGAACTCCTCCTTGTGTTTGTGCAGGGGATACTATAAGTGTAGCAGCATGAGAGGTTGCCCTGCAAGGAAACATGTGGAGAGGTGCTTGGAGGACGCCTCAATGCTTATAGTAACGTATGAAGGAGAGCATAACCACCCTAAGTTGCCGTCACAATCATTGAACACATGAATCTAATGGATAGCCTCACCAAGAATGCTTCATGCCCATTGTATTCAATCCATTAGTGCTCAATTTATGATCGGCTTGAATCGCTCATGTACATATTTTGCATGGTTCAATCTTGAGATGCATATGGAGCAAATTTCTGTTAATTGGGGATTGACTTTCTGGCCTTCTGGACATAAGGCAATTAGATATGAAGATATGAAGACCAGAGCCAGACAAGAATCTGTTGTATTGACGCGTTCTCGTTGTAAGAACAATCCTCATCTTATATGACAATCTCTCTCAAACGTTTTAGGGCTTTTCCTATGAATGCATTACCTTCATTATGGAAATTTTGCTTCAATTGACTAGAATAAATCGTGGGCCTTTTTGCTGCTGGCATGAGAGTCTTTATTATTACATTGCAAGTTTGCATCAGTAGTTTACAATTGAGAAAATTTCCAGGATATATATTATATGAATGGAGTAGAAAGTAATATGTGAAATGATATTGAAATATTAAAGATTCAGAAATTGCTTGAAAATTAAAATCCCAAAACAGAACTGGAATGCAGAACTGGAATTAGAGGTCAGTGATATTTGGATGATTGTTTAGACACCGCTTGGCACAATGTTGTTTTAAATTGGGGTTCTGTTCCCGACAGAAATTGACTACATGGTCGGGAATTATATGATATAATATTGAATTTGGTTTATAAACATGTCTATCCTAAGCAAAAGGAGCTTATTCTAGCTTGAATTTGAAACAGAATTTTGATATTTGTTCGTAACTATGTGATCTCAAAAGAACTGTACACATACCTTATTTGTTTGTTAGAAATCAAAATTATATTATGGGAATGGCTGGGAAATTATATGTTTATTTATTTTTCTATTTTTTGAGTTGAACAGACAAGCCTGGAACCATATTATTAGTCTGATATTGTTTTCTTGGTTAGAGAATATTGTGGTCAAAATTGCCCATTGATGTTACAGGGCATCTGGGTTATTATTAGAACAAAATGGGGGCAACCCTCTGGATGTCTTTTTATTTTTTGTTTTTTATTGCAACACTCTGGCCTTTTCTGGATTCTGATTTCATTCTTGTTTTGATAAGGAGTTGGAGTTTATTATTCCATGTATTAATACTTTTCTGTCTCTCAAGGCATTTGTGTCCCTCTCAAATACAACAAATCCCATGCTACCAAGTATTTGTAAGTGCATTCCTATTATAGAAAGTGGTGGTTATTTCCTGAAAAAAAATAAAAAACAAACTGACCGAATCTGTACAATTTAGTACTTAAAAGGAATGCGTACCGTACACTTCCATGTATTATTTTTCATTTCTGGAACAGATATTGCAAGGAGAATTGAAAAGAGTGTATTTCACATTTTGTTTGGTAATGTGTTAGTTTTTAGTATTTTGTTTATAGAAAATAGAACTTACGTTTATTTTTTACATAAAACATGAACAAAAAAACATAATTGGTACACATGTTTTTAGAATAAATAAAAAATAAAAAAAATTGTTTAGTGGGGTTGTTGGAGGAGTTTATTTTTATAAGAAATAAAAATAAATAAGGTAAGACTACAGAGAATCATTACAATAATAAATTATAATTAGTTGTTAGAATTTTTACTTTTTTATTTAAAAAGCCTTGTTAATGACCTTGTAGAATTAAGTAATATAAATAAATTTTATTATGCATTTCACAAATTCATTTGGGATGTGGGTTGACTTTTTGATTATTTTAAGCTGAGGTTTGTTTGTCTCGTTTGGAATAGATTTTTTGATTTTTTTTTTGACTTTTGTGAGAGAAAAAATAAAATAATTATGATTTAGATGTGACATTTTGTCTTATTAATTTTTTAGATTATTTTATCTTTTTATGACTAAAATAATCTTTTAATTCTAAATTTTGGTATGCCAAATGAGTGCAGTCTCATATATTGTGCCTGTTTGGTAAATTTTTTTTTCAACTTAAATCAGCTTTTAGTTTAAATTAAGCTATATTGGTGTGTTTGGTACAACTTATAGGCCACGTTTGTTTGGCGGATTAGGTTGGATAGGATTGTTAGTGAGGAGATAGTTAGTGAAGAGATTGTTAATGTGGGGATTGTTAGTGAGAGGATTAAGTAAAAGTGCGTTTGTTTTGATGATAATGGGAAAGATGGTTAATGATGAGATTGTTAAATTATTTTTATATAAAATTAAAATATATATATTTCTATATTAAAAAAAAATTCTAAAACAAATATAATTTTTTTTTTTTACAAATAATAGGCTGCACTTGGGTTAAAAAAAAGAAAAAAGAATACACTTATTTTTCCAATCCTCTCACTATTTTTCTAATCCCATACTCTCACCAGCTTTGATAATCCTGCTGTGCAATGGGATTACTAATCTGGCTGGATAAATAATCTCATCACTAATGTGGTATAACAAACATGCTTTCAAACTTCCAACCTCACTATCAGTCCAATCTCACCACTGATGGGGGATAACAAACATGGCCTAAGGCACAGATTATAACTTAATTTAAGTCATTTTTGGCTTAAATCTGAAAGTTGCTCCAAGGGTGCTTATACATTTAGCTTAAGCACGCAACTGATTCTGGAGGGGCAAAATGACTTAAATGTCCCTCCAAAACTTAAGAAATTACGAAAATGCCATTATATAAACACAGTTCTAAGTTCAGACCTAACACTGTTCACTCTAAGAGAGAGAGAGAGATAGGCGATTTTCGACGTGAAAGGTGATTTCCGGCGGTCAGATGCGATTTCCGGTGAAGATGACGATCCAAAAAACAATCACCAAAGTACAGGAAGACCACAATGAGGGCTTCGGCGGTATCCAAAGCAGAGAAAGACGACAATGAGGGCCTCGACGACTTCACGTTCGCGTCCTTCGCCAATCACGCTCTCCATTCCAATTAGATCCACGGCCAAAAATCGACCATCGACTACAACGACGACGAATGGGGCGATTTTGTGGAATCCCCACTTCGATTCGAGCTCTCTAGTGGTCTCTCCCCACCCAATCGCTTCCCAACCCCTTCAAAACTTTTCGACCCATTTGGGTTCTTTCCAGATCAGTCAAACACACCCTCACAATCGGCGGCGAGTCCAATTGAATCGGTACCCAGTCATTCTAGTTCGAAGAAAACTCAGTGGATGAAGCCCGGCTCCGGCGAAGGCAAAGGCAAAATCAGATCTAGGGTTTTGCAAAATTGTAATGAAAAAAAACAAAAAAACAAAAAAACAAAATTAACTTTTATTAACTTCCATTTAATTTATTTCACAATTATTGATAAAAATTGCATAATTGCACAATTTAAATAAAGAAATAAATTGCACAATTGTTATATTATTAATTGTAATGAAAAAAATTAATAAAAACAAAATTAATATTATAAAAACGGATATTATAAAAAAAAACTATTATAACTTCTATTAAATAAAAACAAAATTAACTTTTATTAGCTTCTATTAAAAATGGATATTATATTACAAAATTAATGGAAAAAAAAACTGGATAATGAAAAAAAAAATGGATATTTATAACAATGGATATTATAAAAAAAACTGGATAATGAAAAAAAACTGGACATTTCAAAAAAATGGATATTATAAAAAAATGGATAATGAAAAAAAACTGGACATTTATAAAAATGGATATTATAAAAAAAAAACTATTATAACTTCTATTAAATAAAAACAAAATTATAACTTCTATTAACTTCTATTAAAAATGGATATTATATTACAAAATTAATGAAAAAAAAAGAAATACAAAGAAAAATATTACAATTTCTATTAAATAACTAACTGAAATTAATATAAAGAAAAATAATAAGTAATGACATCACAACATTAATATAAATACATGGATATTAATTTATATTAATTGTAATGAATTAATAAATTAAATAAAAAAAGTAATAATGCTAATTAAGCCATTAATTGACACTAATTAATTTAGAATGAAAATAATAATTTTTGTAATACTAATTATATTAACTTTTATTAATGATATAACTTTTTTAAAATTAAAACTGAAAAAATGACAAAATAATTATTTTTGTATCATATAAAGGCAAAAAGGATAATTACACAGCAAAAATTATTTTACAGCTTATCAACTAAACACTACTCTGCTATCTAAATGTATAATTCTACAGCTGTACCAAACAGGTTAATAACTTATATTCATAACTATAAGTTATAATTTATAAGTATTTTTCCACAACTCTACCAAACAGAGACATTAATATGGAGCAACTTGAAGTCCATATTCTCTCTGTACTGTAATTTTAAGTTATGTTAACCAGTTATAATTACTTTCCTATTCGTATTTTTTTAGTTAATTTTAGAAATTTTCATCCCAAAGAATAGTTTCAACAGCTTCCCTAGTGGTCTTCGTAACTCCTCAAGTATAATCACATCACAGATAGTATAATTTATTTTTTTAATTTTTTTATGACCCTATCGAATCAAATAACAATGATTTTTACCTTATAAATAAAATAATTTAAAATAGGATACTTTTATCGAATAAAGAGCATTATTGAAATGCTAATAGAAAAAGTTCTCAAAGAAGTTGAGAACTAACTTTTCACCTGGAAAACAATTTTTATAAAAAAAAATAAGCACAACTCTTTTGAATTATTTAGCAATTCCCTTAAAACACTTTTAACAAAAATCTTAGATAAAAAGTGAATTCTTGTTTAAAGAAGTCATTTTTTTTTATAAAGGTCCTTGAATAATGTTCTATATTATTTTTTTATTCATTTATATCTTAAATTGTAGAATTTTTTTTTTTTTTTGGGGGGGGGGGGGGGGGTACAAAGGAAACAAAAACAAAAGCTAAGCTCTAAGACAGAAGAAATATAATTTCATTGGAATAGTAAATTAATATTTTCCATACAATAAAATACTTTAAGCACTTCAAGCAGTAAACACACAATTAATGCCTGTGCCCAGGCCCAGATTGGTTTTGTTATTGGGTTTTTATTAGGCCATGGTATGAATAATCAGTAAGGGGAAAAAAAAAATTAGGAACATTCATTTTTTCCAAACTAGGAAGTTAAATTTTCCAGTCATTTTCTTTCAAAATTCTAATAAAATGCATGTAAGAAAATAAATTTGCACTTACGCTTCATTTTCTATCATCTTTATTTGTCATCAAGATATTTTTTCTAATCAAAGTGATCCTTAAGTACCTTTTTGATGTTTATTGCTTGAAAAATGCAATAAATGCAATCATAGAGTGAAAGAATGGAGATATGATTTTGAGCATTTCCGTCAAGCACGTCAAACTAACATGTTAGTTATTTTATTCATAAAAACGTGCAAAATAGATTTGATTTTTCAACGGTTATTTCGACGAATCTCAAATCCTTAACCACAAGCTATCAAACTCTATAATAGATTTAAATAATAAAATATTAGGCAAGGACGGGACAAGCTCTCGCTCTCTTGATTGTTAACTAAGTAGTTTCAAATTGGAGTAACAACCAATTTGGAGATCAAAATAAAAGTTGCAACCAACTACAAATCATTTTTTTGTAAAATTTTTGCTTATGGATTCAAATTCATAAGTTAATAGTTTGACTTCGTGAGTGTTAACATGGTAACTTTAAAATAATTTTAAAAAAAAAATTACATTACTACAACTCATCACAATTTCTCATGTTAATAGTTTGTGATTTATTTTTTTATATTATCACAATCTAACTCTAAACTTTCCTAAGTATAAATTTGTTGATGATGTGGCAAATTGGTTAATAGTCTTTTAATATTGCAATAATTTATTAGTAAAAAATCTGTCTTTTGTTTTATTATTATAGAAGGAATACAAAAGACTATCAACACTTCCAACATCTCTAATTATAGAGTACACGGTTTGTTTGTTGTTTTGTTTTGTTTTTTTTTTTTTTTTTCCACCCATACAATTGAGAGTTGATCGTAAAAATCGTCCCCACTATCTGGTTCATTCTCCCATTGGTTATCTTGGTATTCTTCTTCCAGTATTGGTGATTCATGGGAAACACTATGTTGATAGTTGGAATACCGACTTTCATCGACAAATGTTTATTTGCTGAAGGGAAAACCTGGAATGGCTAAGTTACAGTATATTTTCTAATTTCTATCTTCGCAGACGAGATGGCCATAGTTTCCATTATACGCTAATAGAGGATTGTTGGCAAATTTCCCCAATTTAGTAAGCTGATCTCTGAGTGAAATTTTTCTGCAAGGTCAGGGTCTTCGATTAAGAAGTCTTGGGTATCTTGGAAATGTTGAAGTTTCTCTGAGGTACATTTTATGCTTAGTTGGAATGCACCTTATTCCGTTCCATTCTGGTAACTTGCTGTCAATTAATACTTCTACAAATGGATGATGCTCTTCCATTACATAGAGTACTGAATGAGCAAGCTTATTTTCAAAATTATCTATCCATTCCGGATTTGAAAAAATTATTCTAGAAACAAAACCGTAATCTAACAATTGAGTTGCTGTTAGATGATGAGTTCTGCCTCTAATCTCTATCTCCAATGGCTCAAAAGTTGCTAGGTTTATCTGGCAAAGACAGATGCTGAAATCGAGATTACACTGATATCTTCCACAATATTTTGGCCTTTCTCTACATCTTTCTTCTTGTAAACATGGTTGTTCTTCATCATCGTAAAGATAAGTCCATTGATATGCTATATGAGACATGAACTCCTGCTATAGAAAGGTCCTGAAGAAACTATTGTATAATGACTAACTCACTATTTCTGCTATCTTCGGCTAAGGTGTATATATAAAGTTTAAGGTCTTCTATTTTTCGGCTTTTCTCGCAAAAAGATTGAATAATAGAATGCCTACAAAAAATACATTCTAACACTTAATTGTTCAAATTCCTCACTGGTGAGTTGTCTGATTTCTAGGTTTGGAGAGGGAGTGGGTGCTTTATCTGGAGTTAGTTTTGTAACTGGCTGTTAGGGTTCGAATGGTTGCTCTCAATTGTTTTTTCTCGTCTTGGAGCTAGTCTAGCTCCTCACTGACCTTTTTGCCTTTGTCCATGATTTTCTTGAAATTTTTGGAAAGGCCTTCACAATGTCTTATATTTGGAGAGGTTTTGAGAATCTGGTTGAGGATTAGTATTACTGTTTCCTGTTATCTGCTAACTGGAACTTACTAGTAGCAAGAATAGTTGACTGCATCTTGCTCAATGTGTCAGATAATTTTTAGCTATTTGGCTAATAAAATAACTAGTTCCTATTTGTCTGCGGGCAATGTATTGGCTGACTCAAAATCATAAAATCCATTAAATTGAGGTACAGGAAAATTTTTAACTAAAGGTTCAACTTCTATCCAGTCATGGTAAATATCAGGCTTGGTTCCTTTAGCTATTACACAGAAAGAAAAACTTGTTCCAAATGTTATCTAAAAAATACTGTTGAACTGGGTCTAGCTCGATTCCTGTTAATGGTTTGAACTTGTTTCTGCCTTCATAAATGGGAAGAGCAAATCTCCAAAAGTTCATTGTTTTGCTGCTCTCCATTATCTGCACAAAAATTAAACTAGCTATTTTCTCTTTTTAAATAAATTTTCCTACTTAGCCAATCTGTTAACTTATTATCACTCTCTTTAATATGTTCAAATTCTACCTTATATCCTAGTCCTACTTATTTTAAAACAGTAATGCTATAAACACTAATAATTTTGATTAGCAAAAAGAAGTTTTATTGATGGAAAACATAGTAAGATGCTACAGAACATCAATAAAGCGGAGGGAGCAAAAAACATCACAGTGAAATATCAAGATCCCAACCAGGTTGGCACCACGATGCACACCAAATCATCTGCTAGCACACACTTCAAGCTCCAAGTTGGTGAGCAACCAATATAAAGCAGAAAAAACAAGCAAAACAAACAAACGATCTCAACAGTACAAACACCAATTAACCACAACTGTCAAAGACAGCAAACAGCCACCCAGCCTCAACAACAACATCAACACTTGCAACATCAGAACAACAACATCAACACCTGCAACCTAACAACAACCCAGCATCACCCTAGCTTCTCTGCAGCAACACAGCATTAGGAACCAAGAACTAAACCAAAGCAAAGCTCCTATTCTGCAAAAACCAACAGTTCAATCCAACCTAGTGCAAACAGAACAGGACAGCCCCTAGTTACCAACAAAGATCTCAACCCCCACCTATACAAGCTCGAACCTGATTAAGATTATACATAAAATCACTAACCGAGTAATTCCACCCCTTTGATGATGAAAGCAGCCAAATAGCCACCCTAGCTTTAATCAAATCAGAAAGGTCCCCAACATCTGCAATAGCACCATTAAATGTACACTCATTCCGAAGCTTCCATATAGACCACAGGGCCACCAGAGGGACAGACCTCCAAATCTTCTTTTCATGTTTCAAAAATATCCCACCCTCCCACCAATTCAGCAGATTAGCAACAGAACCAAGAATGACCCATTTCAGCCCCCACCATGCTAATAAAGATGACCACACCTTCCACACAAAAGAGCAGTGCAGTAGCACATGAAGAACTGATTCCTCCTTAGTTTTACAGAAGCAACACAAGAAAGAAGCACCTACAACAAAAACCCCAATCCTACGTAAGAAAATAGAAGCTTTAGTCCAATGTTTCCACACAAGCCACCCAAAGAATTGCACTTTAGGAGGTACACCATTGTTCCAGAGCAACTTACTAGGTCTAGATCTAGAACACACCCCCACAGTGGCAGAACTGTACAACGATGATACAGAAAACACACCTGTGGAATTGGCTGACCACCGTGGGTAATCTACTCTCCCCAAGCTAACTGCCAAGCCAGATTGAAGAACAGAGGCAAACCTCAACATTTCAACTATTTCCCATTTAAAAAACTCCCTTCTTGGTAATATATTCCACTCCCCTAAAGCCTCTTTCAGATTAACAAACAAACTGAGGGCTCTTTCCTTCTCCCTAGACAAACTAAATAATCTAGGAAATTCATCTTTCAAGCATACAAAACCACACCACTTATCCTCCCAGAACCGTACCCTACGCTCATCACCCACCATTATTTTAAAATTAGTACAAAAACACTCTAGCATATTTGGATGGAAATTAGCCATTGAAATTATATCAGACCAGACCCTTGATAACCTACTACTAGTTACACAAGAAGGCAACTAGCTATGCTCCTCCTGGTTATATTTACTACATATTACTCTTTTCCACAACGCCTTTGTCTCACCAGCAAACCTGCACCACCATTTAAATAATAAACAAGAATTTGCCACTCTGCTCCTCCTTATGCCTAAACCTCCTTGCCCTATACTTTTGGTCACCTCCTTCCACTTAACTAAATGTACCTTCCTCCTAAGATCCGACCCTCCCTATAAAAAAACTGCTTGAATTCTCTCAATATCCTTAGCCACACCCTCAGGCATTCTAAACAAAGACAAATAATATACCGGAAAGCAAGAGAGAACCGATTTAATCAATGTCAAACGGCCTGCAAATGACAGCAGTCTTCGTTTCCATCCAGCTAACCTTACTTTAACTTTGTCAAGAACCGGTTTCCACGTTTTCTTTCAACTAGGATTTGCCCCCAATGGCAGGCCAAGATAAGAGAGAGGTAACGAGCTCACCTTACAATTTAAAATGTTCGCAAAGTTTGCCAGTATATTTTCCTCCACACCCACCCCACAAACCATACTCTTGTGATAATTTATCTTTAGCCCCGACATAATCTCAAAGCATCTTAAAATTCTCTTTATATTAACCACTTCTAGTTTATCTGCCTGACAAAATAAAATTGAATCATCAGCAAATTGCAAGTGGGACACCCGAACACCTTGAACCCCAACCTTCACCCCCTTTTATTACCTCAATCTCCAAAGCTCTAGACAGTAACACATTAAGGCCTTCAGCCACAATAATGAATAGGAGAGGAGAAAGAGGGTCACCTTGCCTAAGACCTTTCTGGGGGAAAAATTCATCCGTAGGAGAGCCATTCACTAGAATAGATAATCTAGCTGTGGACATACATTCTTTAATCCATGCTATCCATCTTCCACCAAAACCAAAACGTACCAACATAGAGAAAAGAAATTCCTAATTAACTGAGTCATACGCCTTTTCAAAATCTAATTTTAAAATCACCCCCATCTTCTTCGCCTTTCTCCACCCATCAACCACTTCATTTGCTATTAGGACTCCATCCAAGATATTCCTACCACACAAGAAAGTTGATTGAACCTCGCTAATTATTTCTGGCAGGACCTTCTTTAATTTGTTTGACTACACTTTTGACAAAACCTTATATACCGAACCCACCAGACTGATAGGACGAAAATCACCCAAACCCACAACATTTTCTTTTTTTCGGAATCAATGTTATGCAGGAGCTATTGATACCTTTGACCAACCTACCATGCGCATGGAACTTCTTCATAAACTAGACCAAATCATCCTTCATGATCCTCTAATGCTTCTGAAAACAGAGTAGATTAAACCTATCAGGACCGGGAGCCTTATTTCCATCACAATTCTTTATAGCTTCCCATATCTCCTCCTCTGAAAACTCTGTTTCCAAGCAATCAAAATTTGGACTGTTCCTTACTGATCTAAAATCACCATCTAGAGTGGGTCTCCTTATCCACTTCTCAGCAAAATGGGTGGTAAAATGTCGGTAAACCTCTTGTTTAACTTCCACAGGTTCTTCACATACTCTATCACCTACTGTAACAAAGTGTAGCCCATTCCTACTCTGTTTACTGGTGGTCATTACATGGAAATACCTAGTATTTCTATCATCCTTTAATGCTCACTGCAACCGGGCTTTTTGAAGCCACATCCACTCCGCTCGTTTATTAAATTGCCATACCTTCTTTAAAACCTCTCTTCTTCTATCCTTCTCCGTTTCTATTAATTCTCTATCTTCAGCTAACAAGTCCAACACATGTAGATCATCTTTAGCAACTTTTAGCTTAGTTGTGACATCCCCAAAGACTTGTTGATTCCACTATCTCAGAGCTCCTCGTAATAACTTAAGCTTACTCTGTAAAATAAAACCAACCCACCCCTCCACCAGTGCCTCCTTCCAAACTTTCTCCAGGAAAGCTGAAAACTTGGGGTGCAACAACCAAGCATTGATAAAATGGAATGGCCTAGGGCCCCAATCCCTATCATCCTCTATTAGAATTAAAGGACAATGATCGAAAAGAAGTCTAGGCAAACCCTATAACTTCAGCTTAAAAACTTCAAGCCATTCTGGATTAACCAAAAATAGATCAATTCTACTCCACTTCACCCCTTCTTGTGCATCACACCAGGTAAACTTCCTACCCAACAAAGGAATATCTGATAATTCACAAGTATCAATAAAACTATTGAACTCTCTCATTCCCCTATCCCTTGTAGAACAACCCCTCCTCTCACCCACATTTCGAATCTCAATGAAATCTCCACTAATAAACCAAGGCTTAGCAAACTTCAACTTCAAATCACACAGAATACGCCACAACTTCCGTCTACCACTCACCTCATTTGGGCCATAAATATTAACTATCACATATTCAAAAGAGTTAAAGATTGAACCTAATAGTAATACAAAATTCCTATTGCAGCAACATTCTGATAATTGGAAGACCCCAGGATCCCAAATGCAAACCTGCCCACCCGATGCTCCATCTGAATCCACACACATAAACTCCATTATATCTTTTGGCCATAATTCTTTAATTTCTACTTCAGAACAGTAGGACTTTTTTGTTTCTTAATGAAGTACAAAATCCGCATTTCTTTCAAAAATTAACCTCCTAATTTTTCCCATTTTCTCCCTTCTACCCAATCCTCTACAATTCCAAGAAAGCATCTTTATCTGGAAACATCAACTCAATTACACCACTAATCCACCCCAAGAGCGTAAACACTCAAGGCCTGCCCCCAACCCCACCACCAATTCTCCCATTGTCATTTAGCTCCATTTTCGAAATCATCTTCAGTGCTTCACCATCTTGCCCATTATACTTAATTCCCAGCTTATTCCCCATCTAAAGAGTTGCAATAGCCTCCCTTAGAACTGAACTTCCATTCCCTAAGTCACTCCCATATATAGACGATGAAGCCAATGTTGTCACTGCTGGCTTGAAGATAATGCCCTTGGAGCCTTTCTTGCTAGACGAAGCACCTTTCTAATTCAACTTCCTCACAAAGCCTGTGAATCCACCCATATGCATCTGATTTCTTTGCCCTAGCTTTCTTTTTTCCCCCATCTTGCCTTTACCTTTGAAGCTCTCATTTCTCAATTGAGCATGGTTCTACTGACTACTCACCACATTGGGCCTTGATTGGTTACTACTGATAGTGGACCTGACTACCCCATTTTGCTTAGTTTGGCCATTCCCTGGGCCTGATAGATCTAAATTCATTAACGACTCACCTTTGCAATTTTGGGCCTGCCCCAAAATTACCTCTAAATTTATTCCTGGTCTATCATTCCTCGAGCCACTCAAGCTCTTAATATAACCATGAGTATATAGTTGCCCATCCACCCCTTGGACAGGCACATTTACATCCCTGTCAAGGCTAATCACCATCTTCGAAGTATCATTCTCACACCTACCCTCTATCCTTTCAGTTTTGAGACCACACTATGACTCTTTAACTACCAAAGCATACGCCAAACCATAATCCTCCACCAGCTGACAATTATTCTTTCCATGACAGGTCACACTAGCATGATCGAAGTCCTGACTTTTATCCAGCTCATCCACTGAGTCAGCAGCCATGACGCTAGTTTTCACCTTCTCTGCACTGTTTCTGCAAACATACTGAAGACCACCATGAGCAAATGAACTCGATCCTTCCTATTGGTGGACCTTGCAATTGCATACTGCATGCACCACCTATAACACTACACTTTGCTCTTCACACACCCTTACTGGAAACAACATCCCTTTACATTCTAGATGGATCACACTGTTAATAGAATCCATAATCTTTGATACTACCTTAATCTTAGCACATTTAAATGAAGTTGGGTTACTTACATCCCCCTCAAATTGGACTACAGCACCCTATATACTACCAATCTTGTTCAAGGTAGTACTGTTCCAAAGGTTTAGAGGGATGCCATAACAACATAACCACACACACCTCTCCTGCTCCAGTTGCAGACCAGACTTCCATTCTGTAATAAATTCACACCAATCATGGATCCAAGGATAGAACAATGGTAAATTAACTATCATGACCTCCTTTGAGCTAAATGTTACAACCACGTCTCTACCACCCACATCTCTCACCAAGGCATCACTCACTCCTCTGTCCTTTAACTCTTGTTTGAACTTCTCCAAAGAGAATATTCTGCTTAAGCCGTATTATGACACTCTCATACAACCAACCATTGCCCACCTCTAGAACTCTGATTGTTGTACTAACCCTGCTTTGAACTACATTCGTATTAACAACCTTTGCAAAGGATCTATTATCTCTTGACGGAACCAATCTTTCTTGACCTCCTACTTGACCCACCCTTTTGTTATTTAACAACTACTCCGGAGGTTGGTTCATTACTTTATTCCTAGCATACTCTTTACTGTACTCTGCCCTCTTTACTTCCAATGCCTTATCATCTACCCACAATCCATTAGCTCTATGAACTGCCACATCTGTGGCCACTGGGCTATCATACTTGACAAAACCACACCTCATATTCGTTGATTTCCTTCTCTTCTGTGGGAAAAAGACATCTTTCACAATCCCAAACTTCATGAATAATGAGTACAGCCCCTTCGGATCCATCGAGTTTGGAATATTATCCACGAACACCGTGAACCAGCCATTCCCTATCCCTTGATTCCTCATGCCTAGACTTCCTCTTTTCTTCAGCACCGGGATCCACCCTCCTCTCGTCTTGTTCCCTATCCCCTAATTCCTCATGCTTTTCCCTATTTTTTCTTCTTTCTTTTCGCGTTCAGATCCTCTATCATTTGTTATGCTGATAGATTCATTCACAAATAATGCTATAAACACAAATTAGTATACCCATTAACACACCAATTAGATACAATTATAGGTAGGAGCATGTTGAATGGTGGAACCCACATATATGTTTTGTGTCTTAGTTAGAGACAAACGTGATAAAAAAAAAAAAAAAAAAGGTGCTAGACTTATCGGATCAACCAAAAATTTCTATTAATGATATATTAGTACTTATAAAATGAACTATTTAAATTATGAAAATAGTACCTGTGATGTATCCCACTAATCCCTCAAATTCAGATTATAAGTTGGAACAAATTCAAACCTTATTTTTTGCTATTGATATTTTACAAAAAAAACAATCATTTGTCTGGTAACAAAAATGCTATGAAGCCACCATTAGGAATCCATAATTTATCTCGAATGGGTTATGTGATAGAGATTAAATTGATAAAATATAGGGTCCATGAGTGAAATAAATTTGAACCGTTAATTTTTTTTTCTAGGTAAATTTTGAATTGATAATGGTAGATTTGTAGTATTATTGGTCTTGTAATATAGAAATTAACAAGAAATTGTACATTCTATAAAACTAAGGCTATCCGAATTGCAAAATCCAAAAAATTACAATGACACAATAACGTTGGAGTTATAATATTCTCAAAATAGAAAGGTTAAAAAAGTAGATCAAAAGTAATAATCAAATCTTACATCAGACTGAAGGTGGCTAAAGAAAGAAATGAATCTACCAACAAATTCAATGAATGATCAAATTGCCTAAAGCAACAGTAGGAAATTTCAAAACAAATTGAGGGGCAAAATAGGAATAAAAAGACAAGCCACCAACACTAAAGCTACTCTTATATGGATAAATATATATTATTAATCGCAAAAGCATAAAGTCTGCCATAAGCTATAAAGTTTTTTTTGGATAATTACTAATAGGTTTTAATAGTTGAACTTGATTTTTATTAAGTCCTATTGAAAATAAGTTCTCATAAAATCGTTGTTAAAAATAATTTTTTGTGATGATTTTTTGTATATGTCGTTAAAAATGGACAATTAGTAACTTTTTTTTATAATGATTTTTATAAATTGTTACTAAAATTTACAATTAGTGACATTTTTTAGTGACAAATTTTTCAAACTGTCGCTGAAAGTTGAAAATTAATAACTTGTGTTGTGATAATTTTTTTAAACTGTTACTAATACTTATAATTAGTGACATTTTTTGTGACAATTTTTAAATTGTTGCTGAAAATTAAAAATTAGTGACATTTTTTAATAGTGTTTGATAAAAAAAATATTATTAATTATTATAGACATATTGAACAATAAACCCACCTATTAAGGTCTAGACATAAATCCCCTTGTTTTTAGATATTAATCATCAAATTGAATTTATTATTCTTTTGTTTTTCTTGTTTTGGTTTTTTATTTTTATTTTTTTGGAACAAGTCAACCATAATATATAGAGATATATATATATATATATATAACATATATAAAAAGAAGGTAAGCGTGGTGTAACAATGGTGTAACGCTGGGGCTTTTTCGCTACATGGCCTTCAGCTTAGCCATACACACGACGGTAGAAACAAACAAGTTCCAAAGCTCCTCGTAGAAATTTTCCAAAATGGTGGTATGCTCTTTGCCTATTTCCCAAAGCTCCTTCCTGCCAAATTTGGTTGCAGAATTTGGGTTAGTCTTGTGGAATTCAGATGAGCCACGCCGAAAATGAAGAAGAAAACAAATGTTACCCCTTCGAACAACATATATATACATATCTTGTGGATAGAGTTGTTGTTATCATATAACATATATAAAAAGAAGGTAAGCGTGGTGTAACAATGGTGTAACGCTGGGGCTTTTTCGCTACATGGCCTTCAGCTTAGCCATACACACGACGGTAGAAACAAACAAGTTCCAAAGCTCCTCGTAGAAATTTTCCAAAATGGTGGTATGCTCTTTGCCTATTTCCCAAAGCTCCTTCCTGCCAAATTTGGTTGCAGAATTTGGGTTAGTCTTGTGGAATTCAGATGAGCCACGCCGAAAATGAAGAAGAAAACAAATGTTACCCCTTCGAACAACATATATACATATCTTGTGGATAGAGTTGTTGTTATCCTGTTCTTCCCATCACTGTTGGTGCTGTTGCTACCGTGATGCTGTCAAAATTGGACATCCAAAGCTTCGCTCCTGCTATTGCAAATCCTGGTAATTACATCTTTAATTTCATACCTACTATTTACAAGTGTGTTGAACAATATTTACCCACACTGTTTTTCACCCCTACCCACATGTTTGTGGCCTTTTTGTTTTCACCCCTGCCCTTGCCCCTGCCCCTGCCCCTGCCCCTGCATACCATGTGTTTGTCAATATGTCTCAATAAACAAAGACTTTGCCAGGAATCATAACAAAGGGGGAAAATTCCAATATTTCTAAAACAGCCAATTTCCAACCCCACTCAAACAAAGACAATAATTCCCAAGTTATGAAATTTTTATAAAGAAGTCTTTATCAATTGAGTGAAGCCCAAAAAAAAAATTATAAGAGATAAAATCTGATATTCCATCACAATTTATTCATTGAAATCTCATAAATCCAATATACTCTATTAGAGTCTTCAATTTGGGTGAAAGAAAAAGGCAACAGCAAGAAAGCAATTCTAGAATTAAAGATTCTGATAGAAACCAAGATCATGATTTGGAAGGGGAAAAAATAAGGCAGCTAAAGGCATGGTCAATCATAAAGAAGGGGGAAAATTCCAACATTTCCATACCATCCAATTTGTTTTTATGTTGGTTTTTAATTTAAGTTATCTTTGTTCTTAATCTTTTTGTCCTCATAGTTGTTATCAGACCAAGCATCAATAAACCTATTAGGATGTGCACTTTGGAAAAATAAAACTCTCTTATTAGCTATAAAAATTTCATAACTTGGGTGAAAAATCTAAAAATCCCCTAGATGTTAATTTGTGATTATGTATCAATTTTAAGCAGTAAATAGCAATCCCAATCAAACAATCAAGACAAATCGACACAACGATTTTACGTGGAAAAACCACAATTGGACACCTCCAATTGTGATAAAAAACCACGGGCAACTGCCACAAAACAATCCACTAAGAAGATATAAAGGAATTACACAAGTATACTCTCAATTACCTAGCGAATCCACGCCCGAATTGAACCAACCCCTATGTGCCTCTTCCAACCCCGTCTTCACCTCGAAATTGTCTTGATGATTAGCCACTCCAGAATCCACCAAAGCTTCAGGCTCGAATTCTTTGGAATCCACCGAAGAACAACTCTCTCTTTTGTGTAAAACAAACAAATAATCCTTTGATGTATACTCTTTAAACCATGAGTTGAATACTCAATCAAAACATCAAAGAAAACTAGCAAAATATCCCCAGATATAAACCTTAATATCCAAGAAGAAGACCTGGAGAAGTAATCCTAGATTTGGACTGAAACATGTATTTATAGAAAATTGTCTCGTGATCTCCGCTCGAGCGTCAAAATGGCCACTCGAGCGGACCTACGCTCGAGAGCGGAAAGTTCCGCTCGAGCGGGAAAAAACAACATCCAGTATTTTTGTAGGCGAACTAAACTTCTGGAACTCAGCATTCTCCGCTCGAGCGGGGGAATGTCCGCTCGAGCGGACAGGCAACTTGGAATGCATTTTTGCATTTTGCTTCGGGGGCGCTGCCTCTCGACCCCGCCTGGGCGCTGCTGTAGACGTCCCTGAACATCCCGAGAGGGAATCTCGTTTTGTTCGTTGGGCTCACTACAGTTCAGGACTCAATGTCACGGTCCTGTATCTAATCTCGCAGAGTGCAATGCAAGACCGATGAATCACAAAGAGTCCAAATCCGGCAAATCGTTTTTGAAAACAGATTTTTTGAAAGAAGTGCCAAACATGGACTGCTTTGCCAGATACAGAGTCGCCACCTAAATATTCATTTTTGTGGAATTTAGGAAACCCTGACTCATTGCCTAAGGCCACGTGTCCGTCATCACCAAAGTTGCCTCGGCTCGGGAACTTGGGTACGATTGGGGAAGGTCACTTCGTGAGCACCCCCGCTCGCCCGATCAAAGATCGGCCTCTACTAACCATGATATCGAGTTTTGAAAACAATATGAGCTCTTATTCAGGTTATTAGCCTAGAATTACTATGTGATGCGCACAGCATACAAGTATAGATTGGATCGCCTGAGTTGGAACAAAACATTTCATATTTGTTTCTGAAAGCGGTTTGCTACTCGCAAGTAGGCTAAAATGCGGATTTTGCCACCCTCAAGTGAGCTTAGAAAACATGGTGATTTGCCACTATCTAGTGGGCTTAAAACTCGCAATCAATGAATTGTTCCAATTTAGATAATCCAACCTTCACCCACAGGCATTCAGGTAGTTATATCACATAAGCACATAGCTACATGGTAAGCATGCTATGATGGCAGTCACTCACACGCATGCAAGGATGCTAAAGCATAAACACTCACCGAGTACTCCAAGCCAAAACAGAAACTAGTTAGTAATCAATGCATGATCCTAGTTCATGTTAAGATGGCTAATGCAACTCATGCAAAATGCAACTAAGATAGGCTTGGCTATTCTAAACATGGCATATGAAATGCAAAAGATAACATGCATTCAATTTGAAATTGAAATACAATGCAGTTAGTATGATGCGCCGAGCCCGGTGCATGCAAGACAGATGAATGGATTCAAACATGCGAGCATAAGTATGCAAATTGAAACATGTCCTAAACTAACCATCATAAGCTGGTAAATAAAAGGGAGAAAGACGTGGGGTTGGAAGACATACATCACACATGCACACTTATTACAAAATTGCCCTCGCTCGGAGGGTCCGAATAAATAATATAGTCCGAATAAATAATTAACTACTCCAGCTAATTAAATATTACAAAACCCTAATTAATTAACAAATTAATTAGGAAAGCGAATAAACTAGCATGCAAGCTATAAAATGGACTGCCTTAGCTCTTGTTCCGAATGATGAAAGATGCATGCTCAAATCGCCTCGTCGGGAAATTCCTTGCGATGCCCCAATTTGCCTCTGTTTGCAATTAATCCCGGGATGTTGTGCAAAGCTCTAGAAGGCTGCTGATTTCTGGTTTGCTGCAACAGAGAGCAAGAAAGGGGCATGACAAGTATTTCCACATATGTATGTACACCTCGATCCTCGTGCCACCAATCACGCATCTCGATGCATGATGGCCGAGGAGTTGAATTGCACGACTCGATGTGAAATGAATGCACATGACAACACAACAAGGCCTAGACTCCATCATGGGTAATCCGGAGTGTCGGCGACCGGGAATTGAGACACGTTTCGTCTCTTTGAGTACGAAACGTCCCTCATTTCCCGTGCTTGGGCTAACTCCTATCCCAAACACAATGCAAATGAGATGGCATACACAATGCGACTAACATGCAACCTAGCATACGCAATGCTATGGACTAAAATGGCATACACAATGCATGTGAGATAACATGTCATACACAATACTCTAACATGCAACCTAGCATACGCAATGCCATGGACTAAAATGGCATACACAATGCACGATGGACTTACACCAATATGAGTGGAACTCAGCCACACTCACATCAGTGGCCATGTGATGAAAATGAGACAACCGAAATACATGCCAACATGCACGAATGCAATGGACCGATCCTAAGGCACAACATGCAACTCTAACTAAGCATGGCAAAGGATGAAATATGGCATACAAGCATGCAATTTCCAGCTCTGAAACATGATGCACAATGGTCCCGAATCATGAAAATATGTCACACAATGCATGCTAGATGGCCCGAATACCGAAACTAGTGAAGTGCGTTACACTAGAGGTACACAAAGCAATGCACAAATGGAAAAACCAACCCTAAACAGACCCTAGGCAGGTCTGAAACAGTGGGGAAATGGTTTAAAATGATGGCTCGGAATGCAAAGAAATGGAGCTCATTCAATGGTCGGTAAACAAGGCATTCATGCATAACTCTCAAGCACACTTAAAGAGGAGAAAACATGGAAATATGGCATTCACATAAGCTCTAAAATATGATGCAAAATGACCCCAAAGCATGAAAACACCTCAGTATATGCATGCAATAGATCTCAAATCTCAAAGCTAGGCAAGTGTATTGAACTACAAGCATGCAAAACAAGCATCATTCGACCATGAGACCCAAAAACAGAGCTAGGGCAGTCCAAAATATGCACAAAATCAGTTTAAGGCATAGTCAAAATGTGCTAGAATCAAGGGTCAACAAAGCATGCAAAGAAAGCTAGTGAACCATGAGTTGTACTACAACTATATGAAGCATATGAGAGCTCACCAAACCAGCCAAAAAAGAAGTATTCCATGCCAAAATATGCCCAAAAACCCACTGAAACTCAGTCAATGCATGCAAGAATGATAGGTTCCTTTGGAGGGCCATGCAAGGGGTTGTTCTACACATATATGACAAACACACAAAATGGTAAAACAACCTCTGGACAGAGGTTATGAGGGTCCTAAAACCCACCAAAAAGGTCCTAAAATTAGTCTAGGAAGCATGCAAGTGAAAGCCCCTTTGAAAGGCCTTGAAGAAGATTACTCTACACATGCATAATAGACACTTAATATGGCAAAACGGGCTCCGGAAAGAGTTCATGTAGGTCACAAAACTCATCAAAAATGGCCTGGAGCATGGCTTTGAAACATGAAAATAGGGGCTCCTTTGTAAGGCCAACAAAGCTAGTAAAGAGAACAAGGGGTGAGAGGGTCACCCCTCTCTGATTTTGAAGCTCAAAGACACATGTTAGCCACTGAAAATCCACTGGATTTCAGTTGCTAAAAGGCCAAACCAAGGCCAAGACAAATGCTCTAATGCATAACTCAAAACATGAGGAAATGAAGCATGCAAGGGGGTAGATGACCCCCAACAGAAAAATGACCTTAATCAAACTTGAAGAGGAGCTCAAAATAAGACTTTTTTTAGCTTATGACAAAGCCTAAATATGCTTGATAATAGAGCTAAACTATGGAGCAAAATAATGCTACAAAGAGGGAAATGGTGTCTTACCCTTGTAGCATAGCAAGGCAGCAAGCTCTGGACCAAGAAATCAACTCCTCAAGCTTTGAAAATGACCTCCAAGGTGCTTAGGTTGATGATGGAGGTGGTAGGCTATGTGTGGTAGTGCAATGGGGCAAGAATAATGGAGTTTTGGAGCTTGGAATAGAGAGATAGAGAGATGTATATGTATATGCCCTAGCCAAAATGTTCAACCCTTGCAATGGAAGATGACCCCTTCTTTTATAGAGGAGAGGGGCTAACGCTTCTCTTCGAAGCTTCAAACCAAGCTCAAAGATCCTCCATACACGTGTATGGAGGATCATTTCTGAGGCTTCCAGCTGGCACAGCTTGCTAACACTCAGTGAGACAAAAAGCAGGAAGCTGGCTGACTAGGTTCAGGTGGTCGGCCGACCACTCCCCCTGGTCGGCCGACCAGGTCAAAAGGTTCAGGTAGTCGGCCAGCCACTTTTTGTGGTCGGCCAGCCAGGTCAAAAAAGTCACCTCCATAAAAAGTGGTCGGCAGCCCATATTGGTGGTCTCCCAGGTGAATGCAACTCAGTGGTGGTATGGGAGACCCGAAATTGTGGCTCAAAAGTGAGGGAGACCAAGGGGTCAAAAGGGTCAAGCAAAAAAGGTGGTCGGCCTACTAAGATTGGTGGTCTCCCAGGTGAATGCAACTCAGTGATGGTATGGGAGACCCGAAATTGTGGCTCAAAAGTGAGGAAGACCAAGGGGTCAAAGGGGTCAAGCAAAAAAGGTGGTCGGCCTACCAAGATTGGTGGTCTCCCAGGTGAATGCAACTCAGTGGTGGTATGGGAGACTCGAAATTGTGGCTCAAAAGTGAGGGAGACCACCTACCTGCCAAGAAAAATCGGCCGACCGGGGAAAGGTGGTCTCCAAGAAGAAAAGGTGGTCTCCCACCCTACTACCACCTTCCTAACAATGAAACTACGGTCCATGCCAAAAATGAACTCACACCGATGCAAAACGAAGGTTCGGGGCCAAAACGCGCAGCCGAGTGCCCTGAAAACAGGCTGTTAGGCATCGGAGGTGGCGTATGACCACAAAGGTGGTCTCCCGGGCCACAGTGTCCCTCTAGAGAGAGGAAACAAGGTGTGTGCCAAAAATCGGAGCGAACGGAGAAAGTTAAGCGGTCCCGAACCGAGGCGCACGGCCGACGACTCCGAAAACCGAAAACTGGTATCCAAACGGGAAAAATGGCCTACGAACACAAAACGTAGCCTACGGCCACTGAGAAATGGTCTACGAGACCTCTCCCTCCCTTCGGGAAGAGAAAACAGAGAAAACAGGACCTGGTTCGCAAACCAAGGCAAAGCACAAAAGAGTCCCGAAGTCCGGAGGCAAGGCTCTTAGCCGAGACTCTGTGACCTCAGAACGAGCACAATATGCATCATCACCGAGCGCTCAATCGGCGACGTCTGAGTCTTAAGGTCGGTCAGAAATGGGGTGTCTACAGTTGCTCCTCTTTGACAGAACTCGGAAGTCGTAATTGACGGGAGTGAATGTCAAAGCCCAGAGACGACCCATTTTTGACAAGGCCGAAGACTTAGACAAACATGCAAGATAAAAGGAGATGCGCCCGCAGGCATGCCCGCAGGCGGGGGCAAAATGCAAAATGATATGCACCAAGTCGAACGTAACTTATGATCATGCAAAGCAGCAAACTGTAATGAAGCAGATATTCACAATAAATGCAACAGTTCTAAGCAAGAATGCAAAGCAAAACTACATTTCATGCAGTAAGGATGTAAGAGAATTACAATTCTCGCTACGTCTCACATGGAGAAGATACAATACCTGTCCAGCTCGTCTGGTGGCACCAGCTTCAAATGAACCGTACATGCAATATCGTGCCTGCAAAAGAGAGAAACCTAACAGGCACAACATCGTTAGAAACATGCATAGCAATGCAAGTAAAAAGTGCGTGACCACGCAAGCGGAGGGATGCATGACAATGCAACCTAAGTGTGACGCATAACAATGCAGTAGGGGTGCAAAACAATGCAACCTGAGTGTGACGCATAACAATGCAGTGCACTAACAAGTGCAGGTAAGGTGCGCAAGATAGTGCGAATGATGCAGTGCACAAAACAGTGCGATGCGCAAAATAGCACGAATGATATGTAATATTAGAAAACAATGTAATAATATACAATATAACGAAACAATGCAAATGATATGCAATGTATGTGAGATGATTAAACCACAAGCAGTACAAAACCACACAAATATCATAAAGGGATGGAGATACAAAATCAAACTACTTTTAACACAGAAAAGGCAGTGGGCACGAGCCGAACGACGCCTAACACAAGCTAAGTGCCTACATCCTAGTACTGGCCATAACTCAGCATGGATGCTTACACATAACAGAACCGTGTTTCAACGTGAAAGGGGTGCGAGCACATGCAAAACTATGTGTTTCGCAGAGAGACCACAAAGTACAAGTAATTGGGTGGCATGATATAAGTGGGGAATGATCTGCTGAGGAAAGATTGTGATCCTAAATGCTGAATGTAACAAACTAAAATACGATGAAATGGATGAATTGAATAAAGCGCGCGGCCAAACCACATTTTGCCTAAAAAAGGCATGGACACAAACAAACCACGTCTAACACAGAAATGGTGCCGTCACCCTCAAACCACAATTCCCTTAGTGGAATAGGCGCGTACACATAATCACATAACCATGCTTTAACGCGAAAAGTATGGGCACATGCCAGACTAAGCTTAACATGGAAAGGATGCAGGCAATACAATGGACATGGAGTACAGGCATGCAACATATTCTATATGCAATGCAATAGACATACTAGATGATGTAGTAGTTAGGAAGTGAAGGTACCTTACAAGGGCAATTGGCAATGACCTACCTCATGCTGTCGGGGACCTTCCCCTTCTTTTCGGTTGAACCGCAGGTACTACTTTTCCCTGACTATGGTCGCAGCTTTCCCTATTCTCCAACAGGGTGACAGACTAGGTTGGTTCAGTATCCAGAATTGAGGCGCATACACATGCTATCTCAATCTATGGGGCTACCATACAGATTTCAAGCCGAGGATATTCCCCTGAGTATTTAAACCAGACTTTAGTCTCGGAAATCCCGAACCTTTGCGTTCTAGGCATGAGCCATTCGAACTCTAGTTTCCACCGTCTCAGTTGGTCTCCTAGGAACTCACTGAAAACACAGGCAGGTGGCTATCCCAGACCGCCGGAAGTCGTTCGGGCACGACAAACACCAAAGGAATTGCACCTTTAGAGGATTTAAGGTCTCCTAGACCGGGGAGTGCACAAGACAGTGCGAATGATACAAAAAAAAAAAAAAAAAAAAAACAAAACAAAAACAAAGTGCACAAGACAGTGCGAGTGAAAGTGAATGCACAAGACAGTGCGGCGCAGATGTGCACAAGACAGTGCGATGCAATGCACAAACAAGTGCAGGTAAGGTGCGCAGAACAGCGCGAGCAATGCACTAACAGGTGCAAGAAGGGTGTGCAAGATAGCGCGAACAATGCACTAACAAGTGCTACTAGTATTTTCTACGCAAGATGAGAGGGAGCAATTAATGAAATGCACAGGATAGTGCGATGCGCGAGAAAACGCGAGTATAAACTGCACAAAATAGTGCGATGCGCAAGAGAGCGCGAGTGTAAACTGCACAAAACAGTGCGATGCGCAAGAGAGCGCAAGTGTAAACTGCAGAAAACAGTGTGATGCGCAAGAGAGCGCGAGTGTAAACTGCACAAAACAGTGCGATTAAGGTGCGCAAGATAGCGCGATAAAATGCATGCACAATGCAAGACTTGGCACACGGCTTACGACATAGTATTCCATTCATTTGGCACACAGCTCACAACACAACACTTTGTTTGTTTGGTACGCGGCTCACAACACAATATTCTGTTTATTTGGCACGCAGCTCGAAACACAGCACTCTGTTTATCTGGGCACACAGCTCTTTTGGGCACACAGCTCATTTCGGGCACACGGCTCATTTTCGGGCACACAGCTCATTTCGAGCACACAGCTCATTCTTCGAGCACACAGCTCGTTTCGGGCACACAGCTCATTTGGGGCACACAGCTCATAACACTGCTCAATCTGAACACTCAGTCCATAACACAACATTTGGTTTGCATTTTGAACATACAACTCAAGCACTTGAATTTCTGAACACGCAGCTCAAACTTTTGACGTGAACACGCAGCCCACATTTTTGAAATCTGAACACACAGCTCAAACTTTTGTCGCGAACACGCAGCCCACAATTTCTTGAAATCTGAACACACAGCTCAAACTCTTGCGGTGAACACGCAGCCCACATTTTCTTGAAATCTGAACACATAGCTCAAACTTGTTGTTGTGAACACACAGCCCACAGTTTTTGAAAGTTGAACACGCAGCTCAAACTTTTGAACTTCTGAACACACAGCCCATTTTTTGATTGTGAACACGCAGCACACACTTGTTGAAAGTTGAACACGCAGCCCAAACTTTTGAATTTCTGAACACGCAGCCCATTTTCGAATGTGAACACACAGCACACATTTGTTGAAAGTCGAACACGCAGCCCATTTTTTATTGTGAACACACAACACACATTTGTTGAAAGTCGAACACGTAGCCCAAACTTTTGGATTTCTAAACACGCAGCCCATTTTTGATTGTGAACACACAGCACACATTTGTTGAAAGTCGAACACGCAGCCCAAACTTTTGGATTTCTGAACACGCAGCCCATTTTTTATTGTGAACACACAGCACACATTTGTTGAAAGTCAAACACGCAGCCCAAACTTTTGGATTTCTGAACACACAGCTCATTCACTTCATTTTGAACACGCAGCCCACATATTTCAATTCTGAACACGCAGCTCATATATTTTCATTTGCACACAGCTCATTCTTAATTCTGAACACGCAGCTCATAAATTTTTATTTCTGAACACACAACTCATTGATTTCATTTTGAACACGTAGCTCACACATTTCAATCTTGAACACGCAGCTCATATATTTTCATTTGCACGTAGCTCATTCTTAATTTTGAACACGCAGCTCATAAATTTTCATTTCTGAGCACACAGCTCATTCTTTTCATTTTGAACACGCAGCTCATTTTGAACATACAGGATGCGATGACGGAACTTGCAGAAGTTGAAACAAACTCAGATGCCCGACATTTTTCCTTTTTTCTTTTGCTTCAAAGTCTGGAACCTATATAGCTTCAGATAGGTCCTGGTTTTACTGTTCCCACATGACCCAGGTCGAACCCTGCGGTTTTTGAAAGAACAAAATCTTGTTTTGCACATATGTGGAGAATGGCACGGCACTCTGAGCACAAAACAATTTTTTGAAATTGAGAGTGAGAATAAGTTCTCGACTGGGTATTGAGCCTACGATTGAACACAGCACACCACGACTCAACAACAAAGAGAAGGACAAGGTAATACAACCTAAACACATCTACAGATACCCGAAACGACTTAGAACAAGAATCAAGACAAACAAAACGACTGACACGACACACAGACGTGTTTCAATGGCAATAGACCTCTTAGTGCACGAGGAGCCAGTTTCTCTAGGTATTATTTCCACCCTTTCTCATTTGTGATTCTCATATCACTCGGCCCTCAAGCTCGGTTTTTCTCTCAAAACCCTTTCATCGCTTTTCCTCTCAGCGCACATCTCTCTATTCTTTAATCTCTCATTTTTCATCCCTCTCCAGGGTGGTTGATGGATAAACAGGAAGTTGCGGGCTCTTACCCCTAGCATTCTGCTAGATTCTTTTTCTTCTGCCCACAATAGTGAACTTTCCCGCAGAGGGGTTGCGCTACAACTGGGTGTGTAGCAAATTGCAGCTGACATCGGTTGACGATGTTCTGCTGGGGAGTTTGGACATGATCAAATGTGTCCAGATGAGGGAGTGGAATATCTTGATCCATTTCAGTTCATGCTTCGCACTTGGCTTGATACCTCGTTGCTTGGAGGATGTTGAGAGCTTTCAGCCCTTTTCTGTTAGCTTCCGCTATGCCCTTCCTAAAGAATAGGGTGCCCTTTCCGGCAAGTGTGGTGCCCTTTCTGGCAAATGCATTGACAACGGGGGAAAGACAGGAAGCCTGACTCAACTGTGCCCCTAGTTCATTATTTTGACCATTTTTTATTTTTGGCTTCTGCTTAAAACAATTTGACGAACATGAGAGTTAGATTAACATGCTTGTTCGATTTTCTAATTTCAAAATCATGCAAGTCAGGCTATGAGCACTGAAATTTTTTCTTTTTTGGGTCCAAGAAATGGTCCAGTTTTGAAAAATGGAATACTTTTCGAGAAAATTAGTCAACCTCAGTAAAAATTCTCAAAAATTGTTTTTGCAAATGGCGTCTGCTCAACGAGCACGGAACCTACTCTCGAGATGCATAACCTCAGATCCGAAGGAGAATTGCCCCTTGTCTGAACGGCACTGCATGGCAACGGAAAGTTGCCCCTTGTTTGAATGGCACCGCAGCGCGCTGTATAGCAACGGAAAGTTGCCCCTTGTCTGAATGGCACCGCAGCGCATTGTAATCAGTCTTCAGAGTGACGATCACAACCGAACTCTCGGATACAGAGAAGACAAAGATTACCAAAACCATCACATGGACACAATCGAATTTGAAGTGTTTTATGGCTGGACTTCAGAATGAAGTTGCCTATGTATCCCAAAGATGGGAATCAAGCCTTACGTAGTTCTGGGGTTAGGGTACACTCGGGTATTAACCTCTCCTTTTGTGCTCTAACTTTTGCCAAGGCTGCCCTTCCGGGTTTTCAACCTTGCGAGCTATGTTCTTCTTTTCTTTTCAATTCTTTTCATTTCTTTTCTTCTTTTTCTTTTTCATCTTTTCTTTTCATTTTCTTCATTTTTTCTTTTTTTTCTTTCTTTTTTTGCATATTTCTCCTTTTTTTTTCTTGCTCTAACTTTTGCCTGGGTCGCCCTTCCGGGTTTTTCGGCCCAGCGAGCCTCTCATGGGTAAAAGTGTAGCTTTGTCCATGTCAAATGGTTTTGAGATCTTGAAATCATCTGAATCTAGGAGAATGGCTATTGTTCGCTAATGATGCAGAAGTCCATCCAATGGAGGGTGAATTTGCCCCTAGTGTTGTGGATAGGAACTCGGTTGTCCTTCAGCAATGTCTTCTTCTTTCCTCCCTTCTAGGGTTTGGCATTCTTGCCGATCTTTATTGATTTGTGGAATGATCCATCTTCGGCTCTTCGAGCACAATTTGGCATCTTTGGCCCCTAGTTCGAGGGGTGTTTCTGATCTAGCTTTGCAAGCTTCTTTTGACGACATCTGATCTTCTTGATCTGACTTCCCTGCCCTTAGTTCGAGGGTTACTTCTGATCCGGCCACACAGGCCTCACGTTGTGGTTGACCGTTGAACATTCTGAATCCCAGTTCAAGGTTTGAAAGTGAGGGGTCGAGTCTCAAGGCTGAGAGCGGTCCTAGGCTGCACAATCTCAAGAGCGATTCCACACAGGTCTTCGCAGGACCGCGCAAAACATTTTTTTGAAATCTTTTAAGAAAGCGACAAATCGCTCACGTTGAAGACAGTGCAGAACCAATCTGGATCAAGCCAGGATCCTTCCCAGTACTCACACTAACAAGCATGATCTCATTCATTAAGGGCTTAGCATGCCTTTCTTTCTCTCACTTGATCAAATTTTTGCAAATCTCGAGGAATTCCTTCCTCTTTGTTTTCAACACATTGTTCGAAAAGTTTTGAAAAACTTAGGTCAATACAATGATTTAAAGGTGCAGAAGAGCAGGTGAGATGCTCCACCAATTCATCCTAGATTTTCTGGCACAAACGGCACAAGGCAGAAGCAAATGCAAGAGTGTGAAAATTACTGTTGTTTCATTCAAATTTGTTGGTGTAACTGGCTCCAGGCAGAAACAGACTCAAAACAGAACGAAAAGACAAACGTAAAACAAAATGGTGATGCCCGAGGTAACACCCCCGGAATCACCCGACCTTTGTACAACAGGACTGACTCGATACAACAGGACAGACCCTTAATCAAAAAGACTAACTCAAGACAATGAGACAGACTCAAAACAAAACTATAGAACTGACTCAACACCCAAGTCAGAAACTACAAAACTAGCATTCGCAAATGCTCCAAAGTGCGTGCCGTGCGTCACATCCGAAGTAAACTAAGCACCGCCCGCAGGTGGACCAACTTCTAATCACATACTTGTGGTATCCTCGAAATCTAACAACTCAGCAGTGACAGACTTCGTTGAGGTAGGTGGGAGGATGACCTCATTGTCGATCAAATCCTGTACTTCATGATGAAGACAGAAACAGTTGTTGGTGCTATAACCGGTTTGCTGGTGGTACACACAGTACAAGGTGGCATCATGTTTCGCTGGAAGGGGATTGGGGAGGGGGCGAGGCTCAAGACGTTTGAGGTGGTCTTTCTTAACAAGGATCTGAAGGGCCTCAGACAAAGGCATATAAAGGGCGTGGAATACCTTGCGACCTCGGGGTAGATACTTCAAGGTTTGCTAACTTTTGCCAGACGCACTGGCAAAAGGATCGGCAGGTGCTGCTTTGGCCTTCTGATCCTTTCCAGGTGTAGAGTTAGGGTTGGAGGGAACGGTTCTGGCATGACGGTTCCTATCCCGATTTTCTGCTTGGCTCCAACTGCCTTCGATCGGAGCGGGGAAAGCGTCATCCACAGTTTTAGCCACAACTGTGAATATTTGCTGTTTACTCAATCCCCCGGCTTTCAAAGCCTCGATTGCCCACAGCAGTTGTTCAACGGGATCAGCATCTGTTCCCACTTTGTTCTTACCTCTAGCCTCAGCTTGATCGAGGGTTTGGGTTGCTACATCAAAGTGGAACCCGGTTGTTGTTGACTTGTCATGGCCATACAATTTGCCCCAATAGCGGGGGCTCCTGCAGTACGAAATTCCCGGCATAGGATGTGGTTGGTGGCAAAGCCGACATTCCGTAGGCGAGATCAGCCATAGATCACCGAAGATCGCCAATCATTCCCATCAATTCAAACATGGTGGGCTCACGAGCTTGACACGACTGGGGCGTCCAGACCGGGCGCGCGGCAGACGACCTGGGCAGGTATGGTACTTCAACAATGGTCTCATCCTGCAAGATGTTCCCTTGGTCCAATGCGACTGCCATGACCATAATTTCTTCTGAGTCTTGTGTCATCATAAGTTCGTTGAGCTGAACGGAGGTGATGTGACTGGGGACTAACGGATCAGATAAACTGGTGAGCCTTGACAGGCCTTTCTCTGTCTTGCCTCAGCGAAGGAAAATACTGGCTGCCCTGAATTGAATCTCCTGAACCTTGAAAGAGAAAACAGGCAGCATCTCAACCCAATTTCACTAGGACAGATATAAGCATAGCTGAATAACTGCATCCGACCACTGATCATTCTCCCCAAATTACCGCCCCAAAACTGAATCTGATACCCCCAGATAACTGATTCCCAAAATATTGAACTGGTGCCCGCAGGCCTGATACCCAAACCTGTAAACTGATACATGCATTCCTGTAGAGACGTACTCTAAAAGCACATAGCAAACAAGTGAGAGCCAAAACACCCCCATGTTGAGCTAAGGTTTCCCTGTCCTATTTTGTCAGGAGCTAGGGTTTCACTACGCACGCAGCGGTTTCAAACAACCTATAATCGGGTAAGCAACCTGTCATAGTTTGGGATGGTCACTATGGATTCCGAATATGCACTAGATCGAATGGTCAAAAAGGGTGCCCCGGTAACAACTGGGGTTTGTGTTCCCATCGTGGCAGAGCCCACAACCGGTCAGCCTTATGGCACGCTTCGCAAAGCGAGCCTCCGACAAACCGTTCAGGAATAGCATACAGAAAACACGGTGTCCTAGGCGCACCAATGCAAATGCAATGCAAAGAAACACATAAGTGTAGTCAAAACCAAATATCATGAGTTCGAGTCAAGTTCTCTAACTCCCCAACAGAGTCGCCAGAAACTGTAGACGTCCCCGAACGTCCCGGGAGGGAATCCCGTTTTGTTCATTGGGCTCACTACAGTTCAGGACTCAATGTCACGGTCCTGTATCTAATCTCGCAGAGTGCAATGCAAGACCAATGAATCATCAAAGAGTCCAAATCCGGCAAATCGTTTTTGAAAACAGATTTTTTGAAAGAAGTGTCAAACATGGACTGCTTTGCCAGATACAGAGTCGCCACCTAAATATTCATTTTTGGGGAATTTAGGAAACCTTGACTCGTTGCCTAAGGCCACGTGTCCATCATCACCAAAGTTGCCTCGGCTCGGGAACTTGAGTACGGTTGGGGAAGGTCACTTCGTGAGCACCCCCGCTCGCCCGATCAAAGATCGGCCTCTACTAACCATGATATCGAGTTTTGAAAACAATATGAGCTCTTATTCCGGTTATTAGCCTAGAATTACTATGTGATGCGCACAACATACAAGTATAGACTGAATCGCCTAAGTTGGAACAAAACATTTCATGTTTGTTTCTGAAAACGGTTTGCTACTCGTACGTAGGCTAAAATGTGGATTTTGCCACCCTCAAGTGGGCTTAGAAAACATGGTGATTTGCCACTATCTAGTGGGCTTAAAACTCGCAATCAATGAATTGTTCCAATTCAGATGATCCAACCTTCACCCACAGGCATTCAGGCAGTTATATCACATAAGCACATAGCCACATGGTAAGCATGCTATCATGGTAGTCACTCACACGCATGCAAGGATGCTAAAGCATAAACACTCACCGAGTACTACAAGCCAAAACAGAAACTAGTTAGTAATCAATGCATGATCCTAGTTCATGTTAAGATGGCTAATGTAACACATGCAAAATGCAACTAAGATAGGCTCGGCTATTCTAAACATGGCATATGAAATGCAACAAATAATATGTATTCAATTTGAAATTGAAATACAATGCAGTTAGTATGATGCCCCGAGCCCGGTGCATGCAAGACAGATGAATGGATTCAAACATGCGAGCATAAGTATGCAAATTGAAACATGCCCTAAACTAACCATCATAAGCTGGTAAATAAAAGGGAGAAAGACGTGGGGTTGGAAGACATACATCACACACACGCACACTTATTACAAGATTGCCCTCGCTCGGAGGGTCCGAATAAATAATACAGTCCGAATAAATAATTAACTACTCTAGCTAATTAAATATTACAAAACCCCAATCAATTAACAAATTAATTAGGAAAGCGAATAAACTAGCATGCAAGCTATAAAATGGACTGCCTCAGCTCTTGTTCCGAATGATGAAAGATGCATGCTCGAATCGCCTCGTCGGGAAATTCCTTGCGATGCCCCGATTTGCCTCTGTTTGCAATTAATCCCGGGATGTTGTGCAAAGCTCTAGAAGGCTGCTGATTTCTGGTTTGCTGCAACAGAGAGCAAGAAAGGGACATGGCAAAGTATTTCCATATATGTATGCACACCTCGATCCTCGTGCCACCAATCACGCATCTCGATGCATGATGGCCGAGGAGTCGAATTGCACGACTCGATGTGAAATGAATGCACATGACAACACAACAAGGCCTAGACTCCATCATGGGTAATCCGGAGTGTCGGCGACCGGGAATTGAGACACGTTTCGTCTCTTTGAGTACGAAACGTCCCTTGTTTCCCGTGCTTGGGCTAAGTCCTATCCCAAACACAATGCAAATGAGATGGCATACACAATGCGACTAACATGCAACCTAGCATACGCAATGCTATGGACTAAAATGGCATACACAATGCATGTGACATAACATGTCATACACAATGCTCTAACATGCAACCTAGCATACGCAATGCCATGGACTAAAATGGCATACACAATGCACGATGGACTTACACCAATATGAGTGGAACTCAGCCACACTCACATCAGTGGCCATGTGATGAAAATGAGACAACCGAAATACATGCCAACATGCACGAATGCAATGGACCGATCCTAAGGCACAACATGCAACTCTAACTAAGCATGGCAAAGGATGAAATATGGCATACAAGCATGCAATTTCCAGCTCTGAAACATGATGCACAATGGTCCCGAATCATGAAAATATGTCACACAATGCATGCTAGATGGCCCGAATACCAAAATTAGTGAAGTGCGTTACACTAGAGGTACACAAAGCAATGCACAAATGGAAAAACCAACCCCAAATAGACCCTAGGCAGGTCTGAAACAGTGGGGAAATGGTTTAAAATGATGGCTCGGAATGCAAAGAAATAGAGCTCATTCAATGGTCGGTAAACAAGGCATTCATGCACAACTCTCAAGCACACTTAAAGAGGAGAAAACATAGAAATATGGCATTCACATAAGCTCTGAAATATGATGCAAAATGACCCCGAAGCATGAAAACACCTCAGTATATGCATGCAATAGACCTCAAATCTCAAAGCTAGGCAAGTGTATTGAACTACAAGCATGCAAAACAAGCATCATTCGACCATGAGACCCAAAAATAGAGCTAGGGCAGTCCAAAATATGCACAAAATCAGTTTAAGGCATAGTCAAAATGTGCTAGAATCAAGGGTCAACAAAGCATGCAAAGAAAGCTAGTGAACCATGAGTTGTACTACAACTATATGAAGCATATGAGAGCTCACCAAACCAGCCAAAAAAGAAGTATTCCATGCCAAAATATGCCCAAAAACCCACTGAAACTCAGTCAATGCATGCAAGAATGATAGGTTCCTTTGGAGGGCCATGCAAGGGGTTGTTCTACACATATATGACAAACACACAAAATGGTAAAACAACCTCTGGACAGAGGTTATGAGGGTCCTAAAACCCACCAAAAATGTCCTGAAATTAGTCTAGGAAGCATGCAAGTGAAAGCCCCTTTGAAAGGCCTTGAAGAAGATTACTCTACACATGCATAATAGACACTTAATATGGCAAAAAGGGCTCCGGACAGAGTTCATGCAGGTCACAAAACTCATCAAAAATGGCCTGGAGCATGGCTTTGAAACATGAAAATAGGGGCTCCTTTGTAAGGCCAACAAAGCTAGTAAAGAGAACAAGGGGTGAGAGGGTCACCCCTATCTGATTTTTGAAGCTCAAAGACACATGTTAGCCACTGAAAATCCATTGGATTTCAGTGGCTAAAAGGTCAAACCAAGGCCAACACAAATGCTCTAATGCATAGCTCAAAACATGAGGAAATGAAGCATGCAAGGGGGTAGATGACCCCCAACAGAAAAATGACCTTAATCAAACTTGAAGAGGAGCTCAAAATAAGACTTTTTTTAGCTTATGACAAAGCCTAAATATGCTTGAAAATAGAGCTAAACTATAGAGAAAAATAATGCTACAAAGAGGGAAATGGTGTCTTACCCTTGTATCAGAGCAAGGAAGCAAGCTCTGGACCAAGAAATCAACTCCTCAAGCTTTGAAAATGACCTCCAAGGTGCTTAGGTTGATGATGGAGGTGGTAGGCTATGAGTGGTAGTGCAATGGGGCAAGAATAATGGAGTTTTGGAGCTTGGAAGAGAGAGGTATATGTATATGCCCTAGCCAAAATGTTCAACCCTTGCAATGGAAGATGACCCCTTCCTTTATAGAGGAGAGGGGCTAAAGCTTCTCTTCAAAGCTTCAAACCAAGCTCAAAGATCCTCCATACACGTGTATGGAGGATCACTTCTGAGGCTTCCAGCTGGCACAGCTGGCTAACACTCAGTGAGACAAAAAGCAGGAAGCTGGCCGACCAGGTTTAGGTGGTCGGCCGACCACTCCCCCTGATCGGCCGACCAGGTCAAAAGGTTCAGGTGGTCGGCCAGCCACTTTTTGTGGTCGGCCAGCCAGGTCAAAAAAGTCACCTCCATGAAAGGTGGTCGGCAGCCTATATTGGTGGTCTCCCAGGTGAATGCAACTCAGTGGTGGTATGGGAGACCCGAAATTGTGGCTCAAAAGTGAGGGAGACCAAGGGGTCAAAAGGGTCAAGCAAAAAAGGTGGTCGGCCTACCAAGATTGGTGGTCTCCCAAGTGAATGCAACTCAGTGGTGGTATGGGAGACCCGAAATTGTGGCTCAAAAGTGAGGGAGACCAAGGGGTCAAAAGGGTCAAGCAAAAAAGGTGGTCGGCCTACCAAGATTGGTGGTCTCCCAGGTGAATGCAACTCAGTGGTGGTATGGGAGACCCGAAATTGTGGCTCAAAAGTGAGGGAGACCACCTACCTGCCAAGAAAAACCGACCGACCGGGGAAAGGTGGTCTCCAAGAAGAAAAGGTGGTCTCCCATCCTACTACCACCTTCCTAACAATGAAACTAGGGTCCATGCCAAAAATGAACCCACACCGATGCAAAACGAAGGTTCGGGGGCCAAAACGCGTAGCCGGGTGCCCCGAAAACAGGCTGTTAGGCACCGGAGGTGGTGTATGACCACAAAGGTGGTCTCCTGGGCCACAGTGTCCCTTTAGAGAGAGGAAACAAGGTGTGTTCCAAAAACCGGAGCGAACGGAGAAAGTTAAGCAGTCCCGAACCGAGGCGCACGACCGATGGCTCCGAAAACCAAAAACTGGTCTCCAAGCGGGAAAAATGGCCTACGACCACGAAACGTAGCCTACGGCCACTGAGAAATGGTCTACGAGACCTCTCCCTCCCTTCGGGAAGAGAAAACAGAGAAAACAGGACTTGGTTCGCAAACCGAGGTAAAGCACAAAAGAGTCCCGAAGTCCGGAGGCAAGGCTCTTAGCCGAGACTCTGTGACCTCAGAACGAGCACAATATGCATCATCACCGAGCGCTCAATCGGCGATGTCTGAGTCTTAAGGTCGGTCAAAAATGGGGTGTCTACAGCTGCCCCAGACCCGCCAAGGGGCGCTGCCCCCTCGACCCCCGCGAGCTGACCGGGCAGCTCGATCCCGTCATAATCAGCAAAGTGGCAATCTTGAAAGAATTAACATCACAAAACTTCTCTGCAAGGCACAATTCGGGTTGGATTCGCATCTAATAAACTCATAGCCTCACTGAAATAAAAGTGTGAAAACAAATACAACTGAAAGGAGTTTTGTCAAACGGGATTGCCAAGAATAAAAACCTAACAATCTCCCGCTTTGGCAATGCCGTGACAAAACACACCTAACAAATAAAATCCTAATCACCCCAACCTATTACAACCAACAAACGCAAACTTCTTTCTCAAGGTCATGATCTGCAAAATAGTTATTGGTGCCACAATCTCCAAAACAACTATTAGTCCCACAAGAGTAAATGAAAAAGTAATAAACATATGGCTAGATTATTTTGAAGCATTTGAAGCATGAGATAGAAAACATGAATAGATGCAACTTGGAGATTTTAAGAACATGTAGCATGAAAACCTAAAAACTAAGACACATGCACATGAATGGATGAAATCACACTACGACACATGTGCATGAAAACATGAACAACAACTTTCTCCCCTTTTTTGTCATGAATTGACAATGGAAGCTCAATCAACTAAAGCAAGATCATAAACCACACAAACAATGACATGATAACGATTAACCGAACTCCCCCTCACTAAAAACAACCACAAACACTGAAAACAGTGAACATGAGAAAATGACAAAAATAATATGGTGGAGCAAGCAAGGAATTTCAAAGTTGTACCTTAAAACACACAAGATTATCCAAGAAGCACAATTACTTGAAAACACAATGTGCACAACCTGTAGAAGATTCCTCATAAAAGAAAGTGATGCAATATGTGACAAGCATAGATCCCATGATAAAAGTGTGTGTGTCTCTTGGAGTTTGACAAACACTAGATTCAAATCCTAGTAGTGATATGAAAGCTGGACCTCCGACAAGAGAATCTAAGCACAACTAAGGAAAGTCAAACCACTAGGAATCAAGGGGTATTTGGTGAGTAAAGGCGGAGGCTTCCCCTCAATCAATGAATCTTTTCTTTTTTTCTTTCTTTCTTTTGCATATTTTTTCTTCTTCTTTTTCTTTTTCTTTTTCTTTCTTTTGCACATTTTTTTTTCTTTCTTTTGCTCATTTTTTCTTTCTTTTGCACACTCATTGGCGGCTGACACGCTCAAGAGTATGGAAACCGAACCAAAGAAGCATGGATATAATAAGGATGGCCTGGTTGGTGACTCTGAGGTAGCCTTTTCCTCATGCCTGGACTACAAAGAACAGAGGGGAAAGCCATAGAGATGCAAAAAGATAGAAGATGGTTAAGAGACTCAACATCACCCATGATATGCTAGTATAGGTCAATTCCTCTAGAAAAGCAAAAGATACAATGCCAGAAGTCCATAAAAAGAAATCACTAAGGCAGAAGACTCCGATATTTGCTAATCCAAGAGTGTGTACAGAATGAGACATACTAATCAAAGAACACACACTCCAAAATGAGTAATGACCATAGAAAGTACACATATATTAACATGTAATGGATATTCTCATCAATTCCAATATGCACCAAGGACTATTCAGAAAAATTTCAAGCTTGCAAAACCATACTAAGAAAATCTTTTTGGATTTTTTAATTTTTTTTTCATAAACAAAGCAAGTCAGAAAACGAACATGCACACATTAAATGACTCAAAAAAAAAAAAAAAAAAAAACACATAGAAACCCGAAAACTAAAATGAATAAACAAATTAACACAAATCAAGTTTTCTTATCCAAACCGCTTTAGTGTGAACAAAGTTGTGAGAATTGCGGTTCTTGGGTGGTGTCTTGACGTTGTGGTTCCCTTCCCCTTCAATGAGAACCCGTCTTGACATGGTTTCCAATTTCCTATTCCTAGAGCTAGGCAAATGCAAACTCACTCCATGTTTGGTCTCAAGCACATCAAAATAACGAGGTCTAATATGACCTTTAACCTCATTACCACCAAAGAAGTGTCTCCTACCCCTCGAGATGTTGGAATTTCTTCCATCTTTATGAGACACTCTCCCATGCAACTCATAACAATAAGGGCGAATATGACCATGCATACCACAACGATGACAAATAAAAACAGGGTGTACATTCTTTTCTTTGACCTTACCAACTTTAGGAAAATTGAGAAGTCTTTCCTCTCGTTGAATCTTGTGCTCCCCCTGCCCTTGAGTTCTTGTATCATGAGATGTGGAAGCACTCTGTTTTTGCTCTTTCTTACCACCAAAGCCAATGCCACTCTTGTCAGAACAAATTTGTTGAGACCCAATGATATTGTCCAAAGTCTTTGATCCTCTATTCCAAAGACCAATGGTAGCCATAGCACACTTGAGTTCTTCCTCTTTCTTGATCATTAGTTCTTCCAAGGCAACTTGAGACATCTCGAGAGATTCAATCTTTTCTTCATATGTTGCATAGATTTGTTGTAGCTCATTCCTCTCTGTCTCACAAGTCAAGAGTTTTGCACAAAGAGCTTGTCGATCATTAGAAATCTTAAGGGCATCATTCCTAGCCTCGGAAATCTCTTTCTTTAATTTGACATTCTCACTTTCACATGCTTTGAGTTTCGTAGTGAGTTTGTCATTCAATTTGGATAAGTTAAGAGACTCCTTATACAACTTTTCATAAGCTTGCTCAAGCTCTTCATCATCACTCTCCGAGGATTCATCATTAGTGGCATTCTCAACCGACCTCTTCAGATACTCTGTTCGTCCTTCAGTTTCGAAAACCGCCATGAAAGCAAGGAATTGTTTATGTCCCTCTTCGCCTTGATCTTCGTTGTCACTTTCATCTTCATCAGATTCTGATTCATCATCCCAAGTGATGGTGAGGGCTTTCTTCTTCTTCAAACGGGTGGGGCATTCTGAAGTAAAGTGGCCAAATCCTTGGCATTCATAGCATTGGACTCTTTCAGAGTTCCCTTGTATCTTTCCTTTCTCCTTCTTAGCTATAGAATTAATTTTGAGTTTATCTTTGTCTTTAAATTTATGAGTATTAGTAGATTCCAAAAGATTAGGATTCTTTTTCAAAAAATATTTTTTAAATTGTTTAACAAAAGCAGTCGTAATCTTGGAATCTATCTCACAATCCTCATCAGAATCCTCTCCAACTCTATGAGCACTACTAAAAGCAATAGCATCTTTTTGCTTCTTTTTGAGATTCCTATGTGCCTCATAAGTTTGGAGATTTCCAACCAAGTGATCCAGCTTGAGGTTGTCAACATCTTGAGCCTCCTTAATAGCCGTAACTTTTGGTTGGAACCGATCGGGCAAGGATCTCAAAATTTTTCCCACAACTTTGGATTCTGGTATTTTTTCACCTAAATTGAAGCTGGAATTTACAATGTCACTCAACTTCGCATAAAATTCATCAAAGGTCTCACTATCTTTCATAGAAAGGTTTTCGAAACTAGACGTGAGCCTTTGAAGTTTTGAGCGTTTAACCGAAGGAGTGCCCTCGTGAATAGTTTGTAAGATATCCCAATCCTCTTTTGCGACTTCACAATTGCAAATACGACTAAACTCTTCAGGTGTGACAGCGCAAAAAAGAGAATTGATAGCTTTACTATTCCAGCTACTATTTTGGTAATCAATTGTGTCCCACTTATCAATTGGTTTGGGGAAAGTTACTCCATCAACGGTAATCGTTGGTTCAGTCCACCCATACATGACAGATTGCCAAACTTTTTCATCAATAGATTTTAAAAACGATCTCATCCAAGCTTTCCAAAACGAATAATTGGATCCGTCAAGCAGGGGTGGTCGAACCATAGAATTTCCCTCACGAATTGTATCCATTATCACAAATCAAACAAGATCTCGCTCTAATAGATTTGTAAAACAAAAAATAAGAGCGACCCGCTTTGATACCAATTGAAAAATCTAAAAATCCCCTAGATGTTGATTTGTGATTATGTATCAATTTTAAGCAGTAAATAACAATCCCAATCAAACAATCAAGACAAATCGACACAACGATTTTACGTGGAAAAACCACAATTGGACACCTCGAATTGTGATAAAAAAAACCACGGGCAACTGCCACAAAACAATCCACTAAGAAGATATAAAGGAATTACACAGGTATACTCTCAATTACCTAGCGAATCCACGCCCGAATTGAACCAATCCCTATGTGCCTCTTCCAACCCCGTCTTCACCTCGGAATTGTCTTGACGATGAGCCACTCCAGAATCCACCAAAGCTTCAGGCTCGAATTCTTCGGAATCCACCGAAGAACAACTCTATCTTTTGTGTAAAACAAACAAATAATCTTTTGATGTATCCTCTTTAAACCATGAGTTGAATACTCAATCAAAACATCAAAAAAAACTAGCAAAATATCCCCAGATATAAACCTTAATATCCAAGAAGAAGATATGGAGAAGTAATCCTAGATTTGGACTGAAACACGTATTTATAGAA